>CM021776.1:19650416-19968536 GCA_011076525.1 Nettapus auritus | reverse complement strand
GCACGGGGCGGGTGAAAACCCCGGGCCGAGGTCTGGCTCAGCACGGGGCAGAAATAAATAATAAAGCAACACATGACGGCTGGAGCGGGCTGAATAGTGCCACTGGGTTTGTGTGTGCTCGCTGTTGATGAAACAACATTTTTATGCCAGGATGTGGTTAGCCTTTGTAGCGAAGGATCACAAACAGATTTCAGATGACCTCTGGTGAGCGGGCTGCTTTGTGTTTAAATAAAATAAAAATAAAAAAAAGCGACAACCCCATTGTCAGGCAGGTAGCGCTGCTTCGCAGCACGCTGGAGCCCGCTGCAGGTTCTGTTAGCTGAGCTTCCTGCATTCATTTCAGGATAAAATATCTTCAGAATTTTATTTTTTTTAATGGAATCATCAGAAGTGCACAGAGGAGGAGATGTCACACTGCAGCTCCAGCCTGGGCTTCCAGGTAACCACCTGCGAACGTGCATCGTGTGCTGAGCACCGGCACGGCTTTAATTTTCGAGTACAATCGTGGCGAGGGTGTTATTTTAGAGATGTTGAGCTCACCTTTTGCTAAGCACGTTCCTCGTAGATTTCAGGAGCTGCGGCAGGCATTTAAAATAGAAGAACATGTGAGACCTTGTTCTTTCCCAAAGGCCTAAGCATGCACTTGCATAATATTCAAATGTTATGCCTGCAATTACACTGAGTTTTACTTTTCACACTAAAAAAAAAAGTTGTTAGAACTCCACTTTTCAGAAACTAACATCCTTGCTTTTTAGTGTTTTGTAGTTTATTACTTTTTTAACTTGTTAGTGAAAAGAGCTGTTAGGCCGTTATCTTGCAGCTTGCTGTGTATCAGTGCAGAACTGCATTTGCCCGAGTGCCTGCTGATCCGCTTGGCTCGGGGCTGGGCAGGGAAGATGTGATTCTCCAGGCTGAGTCCTTACATCGTGAGGGCAGGGTTTATACGTCTGCAGCTAGCGGCAGATTTACGGCCACAGCGTTACGACCGATGTGCCAATGTCCATTAGTTGCATTCGGTGCTGGTAAAAAGTTATTTAGCCCCAGTTGATAGGCTTGGTTCAGCAGAAGTCCGTAACTCAGCACCTTCCTTCCACCCATGTCTTGTTTCCTTTAGGAAAGAAACCTTTCAGGGTGCTTGATTCAGTGCCCCCAGATCTGCTGCAGGTATTGTACTTCCTCAATATAATGGTGCAGAAACGTTGTTCCATCTCTTAGTATCTTAAAATATTCTTGGTGTATAAGTTGTGCTTTACGTAAACATCCTTTGTCAGGGACTATGCATAGTGAAAGCGTGTGAAATGATTTCTCTTTAAAACAGTGTAACGAAATTCAGATGTGCTCGTGCTTGTTCCAGTAATAAGGGAAAGGACAACGATCATTAACAAGAATCAAACGGGGGGAGGGGGACAGGGCACGACAAAAACCAACACAACAACAAAAATAAAACTAGCACACTCATTTTCTAAGTCAAACATCCAGGTTGTGCCAGGCTGGAGGGGAAAGATTTTCTGCCATTTCGGTATTTTCACACGACTGAGACATCAAGGGATTTTGACGAAATTGCCACTGCCTTTTCCCTTCAAAATAACCATCAGAGTATTAAAGCCTGGGTTTGCACGGGCAGACATCTCTTGCCAGGTCAATAAAAGAAGAACTTCAAGGGGCTCGGTCTTCGAGTTCCTCCTTATGCCCCGCGTGCCCTGTCTGAGCAATTCGACCTTGTGGGGTTGGCCAGTTCCCGAATCTGCTGCGCGGTGTTGCCCTGCTCGATGCACAAAACCTCCTCCGACCTCCTCCTAAGTGAAGGCAGAAGTGAGTGGAGCTGGTGGAGCTGCACTCGTTTTGGTTCTCTTCCTTGGTACTTGGTAACTTACATTTAGGAAAAGTCCTTTTGGAGATTTTGTAAGGTGAATGTCCGAGCTAAAAATGGAAGTTTTAAAGCTTCCTTTTAAAATGTTTCAACAAATGGTTGCCATAGGTACCAATGGCTTTTCTAAATGCTTTTAAGTTTGTTGTGCCAATTCTGCTGTTCAATCGTAAACTTTTTATAGTAAACACATTTTCTGGGTCTAGAATCAGCAGTCCTGCGAGCAAGGAAGGCAGAGCGGCACGCCTGTGCTCGGGCTCATGCTCTGAAGGTCAGCACCAGCCTCTGTGCGGGTAACCCAGCGTTCCCTACCCGAGGGGTGACTAATAACGGACAATGCTAGATGACAGAACAAAACAGACGTGCTGCACAATAACGTGAAACTTCTCTAGAGCTGTTAGCATCTGAAAAAGCATTTTTAGAAGACAAACAAATGCAAAAAAAAAAAGTGGATCGGTTGTGCTTCTTTGTGTTCAGCAGGAAGCTCTTGCAGTCATGCAAGACAGCCCCGAATACCACTGGTGCTGGCGCAGAGGTGATGGGCATGTGCAGAAACATGACAGAGGTCTACGCCCAACGTCCAAAGCAAGGAACCTCCCTTATCACCAAAACGTGCAGAAAATAAATTGGTAGTAGAGGAATGCAGGAGAAGGTCAAAGAAGGTCCCCAAAATATTTGCCCGTTTCCTACATAAATAGCTTTGGTGCAGCTGGTGCAAAGTGCCAGGCAAATTAACATTGCTGAGTTACGGCTGGAGTGGGAAAAAAAAAACAACAGTTGAGTTAAAATGTGAGCTGCAAACCAATACGAGCATCCCTGGGCACGTTCTGCGGCTGCATCTTAATGTCTGTTAGGAGGAAAAACACGAGCATTCAAATTAAGGCCTGGAGTAATAGTTGTAGTAGCGCTCGTGTTCAGCCGACCGGGGGACTTTTGGTTGTTTCCTATCTGTTTTTCAGTAACGTGTCTGGTGGTTCTAAAATGAGTGGTATTTATCTGACCCGGGAGTCAGAGACATTACCTCATTGTCACGGGGTCGGTGGCAATTAGCCGGCGCAGCCCGTCCGAGCGGTGCCGCTGGGTACAGCAGCCTGCGCCGGCCTTAACCTTTACGGTCACCGCCGCTGCACGGGGACAGCCCGCGGCACGGCCCCGCCGCAGCGAGAGCAGGGCCCTCTCCTTTCACAGCGCTTCCCTGAGGGCTTGGGCACGCTCATCGGCATATACGTTGGGAGACCGTGATGTATTTGTTTAGGCAGGACCGTTGGGTTAATGATTTATTTTGTTTCTATCTCGATTTTGAGCCAAAAGCGGAGCTTGTTCCGAAGACCACCTAGTAATGGTGCAACGCAGTGTAAATACAGTAATTTATGCACACTGGTCATCTCGTGGTTACAGTAAACACGCGGGACGAAGGTCTCGGCCGGGCCAGCAGCTGTGTGCAGCGGGGACAGGCAGCCCGCGGACGGGGCGCTGCACGGTGCCTGCTGCCGGCCTGCCTTGGGGCACCGGGCTCGGTGCCGCAGCTGACCTGTGTGCTCGAGTGCTTCTGTAACCAAAAGCAGGTGCTTTTCCTTTCTGGAGGTGGGCAACCTTACATTTCTCTTCTGCTAATATAGGGTTACGCGTTATGCACGCTTCCCATTCACAAGCGAGAGGCTTGAATCACAGGTCTACCCCAGGCAAGCCGAAACGCGGTAACTCGGAATTTGAGAGCAATTTATTTTCAGATAGCGTGTTTAATATTCACCCCAAATGAGACAACTGAGCTGCCAGATGAAGGACTTTGGTCGTCGGCTTCCCACTGTTATTCATTGTTGACTGAAAGGGTTTGTCAGGCGGGTGGGTAGGATGCTGCGGGAATGCACGCAATAGGAGCTCTGCCTCATCGTGGCACGCTGCCAGAAGGGCTTTCCTCCTCCGTGTTGTCACTGGTCCCTCTGATTCATCCTGTCTGCCCGGCTTGCTCTTGCACGATTTAATGCACCACCTCTGCATTTTTGGTTCAGGAAAGCTTAACATTCTGCCTATTTATTTTTCCACTTTAAAAAATCTGGTTTTGCCATAGGCAGAGATAACCCTGCTTTCCCAAAGAGTGCAGCTGGGAGAGGCTGGGGGCAGCACTGCAGGTATTTTACAGGCAGGTAACCTTCCCTTTTGTGGGGTTGCTCATAAATACGGTGAGGAGATGGGTGAGGAGTAAGGCTTCTCCCTGCTGTCTTGCTGGGCTGAGTACTAGACCCACAGAAAGTCTGAGCTAGGGACTAGTCTCACAAAAGGTCTGAAAGCAAAAATCTGAGAGTTTCAGTTCTCACTGTGTTGTCACCCACTCAAGCCACAATACTGGGGTCTGGGCTTCCCAGGAGGGGAATGGGAGGAGAAGGGTGGCAACCACAAAGGTAGCAAGTGCGTGAAAGCTTTGGATACCGAGGCATCCCTGAAACAGGCGCGCCTGCCTTCCCCTGGCACGTGCCCTGCTTTGGACAATCTGACACTGTTGTCCCCCGGGTGAGATCGGCTGGCACGCTGCTCTGCGCTACATAAACCACTGCCCATGCCTGCCCCCGGCTATGGTAACTGTTTTTAATCAATATTCACTCAAACAGCAACTGCACGCAGCTCCGCTCCCTTCTCTGGGAACACACCAGCTCATGCGGGCAGGGGCTTGGGTGCGTGCAAGATGCGGGGCCCTGGGTGTTGCTGAAGCACTGATTGCCCCGGGTAGAGCCATAAACGGGAACTGAGGAGCTGGGACAGCAGGCAGGTGTCTAGGAGCAGGTCTCGGGCACAGTCTGATGGTGCTTTTTGCTGGGCAGAGAGGGTGACACAGGCACAGGGTCTCAGTCAGCACCAGAAGCCTGGCACGGGGCCTGCATGTGCTCGAACCCCAGTGCTTCACACACTCCAGGAAAGCTGAGTACTTCCCACACGGCTTGCCCTCAGCACATGCCCGCACTCCTGGGATCTCACCAGCCCCTGCTGGGGCCCACTGAGCCCTTTCACAGCCTCCCCGGTGCCCCACGCCTGCCGGTCACGCTTCAGAGAGGGCCGGCGGCGCGCAGCAAGGAGGAGGGCCCGGGGCACGCAGCAAGCCCTGAGGCCCAGCGGCCATTTGTGGGTGGCAGCAGCCGAGGAGCCGGCAGGCTGTCCTGCCCTGTGCTGCCTGCCGTGCCACCACCCTGCCCGGGTGTCCTCACGCCGCTGGCGCCCTGCAGAGCGTCAGCAGCAGGCCATGAGGGAAGCCGGGAGCGGCCTGGCGGCGCCGACATCAAAGGCGCTGCGAGGAACCTGCATTTCCAACTCTCTTCCCAGCATTTACATGGAGCAGGCTTTGGATGTCGTTTCCTGGTATTCCTCCCACTTCCTAATTCCAGGAAAAAGACGAGCAGGCTCCTGTTGGCAGCCACAGACGCACGCCGTGGGGAGCAGGCTGAGGACGGGCCCACCCGCAGCGTTTCCCTGCGGACAATTCGCCCCAGTCTGGCCGTGCCCACGGGAGGGTTTTGTTCGCTCTCGTCCTCGCTCTGCCAGACACAGAGCAGCTGAAGGCTCTGGGGCGTCTTCAGGGCGAGTCTGGAGCTTTGAGGCTCTGCATTTTGGGTTTAGATAACCCAAGCCTCTTGTCAGCTCTAGATCTAAGAGAATGCAATCCAGATCACTCTGCAGAAGTCTCCTGAGCCCTAGGGATGACCTTTCGTACTTGAATGAGATTCAGTGGCTGCGAAAATTCGAACTGGAGACAGGCAGTACGGTTCAGGCAGTTACTCACCGGGACGTATTGCCAAGGTCCACACTAAAGCTGCGCCCACGGGGAAAGGTTCTTGGTGAAAACGAGGGGCAGATTTCCCACCAGTTGTGGGGCTGGAGATGGGATCCACTGAGGGGATCCCTATCGGCTGTGGTCTGGATCCTGCAGGTAGCCGTGCTAGTGGGTTGTAATGGTTCTGCTGGTTCGTGAATAATGAATCACCCTGGGATTAAATTGCTATGAAGACTCCCATGGCTTGTAAATAGAGGCCAACTGCAATTTTTAACTACTATCAGGTACGCTAGCACCGAGGGGATACAATTTTCTTACTGCAATTTAATTGCATAGTACATTGCTCCTATCATTCATAAGTAAAACTTTCTTACAGACGTAACAGATTGTGTTTCCATCTCTGTTGTGTAAAAACAGTATTACGGACACAAGTGAAATGGAAATCATAACATGCCATCTTCACTATTTTAAGAGTCGTATTGAAACACATGGAACGGATACGAAATTCCACTCTGCTGCCTTCAGATTCAGCGCTCTGTGTATTTACTCAGTGCTAGGGATGGAAAGTGAAAACAAAATTATCATCTGAAAAAAGCACCAGTAAACAGGCTTCGATTCGAGCCTTTCCCTTAGGACTGAGTACCATTTCCAGGCAAAGGAAGTGCTCTGTGCGAGAGCTGCAAAGTCATCCCGAAACGAGACAACAGAGAGAAAGGAAAAAAAAAAGGAAGAAAAGGATAGAGTGCCAGGGTGAGAACAGACAGCAGAGGAGGAATAATGGGCGAGAGAAAGCTGAGAGATGAATCTGAAGGATGCTAGCTCTCGTGGATGAAAAGGCTGACTTAAGTCTGGCTGTTCCTGCTCCGTGTGCTCCTGGGGAAGCACCTGGCCTAAGGCAATTTATCCAGCTGTCAGCCTGTTTTCACGCAGACAATGAATGCATCCTGGGATTGTGACTTCAGCTAGGCACAGGATGGTTTTCCCATCTCGTGATTATTTTTGAAATTTCAGAAATTTTTGCTGTGTTGCGCTGGGACAAACCACTTCCATCTTTCCCACGGAGAAGCGAGCGCGGGAAGGAGCGGCTCCAGCTGCGCGCGGAGCCGAGCTGCAGCAGCGCCTTTGAGCGGTGTCACAGCCGGGGCACCGCGCTCCAGGCGCTGCCACTGCGCGCTCGCGACGCAACGCAGGCGCAGCAGGCTGTGTGCATCCTCCTACGGCAGCCGAGGTCTAAATCGATCCGTGCTCTCTGTTTTCCTTCTGCAAACTTTTCTAGTTGCAGTTCCAATTGCATCTGTATTGAGACTTCCCCAGTGTTACTTTGATTTGGTACAGTTGATTTTTTTTAATTTATTTTTCATTTTCCGTTCCAGCCTTACACAATTTCGTTTCCAGGTGTCCCACTCACACATGTAACTACAGTAGAGAAGCGTCCCAGAAACTCCTGAGAGCATGCCAGAAGTAGGCTAGCTGCTCTAATACGGCTGCTCGGCATGGCACCTCCTGTGTGCATATCATAGTTGAATTTCTATATGACTAAGCACACTGGCTGTGGTGTTTGATGGCATCTTCAGAGCCCTGCTCCATATTTGTCTTTCCTTCCTCGGTTATCTCAGTTAGTTCTAAACTCTGTCAAAAAAAAAAGTGGGTTCCTGTGCTGACAAGACCTAACTATGCTGGCTGGCAGTGAGGTTATGAAGCTCGCAGTGTAGCCGAGTACTGGAAAGATATTTGTCACTGCAGATTTTGCTTGTCATATGCAGAGATGACATGCAGATCTCCCCTTTGACAGATTGATAGTCATTCCGAGATGCATCCACCCACAAAAACCACAGACATGCTGCTTTACTCAAATCTTTACTTTAACCACTACTTTGTGATGCAAAACTGGTGGAGTTTTTGGTACTTTTTCTTAAAAATGAAATCTTTATAGGGGTTTTCCAGCATCCTTGCTAGTTACTAAAAACAAATTGACATTAGCCTACTGGATGGGACAACTCAGTTTACTCGTGGGTGCTTTTGACATTCATCAAATTAACATGTTTAGTCTGAAAGAAGGTTGGAAAGGTAGTAAATAAAAAACGGACACACAAATACTGCACGTCCCTTGAAGGTATCATTTATCCCTCGGTTGAAGTGCCAGCCTCACGCTGGCGGAGTGTTGATACCGATTTGACTCCAAATACCAACATCTTCCACTGACCAAGTTCAAAGTTGAACACGGGTCACGCCGTTCACTGCCTTTAGCGTAGAGATCGCACTCCGCACCGGTGAGAGGCAGGAAATTCGCCTTTGAAGACCGAACGCCCATCAGAGCCCAGGAAAGCACGGCCACATCGGCTCCGAACCAGGCGGTCCCCGAGGAAAATACCGAGTCCTCTCGGTGAGCTGCTGCTGGGTTTACAGCTCTGCCATGCCCCGTCCCACAGCAGCTGCTCGGTGCGGTCTGATTTCGGACACTGGTGCATGGCCACACTTACCGAGCATCGCTGTAACGACGCTGGGAGGCCCCAGAGCTGCCAAAGGGGCCTGCAGGGGCACAAGGAACACACACGGCAACGTCTTCAGATGCTTATGTTGAAAACGTAAAAGGGAAAGTACTCCAAATAAGTTTCTCTTGTTCAGAAATACAATAGGCAATTTAAAAAAACCTATTAAGCATGTGTGTAGGAGCATTTCCCATTCTGGGAGACAAGTTGAATTGTTCTATGGAGCTATATTATGACTTTCCCGACAAAGTATCAATCAAGACTCCATTATGTAACGAGGTATCCATCACACGCGCCCCATCGCGAGTCCCCGCCGCGAGCACCGAGACTGTAATCCTGGCTCCTTTGTCCTGCCCTGCGCCAATTTGCTGCAAAATTGAGGGCAAGGCGAGGATTTGCCATTGTAGCAGGCTCGGGGCCGGGGTGCTGGGGCTGTGCTTTCTGAGCAGTTATTTGCATCGCCTTGATTAGCACGTCGCCCGCTTCATTAGCAACGAAAATTCTCATCCACAGGTTCAGCCATTCATGCAAATTGAAAAATACACAGAGATCCTTCCCCTCGAGGACTTTCCATTATTAGAAAAATTGGTAGATTCTTTTTGTTCCTTCCTCTTCGGAAGGTCACTTTCATTTTCACCTCAGAATGAAAGTTCTTGTTGAAGACGAAGTAATTGCATTCCCAAACCTTCACATGCAGCAGTCCTGCTTAAAAAAAAACAGCTTCCAAGCGAGGCAATCACAGACGCCTGCAAGACAGGTGGAAACGCCCACGTTTTAACCTAATCCTTAAGCTGCCACCTGAAGTGTCACGACATCGTTCGTTTTGCTGGAGGTCAGGGAAGTGTTTTCAGTCACAGTTCTCCAGGGAGGGACCCAAGCCTCCTGGGCTCTCAGCCGGGCAGTTTCTACCCCTCACATCCTCCGCAGACGTTGCATCCTCTCGGATAACACACGGGAACTCTTGCTTCCTCTCCCACTCCCTGTTTCCGAGACCACGCGGTTCCAGTTCCTCACAAGTCACCTCGTCCCGCATCTCGAAATCCTCCCCGCTTTCCTCCCGCCCCCTGTGCCACGTCCACGCCGCTCTCCTGAAGATGTGACCCAACTCCAGGAGTTGTCCTGGGGGTAGCAGCTGGAGCGGAGCAGGGCCCACGTGTCCGGCCAGGAGCTGCCTTGACCGCAGCTCCCGGGTGGCCTCCCCAGCCCTCCTCCGCAGCCAGCCCCGGAGCGCCCGGTTCCCCTTCCTCTCCTCCGGCAGACCGCGGACACGCACGGCCGTGGGCTGGGTGGAAAGCGCTGGGGCAGGGAGGAGCTGCTCCTCCATGGATCTGGGTTTGATCAAGAGGAGGTTGGGCCCTGCGCACACACCTCTGGCTGGTTCTGTTCCTTGAAGTAACGTGCTGGTGTTCAGAGACGTCCCACCAGACGAGCGCTGCGCACCCATCTCACGTTGGCGGAGGTTTCCCCGTGCAGATGACAGCTCATTTCTGACGTTTCTGAGAAAAACTACAAAATCTGCAGAGGTGGACAGCGGGAACCTCGTACCGCATCCCGTGGCGCCTCAAGGGACTCGGCCTCGGAGGTCCTGGCAGCAAAGGCCAACGTAAAGAACACATGGGTGTCACTAGAGTCTAGTCTTGGGTTTTGAGGATTTTTTTTCACTTTAAAGGCCACGAATTGTGAATAAACGTTTTTGTAGCTTCAATAGACATCAGCTTTAGGGGACAAGACCCCCTACAAGGCGGGAATTCGGTTGCTCCCCGAGGCAGCTCTGCTGGAGCCCTGTCACCAGCTGCCCCGAGGTGCCGGCCCTCAGCCCAGAAGCAAAGCCCTACACGAGCAAGAACCCCAGAATCTGCGGGGTGGGAAGTGCTGTACACCGGGGGCTTCGTCCGCTCACCCCTCTGCTCCCACAGCCACGGCTGCAGCAGTCGCACGTCCCGGGGGGTCCAGGCTGGAGAGAAAAGTCAAAAAGCCTTGGAAGCCAAACGGAGCAAGAAGAGAAAAGTACAACGCGATGGGAATAGGCAAAATTCCACTGAACTTCCAGAAGTGAGTGCTATGTTTGGTGGGGGGGGGGGCAGGAAGAAGACAGCAGCCCCCCCCTCTGCCAACCAGAACTGCTGCCAGGCCGGGACGCGGGACCAGCCCCAGCCCCCTGCCTGCCAGGGGGACTTCGCTTCGCTTCAGGCACCCGGCTGCAGCTGGAGCTCGGGGGAAAAAGCTTTTTGCATCTCACCGCATCTCCTGGGAAATGACAACCACACGTGAAAACAGCAGGTTTTACACAGCTGGTTTTCGCACGGATCGCTGCACAGACTGAGGTCTGCGCTTCTCGCTGAAGCGCCTGCTCTTTTTGCCTTTTTAAGGCAAAGACGAAGCAGGCTGCACGTCCGTGCCCCGCACAGGACCCGTGCCTGCCCGAGGCTCTTGCCTTCCCCTGCAAGTGCAGAGCCTCCTCCCCCTCACCTGAACTGTGGGAAACACCAGGAAGCCTGACAGAGCTGTGTGTGTGTGTTTATCCCCGGATGGCACGAAGGGAAGAAGTGAGTCAGATGCATGTCTCTACTGTTCAGAGAAAATGAAATCCTCCTCCCTGTATTGCACAACCCCTGACAGCAGTTGCATCTGTCACGTTCCCTGTGCATGCACCTTGCTGGGAGCCAGCGGCTGCCGAGGAGAAGGCAAGGTTTACTGGGATACGTATGGAAATGATGCCTGATGAAGTAGTCACAGAATCACCAGCCGATCTCTGGCTCGGAGCCCGCAGGTCAGGACTCCCCTGCTCTGTGGGATGCGTTGGGTTGGCGCTCTGCGATGACCTGTGGCAGGGAGGCGCGCCCTTTTCAGACACTTGTGTTCGCTTACCAGATTAAAGATGATTAATGGCACCAGGTGGTTCCTGCTACGTCTTCATCAAGCAGACGGCCAGCAGCGCTCCTGCGCACACCGTGGAGCCGGAGCCTGTTTTTTCCCTCAGCCGCCGGATGCCGTGCCCAAAATATCAGCAGTCGAAGTCTGAAGTGTCGGAAACTGGAGAGCGTTCCAGGGACAGCAGTGCCCCTCCGCCGGAGGAGGGATGACTTGGCTCTGCGATCTCCAGACCCACCTCTGCCCCCGGAGCTGGGCACGGACGAGCGCGGTCCTTGCCTGCAAGGCCCCTCCGGAGCTTCCAGGGCACCCAGACAAGCGTGAGAGGAAGCAGAACCACCCCCCTTGGAGGGGGGACAAACCACCAGCAGCCTGTGACCACGGAGTATTTTGCATCATTTATTTAAATACCTATATTTATGCATTTACAAATTTTCATAGCTCTGTTTGTAGCTTTTTTTTTTTTCCTTTTTTTTTTTTGTTGACAGTATTGCAGAGAAGTTAGCTTTTGTAAAACGAGGTCCATGTATAAAACTATGCAACAGATTGAAGAAAAAAAAAAGAAGTTCCTCTCATACTTGCTAGAATCAGAAACCAAAGAAAGTGACCAAATGGAGGGGGAGAGGGAAAGAAAGGGGTGGGACAAAACAACCTCACAAGTGGCTCTCTCACAAGTATTACATATGCCAGTGCTCAGCTACAGTCCTAACGGGACAGTTCACGGTTCAGGTGGTGCAATGCCTGTTTGCCGAAGCTTTAGCAGGCACAGAGGTCTCTAACGAAAAAACGAAAGGATCCTACACTGAGGAACGCAAAGCCCGGACAGCCTCGTTATGGGTCTCAGGTGTCATGGCACAAAACGCCTGTAAGAGACTGCACCGACTCACCCGTAGTGCATCCTCATCCTAAACTTCATTTTGCATAAAAAGTTCCCTTTAAGAAATCTTAGCATTTAAAAAAAAAATTGGTATCTGAGCTCTTCTAGCCTCAGTACTTTGAAGAAATCACTTGAAAAAATACCTCCTGTTTTCCTCCTCTGGAAGCTTCCAAGTAAGGTTTTGGTTTAATTGGTATCAATTCAACAGCCCGCGGGTTCCCAGTGTTATCTCTGGGAGGAAGAGGCAACAGGTATGGCATCGCAAGATATTTACACACGGTACAAAAATGTCCAAGGGTATGAAAAATCACCAGTAACACAATTCTGCAGCAGCCTCATTTACACCTGTAATTTTATACCATTTATTACATTGTACTAACACACCAGATTCAAAGATGTGCACTCCCTTTAGGACACTCAGGAGTTACAAATATATTGTGATTGCATAATTCATATTGCACAATTGTATAAAAACATAAATACTAGCTATTCTATTTTTTTTTAAATACAAAATACATGTCACATAGTCAAATATTCTTTTCAAGTGCAATTCAGGTGCTCTCTTTAGTCCTTCCAATAAAAAGGCAATTTTGATAGTTTTGGCACGGGTTTACCCTCCTTCGTGTGCCAACAGTTCTAATTACAATACGTACGCCCCCAGCTTTATATTGTAGCAGTCATATACATACAGTATAAAAACAGGGTATTTACAAAATGAACTAAACATACACAGAAGCAGCCTCAGTGGTTGGATCTGAACTCGTTTAGCATTATTCACGCCGCTGCGAGAGGGAGAAGTGAGGGAAGTGACCCTTCTGACTTACGCTGGTTGCTGTGGGTTCACATTCATGGGAGGAGGGTGTCCTAGGAGACCGATGCGCTGTTTCTGCTTCCTCTGCTCGGTCATCTGGAAAATTAAAAAGTTTGCTCATTAGGCCTAGACGCTTCCTGTGCGTCAGCACGCAGAGCGCCCCAGCGCCGCGCTTTGTGCTCGGGGTTTGGGCTCGGATCCACTTGCTGCAAGTAACGCTCTCCTGGCCGCGACGCCAGCCACGGGCCAGCGGGTGACAAAGGCGACTCCGAACCCGCCCGGGAGCTCATGGGGACATCCGAGACCCGCTGTCACCGCCTCGCAGTGTCACGCGTGTCCCAGACCCGCGTTTCAGAGGCAGCGAGTGCTCAGGTGTGAGCCCGCCGTGGGAAAAGGGCTCGGTCACAGGCGGCTCCGTCAGCCTCCGAAAGCTCCTGGGCGTACCACAGGCCGCACAGCACCGCGCACACCGTTAGGCTGGGCACCTGAACGGGCTGGGTGCGTGTAATTACAGCCAGTTATTCACTAGGGAAAGGACTGAAATCCGACATTCATCCTGAAACCATAATTAAACTCGACTGCAGCCCGGTGCCTTGCTCAACGCCTGACCGAAGGGGAGGCAGAACTGTTATTTTCTGTTACTTTTTAAGAAAAATCACCGCACTCTCACAAGGCGAGGTCACACCTCGCGGTCTGTGTCGCATCCTTTTGGAAGCCTGCTTTCACAAGAAGCTCCCGAGGCTTCGCAGGAGTAGGCGAGTGGAAGAGGGGTCTGCAGGCGCGCTGCTCTCCTGCCGGGCCAGCTGGGACTTCTCCTCCAACGTGACCCACAGGTTGGCAGCGCAAGGAGGCAACGAGGCCTTCGTTATAAAGGTGCCTGTTTACATTAATTATTTTCCCTGAGCAAACCAAGAGCCGTGATTTCACACGGAGTGATTCAGAGGACACGTGGAGTTCAAACAGGAAAGGACGGGGAGCGAGCGGTGCAAGGGGCCTGCACGAGGCAGCTCTGACACCGTAAGGAACCCGAAGAGGCGGCGTGCTCTGACGTGGCTGCGCTTAGAAGGAGCCAGCCCTGCCTTTTGGGAAAGGGAACACGAACGCAATTCCCACGCAGAACGTTATTTATCCTGCAAAATGCACAGCTCTTGTCCAGGAGGCGTGGGGCTGCTCGATGGGGCAATTTCCATCCCTACCCTGTCCGCCTGGAGAGCGAGCCTGCTGTGAAAGCTCGGCAGCCACAGCGACCTGTGCCCAGGCCTGGAAAACAACAGGAGCCGCGCACGCTTGGCAGGGGAGCTGCCAGCTGCCGGGAGGGCCGCGAGCAGTGCCAAAAGGATGAAACAACAAAACCAAACCACGGGGCGCGCGGTTCAGCCGAGTCCAGCTGGGCTCCCAGATAACCGCGTGTGATTACGTAGGTGCGCTCTGCCTAGCTCCAAAGGTTACCTGTGAGTTGGAATCGACTCCAGCAACGCGAGCGCCGCATGTGCCAGCTGCATGGCCAGGACAGCGGCCACACACGCGCAGCGTGCCACGCAGCCGGCACGGGCTGGGTGCGGGACGGGGGCAAGGCCCGGGGCCGGCTCCAAAGACACCTCCTGCGGTGCCTCAGACCTACCGAGATAGGAAGAGGGCATTGGAAAGGACTTCTGGGTGACTGCAGCTAAGCCCCGCTGCCGCAGACAGCTGTGTCGTGAGCTGTTGGCGCAGGATTAACACGATCGAGGTGGTACCGGCTCTCGGTGCGTTACTCCCGTTTCAGAGAGCAGGCACGCTGCACTTCGGCTTTAAACAACGCTGCCTGCAGAAACCTAACGGGCTTGAACAGCCCGTGAATGAGAGGTTTGCCCTTTATTTGGTTGCAAGAAAATAAATACAAATAGAAGTTCCCTCAGCTAGTCCCTTTTCCTGGAGACAGTTCCCAGCCGGGAGGAGGGACGCACCGGTTTGTCACAGAACTGGAGCATCCTGCAACCAAAGCGGGGCTCTCTCACTAACGGTGCTCAGGGGAATTCCTAAAAGCTATCACAACATTAATGAAGCTGGTTTCCTCTTTTGCTTTTACAGTCAAATAGCTCTTTAAAAGCTAAATCCTTCATTCTTATTTTCACAAAGAGCAAGAAGGTTTTTTTTTTAGTGCTTGGGCAGCCAAGAGCTGCAAGCTTTAGAAATAAATGCGTTCAGATCCAAAGCTGGCTTCGGTCGATGGAAAGACTCCCGTTGACTGCAGACCACTTTGAGTCAGACCCTTCGACAGGAAGACAGAAGACACATGTTTCAAGATAATTGTTTCCAGGCAAAAGAGCAAAAACACTACCCGGCAAGTATTAGAGCCCAGACAAAAGAGCAACTGCCTCTATCCTCTGCCCTCAAAACCAACTGGAGCATGGGGGTCCGAGGCACGGCGTCTGAAAACTAATTACAGCCAAGAGCGGCAGGATTTCCTGCTCTCAGCCCGACACTAATCCCCCCGTGTGCTCTGCGGGGCGCTGGGGAAGGCCCCACTCATCACAAAAGCAGAGCGTGATCGGAAGCCAGAGCGCCGGGCTCCGTGGGTGCCGTGCTCCCAAGCTGTCCCCACAAGGACGACCTGCGGGCGCAGGAAGCAGGCGTCAGGTTAGTACTGAAGAGAGCCGTGCCAAGCAGGTAGATCAACTCTGTAAGATAACGAACCAAATTCGTTGGCCATCTCTGCCCCCAGTGACTGCCCTGGGACACTGCCGTGTGCAGTTCCACAGCCCGGCTCATCCAGAGCAGCTCCCTCCGTGCACTCAGCTAACCGAACCATCTGCCTTCGGGCATTGATCCGTAAGGACGAGCACTTTACTGCCACAAAACTGGTGGCTGCAAAGCCAACACAAGGGCACGCACAGGGCAGGGAGAAGCGGTCACCGTGTCCCTTTGGGGATACTGGGGGTCTCCTCTCCTTTCTTAAATTCTGTATGTGCTGTACGGATAAGCATAACCTCCAGTGCTCCTCTGTAGAGCAATAGGACAGCGGTCACAGCAACCCAGCTGAAACCTTTCTCCGCCCAGATCTCTTGTTTTTGGAGGGTTCTACCCTGTCAATGAAACGTCAGGTACAAGGAGTAACAAACTGCAGCACAGCTAATTCACAGATGTTGTCTCTGATCAGCCATTACTTCAGCTTCGCATTATCAAATAATCCTCTGCGAACCTCTCCCAGAAAGAACAATGTTTACACAAGAAGTACGACTTCAGAACACTGAAAGCCACTGATCTCAGTTACACGCAGGAAGGAGCTGGACAAAACCAGAAGTGAACGCATCTCCTCCAGCTCTCCTTGCACCAAGAACTGCTGCGCTGAGAAACTACCAGAGGTCTGTCCAGGGTTCTCGCAGGAGCAATACACGCAATGCGAGACAGTTCTGTGGGTACGCCTGTGCTGGAGATTCAAGCCTAACAGCAGCAGGTTCTTACCTGCACGAGCAGCGTGGCTGTAGCACGAAGGAGCCCACTGCAAGCTAACCACTCAAGAATTTCTCCAGTTTCTCAGAGGGTTTTGAGGTCCGTGCAGCAGCACTACGCTTTTCTCAATATCCTCTGACTTACAGGATCGTGCTACAGTCTTGGGGTTAGAAGGTGTATTAACAACAAAAATATAAGCCAAAAAAATGCAGGTGACCTGCACTGGTGAAAATTGACTACTATTACTGTCAGCTTTGATTTTTCAGTGCAAGCTTTTCCTTTCAGGAGGGGGCCACTTTAGGCTACGCTGCTTCTCTTAGCACTGCCAGGCAGTGCTGTGGTACTGGGCTTGGGGAGGATGGCTTTTGTTCACTGCTTTCCTGAACACGTGTGTGCGCCCGCGCGCCCGCCCTCGCGTCTCCCTTACCTGGTCTTTGAGCTCTGACAGCTGCCCAGAGAGGTTGGTCACCAGCTTCATGGTGGACTCCAGCTTCTCCTGCAGGTTCCTCAGCTCGTTCTGCTCTCCTTCCGAGTCGCTGCTGACCAGAGACATGGCACGCATCCGGGGGAACCAGTCGAGGTTTCGCTCCTGAGGATCAGGCACAGGTTTGTCATTAGTGCTCGCCATGGGAACGCCTGCACCCGGCCGGGAGCACAGCTGGGGCCCTGCTCAGGGACACGAGCCCTGCAGCACTTCCATCCTGCCGGAGAGCTTGCAGGATTGCCCACTAGAGACAACGAGGCACTTCAGGTGTACCGGCTGAAAACCCAGACTCTTCTCGTTGACTTTTCCTTTCCAGCAGCTCCTCACCCAACCCATTTCTTTCCCAGATACACTTCAGTGTGAGACATCAGACAAATAAACCGACCACACTTCATGGCAGCACAAGCACTTTCCAGCGCTAGGAAATCGCTGCCACCTTGCAGTTTTCTAACTCATGTTTGTTGAAGTTTTGTGCTGATGCAGTTGCTTTTCTACTTGGGTCAAGCAAAGCTTGGCTGGGCTTTTTGCTGAAGGGAACCGTGTTCTACCTCAAAACGCTTCTACAGTTAAAATGCCTTTTTAATGAAAAAGGAAAAAAATCCGTATCATGACCAGATGTTTCAATTTAAAACGTGGGGACAGACTGAATTGCAACGTATTGCTCATAACGGAGTTTTCACTCAGAGATAAAGTCTCATCCGATGCTCCACGTACACGGCCTGGTCAGGAGCTTAGCGGACAGATGCTTGTTTTTATTAATATGTACACAGAGCTTCACACATACCCTCACTTACACGCCGGTGACGTTAAAAATAAAAGCAGGAACGGAATAGAAAGCCACAAAAGAGGCGGAGGGGCGCGTACCGCATCTCGACACCTAAAGCTCAGCGCTGGTTTCCTATCTAGTCTGGTTCCCCTCCCACACTGGAGATGCTCTCTAAAATGGAAGTGAAGGTAACACAGGACGAGAGGAGGATGTGTGCTCTCACAGGTGACATTTAGCAGCTGTTCCTGTTTCAGACCGACCAGAGGAGCTGCTGACAGCCCACTGGCCGAGCAGCATCCCAAAGGCTCAGCACCACCGATTAACAGCGACCAAAGTTCCCCCTGCTTCCGCAGCCTGGGCACTTTCTGAAAACTACAGCTGATTTTTATGGCGCTGCGAACTCGCCTTGGCTTTTTGCCATCGCCTGCCTAAAGCTCTAACTCAAACCCACTCCCCCATCCCTCTGCCCCCCCCGGCGTGCTCAGTCTTTTCCAGCAGCAGCCACGGTGCTGAAACGAGGGCTGCGCACCTCCACGGAGAGTCACAGTCACGGCCTTTCTGCAGTTCAGATCTCTTGCCAAGAATCATCATCTTAAATTAGTTGCTTCTGATCTGCTCGGAGTTTACTACTGCAGAGATTAAAAGGCATAAATTAGGCCCTTTCCCATGCAGTGCAACACAGGATTCCCACATGATGCAGGACTGCCAGAAAGGCTTTTCTCCTGATCTCTGCTTGCAGGGCAGATGGTTTCTGCTAATAAAAGAAAATATATATATACAGAAAACATGCCTTAAGTGCCAAAATATTTTGGACTTTAGGGAAAGACAGGCCCACAGCTAAGATTTAAGAGCAGTAACGGGCAGCAGCTCACTGCGTGCTTCCAGCAGGAGTAAAACACCGGGTTAGGGACGAGCGGGCAGCCCTGCCGCCTGTGCTCAAGTCCAGCACCTCTGCCACAAGACATCTTCCCCGAACGGGGCAGGGGAATCGACTAAAAAAACGCTGTCCCCCTCTCTGCTGTCCTCAAGGCTAAACGTTTTCAAGGACAGAGAAAAACTGGACTAAAATGCAATTTACGCTCACGGGTTGGCCTGGACCCCAGGTCCATGTCCTGAAGCTTGCAGGCAGACCCAAGATCGGAGCCCCCAGCCGTGCCCACCTCCTGCCCGTCCCTTACTCGCCGTGGCAATATTTTCCTACCCTTGCTCCCAAAGGGGTGAGCTTTCCCTGCCCTCATCCATACATCCCGCTCGTGGAGCAGGACCCGGGCCCACCTCCTTTTCCCTGCCCGTGACGTTTTGTTAGCAAACACCCCAAACCTTTTCTGCTTTGCGATACGAGCAGAGGCTGGAGCTGCTGCTGGAGTTTCGTGCTTACTGGCTTTCTGAAAGCCCCAGGTCTTGAAGTCACTTGCGTATGGGAAATCTCGGCTTTCAGTCCAACAAACCAACAGAGTGCCTCTCTAGTTCTCATGGCTACGGTGAAAGATTAAAATAAAAGTGATCCACGTAAACGCCACACGCTGAGAAAGGAGAAGGCTGACAAAAAGGCGACAAGACCGATGGCTTCCCTATCGGCCTACCCAGCCCAGGAGCCTGGGCGCACCTTGCTGAGGTGCTGGATTCTGCCCCAGCGCCCTTCCCTGGCTGCTGAGGGGGCTTTTAAATAATTAATAACGATGCCTTCGGCAGGGATGGTGGAAACGGAACCAAGCAGCAATGTGAAAAGGTCGCTTGCTGGGGGGCCCGCGGGGCCGGTGTGTGCAGCCAGCCCAGCTCCACGGCCCCGCGCCTCCCAGCAGCGCTCGGTCTGCAGAGAAATGCTATTCAAGGTTGAATAAAAGATTTATATCTTGATGATCTAGTTTCTGCTGAACTTTAACTGAACACCAGGGTGCCTTTAAAGATACAGCCTGACATCCTTCACTCGAGGTTTGGTAGGTTTTGTTGTGTTTTTTTTTTTTTAAAGGCACCCGGCGAGCCATAAGGCCCAGGCCTCCGTCCCGTTCCCCCCCGCCTGTCCGCCACGCTGCCGCACGCCCTCGGCGGCTGCTGGCACCTCGCATACCGATGCAGTTATGCACCGTCTGCTGTGGTCCTCCTGCAAGCCGAGGCACCGCGATCCTGGTGTGCAGTCAGCTCCCTCTTCCCGTCACAGTCGCAGCTTCCTCTGTTTGAGCAGACGAACTGCCTACAGCCACTGACGGAAGCTGGCTAACCACAAGCGCTGGGTTTCGGGTTAGCTCTTTTCTAGGTAAAGTTGGAAAAGTCCCTCTTGTAAAGCAAATATCATTAAATCTCAGACATGGGGGCGATGCTGACCAGTCTCTTAAAACGTCCACGATTGGAAATTTAAAAAAGAGGAAGCTGCGTTGCATGATGCAGATGCAATTCATTCTGAGAAGCGCCCGCTCTTCCCTGCTTCTGCCGAAGAGTTTATTCTAAGAAAGGTTCCCGAGGCGACCTCAGCGCGGAACGTGCCAGGAGCTGCGTTAGCTCCGCTCCCCGGGCACGAGGCGGCCGCTAACGGCGCAGCCGGGCTCAGCCTCGCCGCCGGCCCCGAGGAAGTCGCCGCTCCTATTCTGGGCCTCCGTCCTGTCAGCTACTGCCCTGCCTAATATTTATAGGGTGCTGAAAGGCTGATGCGGTGCCCGTCAAAAAATAAATCCCGATAGCCGGCGCAGCAAGGCCGCTGCTTAGTCAGGGGAGGTGATGGCAGCAGATTTCAATTTGTCACGTGTCATTAAAAATCCCACACCTAATGAACAGCTCTGGGAAGTGCTTTGAAACTGAAAAGCTCGGTGCAATTTGTCGTTGTTTTGTTTGTGGCAAGATGCAACTCCTCGTGGTTCTTGTGCTTCTGGGAAAAAGCCCCACGTCAGGCTCGCGCTGCCCAGGGCTTACCGTCACCTCTTCCACACCAAATCGACTTCTCCCCTCTTCACGAAGACCTTGACGGTGCCCCCACTCCACACTAAGAATAGTTCCAAGCCCCACCCATGTCTTTAAATTGGAGGCTAATGATATAAAAAAAAAAAATTGATCTAATTTTTCACCATTGCCATAGGTTAAGTACAGAAGTGGCTACTGCACTGGTGCAGAGCCCGGCAGCAGCAGGGAACCTGGAGGGCAGACAGCTTCCAAAGGTGGAAGAAGATTGTATCTGTGTAGGAAACGCTCCCACCATCCATCCCAGTGACAGCTCTGCTGATGTGACGCACTGGAGCTGGACGTTTGTTTGTCAGAAGCGGGGTTACCTCACCAAACACCACCAGCAAAACGTGGCTGAGGCAGGAGGCCCTGGTGGGAGCTCCCGGAGGAGACCTCGCTCCTTCCGAGCGGACAGTGCCACCTCTTCGCTGCAACCTACTTCTGGCTGTTTGGATCTAGATTTTAACTAAAGTAGGACGTATTACATCACGAGCCGTTGGGCAGGACAAAACAATTAAACATGCAAAGCCTGAGCAAACAGCTGCTGGCAGCTGCAGCGACCCACCTACTCTTGCTCAACGTGTCCGGTAAGGGCCCGGGTGGCCTCCGGAGCACCCGCGGCACGGGGTCAGGGCCTCGGGGGCACTCGTGGGCTGGAGGAAGCAGCGACGATGACTCAGGGGACGGCCATCTCCTCACCGCGTGCGGCTCAGGCTGCAGACAGAACAGTTTATTTTGCCCCCAGCGCTCCCCTCTCCCTCCCTCCGGGCTCCAGCAGCGAGGACAGAGCGGGCGCGTACCCTGTGGGTGTCGGGACCTGTTCCTCTTTTAATGCAGAGAACTGTGCTGCAGCCTGTGCTGCTTCTGTCGCCCGCCCAGACCCTTTTTCTGGTGCATGGAGACTCGCTGGGCCCAAGCAAAGCCCGAGGTGCCAACAAGGCCGCAAAGCTGCTGCTCGCAGCCCGGACACCAGCAGGGTCTTGCACCAACACCCGGCTGCCTGCTGGGAGGCACGAGGCCTCGGCACCAGGGGGTGACGTGAGGAGGATGCTGGGGGCGAGGGGAAGGAACGAAAAAAATCCCAAACGCAAAAGGAAGCTTTGCTGGGCGCTGTTGCAGAGGAGGGTGCAGCTGGAGCACGGCAAGGCTCTCCCTGCGCCGTGCCAAACAGGTGAGGAGCGAAGGAGGACAAGTGCTCCCCCCGACAGCAGCCGCTGCAGGGATGTTACATATTTAATCAGAGCACTCCCAAGGCCAGGCTCCTTCCTTCCAGGTACCACCCACCGCGCCTTTGTTCTCGCAGGCTCCCTGCAGGGCACGGCCCTGCCCGGGTCACTGATCGGGGAAGACCAAGGCCCGGGAAGGCAGCACAGGGGTGATCTCTGGTGAAGGCCGCAGGCACGCCGCCTCGCATGCCCGGGAGGGATCGGCACCGGGGAAGGTCGGCCTGACCGAGCACTTCTCCCCACGCTGCCCGTTTGCACCTTGCCTCATGTCGAGGGTGCGACCAGGAGCTGGGCTAACGAGGCCCAACGCTCCGGCCCGTGCCTGTGACGCAGAGTTTCCAGCAGCCAAGGGCCTCCTGCCAAGCGCACCTCTTGGCTCTTCTCTGCCCCTGCTATTATTTATTATTTAACCCTGCAATTATACTAGCTAACCCGCGAAGGTATCTCAAGATGCAGCTTGTTTGGAAGATACCGCACCGAATTAAGCACAATCAGCTGCAGCGCTGACCTCCTCAGCCCTCCTGCGGTCAGTGCCCAGCTCTGATGCCCTGGCTTCTTCGTCAGCAGCCCAACAACAGCATACAAGAGATTCGTATGGGCTGCTCTCTTCTGTGCCTGCAGTTGGTCCACAAAGTACAGGCACGACCAATCTTTTCTACTTGATTTTGCCCCAAAGTAAAGGATTCCCAGGCACAAACTACACGTGGATATAACCAAATTCGAACACTTTCTCAGACTAATTTCAGCCACACGTCTTTCACCAGTGCTGGAACTGGTAAGTCCCTTCCGAGATGCCTTGGCCTCTTGTTTTTGCTGCAGGGGCTTCAGTTCAGATCTAGTCCCGGCCACCTCCAGCTGAACCATATTGAGCCTGGGGACAGCAACCTTTCAAAGCCATTATCAGGGAGAACCGTGCATGTCGTGAATCTCACGCTCCTGCCATGTTGCAGAGCACGATGACAGTTGTGGTTTAACTCCTTAAAGGAGGCTTCAAGTTGAACTTACACTTTTGGGAGAATGCAATTCCAAAACTTGAGACTAATGAAACCTTGTTGCTGCTTATTGGGAGGCACTAGGTAAGAAGAAACACTTTCCAACCATGGTACAGCACATAGCTCAAGACGAAGAAAGCCCAGCACTACATTTAAATGCCCAGTTTTATACAAAGAGGTTAATTCAGGCACAAAAGGAAATCCTAGCCTTCATTTCCATTCCAAATTCCTTTAAGGGTATCTGCACCATCACTTCTATTTATAAATGGTTCGTTTTCAGATGACAACACAATCCCATTTAAAGTTCAGGACTCAGCGCTCTAGATCTGGACATGTGAGCTTGGGCAATCCCTAACACCTCTGCCTCCGTGTTGTAACAGAGGTTAATGACATGGATCCTTCTTGGCACAATGCTACATTAAAAGTTTGTGGAAACTGCAAGAGCTAGTTAGGGAGTTTTGTGTTATGAACTTTTCCAAACAAGTCTATTTTTAATATGCATATCTGCGTGCATACAATCACTCAGCTCTTACCCACTGACCAAACACCGATGTGAAGGTGTATATGCAAATCCTTATTTTAGTGTATGCAAGAGTCGTGTATGCAAATATTTGTCCGTGCAAGTGACAGTACGCTGCAGCTGCAGCACGACAGCCTGTGAACGCACAGAAGGCTGATTTGTATTTGTGGTTCTCCATGTATCAAGCTTCAGAGAAGGATTCTTTTTTTCTTTTTACATATTATAAGTGCCTACAAACAGCTGTTTGCAGCAGAGCTTTGCCAGGACTCGGAAGACAGCTGTGCCAAAGGGGCAGATACGAGTGAGGCTGCTGCAGGAACTGGGGGCAAACGCAGAAAACTGCAGAAGAAATTCTCAAGACTGAGAGGATGGGTAGATAAGACATTTAAATGAACTAATCTGTAGGGAGTTGCACCAAGTTCACATTAGTCATTTGGGTGTGGATGTCAATGTCTGGCCAACACGATAAGTGGATCCCCCCACCTCCCACACACATGGTATTATTCAGACATCACCTGATCTTCCCTGGTGACTACAAAGCAATACGGCAGCCGAACCATACGCCTTTGTTCCTGGGAAACGCAGGATGCGCTGGACTACCAGCTTTGCGGCACAATTAGCATACTTTCCAGATAAACACTTTGCAAAAGGCATCGATCTATCTTGAAGCCTCGCTATCTTAAGTGCACATCTGCAGTGATTTACCAGATGAACAGAAGTCAGGTCATCGGAAGGGCTTTATAAACACCGGGAATTAAAGACCAGCTCTATTGCCACTAGAGGTTTTCCTCGCATCCTAGGGTACTTCTGCGATATTAAATAGGTAATTACGAGCCCATTCAAGAATGCATTTTGAGGGTGATCTGCTT
The DNA here is from genome assembly GCA_011076525.1 of Nettapus auritus. NCBI lineage: Eukaryota > Metazoa > Chordata > Aves > Anseriformes > Anatidae > Nettapus > Nettapus auritus. The sequence goes on along the minus strand of CM021776.1, from coordinate 19,944,641 downwards.
CGTACCAAGCTTCTGCTTGCCACCTCCTGCAAACCATAAACTTATCAACCTTGGAAGCGCTGCTAAGAGCTGCAGGACAGCAGATGATTCACTGCAGCAGCGAGGGCGTGGATGCAAGCTTAGCTTTACATCAAACAGCACCAGCCACCCCATCTTCCCCCTCGCATTTCTCCAGCAATTCCCAGCTAAGATTCCTAATCTCTCTCACAAGCCTTACGCGGCACAGCGGGCACGTGTTCACCTTCCTGATGAAAGTGAGCATGATCCCTATTTACGGGGGAGCGAGCTGGCGATGAATTCCAGGTCTGCTAATCAGAAAGGCCGACTTGTAGCTACACGAGCAATGCAGCACGGCTTCCCACGCTGCAGTACACAAACAAACAGAGCTCCACAACCAAACAGAAACTTTAATGAAAACAATCCCAGAATTACAAGCACAAACACAGGCCCACGTCGGTCTCACGGGACAGAAAGGCATTATGGAAGGTAGAGTTACAAATCAGGACTGAAACGCGGTGCATTCGATTCCGCCAGATCGCTGTGGTTTCTTTGGTATTTATTTTGAACATGCTTACGGTGTTCAAAATGCTCCTTAAATTTGGTTTCCCAGTTTAACTTCGTTCTGCACACTGCATTTTAACTTAGTTAGCTTCTGTCCATGAAAAAATATAAAATTCACTAGAGAATTGGAGTTAATCATTAATTTTCCTGGCTACAACTTATTTTTATACTGGGTCAGATTCCTGCAGGCTGCAAGATGAGTTCTGTGGGCAAGATTCAGTCCTGCCACATCCAGTTCAGTGGACAGCCTCAGAACTGCCTCTCTATACACATTATTTTTAGACAAGAGAACATCAGAATTCAAGATCACTCTTAAGGCTTCTGAATATTCACTCTTTGGCATACGTGAAATTGTCCAGGGTTCTTTGGAGACCACAGTGCTTAAAATATCTCTAAAGCACTGTACAAGCAGCACTGGATGCACTCACCAGCTGATGGTGAATCCCATTTTAGTGCCCTGAATTCTGCTTTATTTAATGTTCTGTGGCGTTGAAAAGATACAAATACTAAATGGCAGGAGTATTTTTTTTTAATTTTAAAATTGCCAAAAGGCAGAAATCCAAGAGGTTTCTAAGGGTATTTGCTGGGAGTCGGAACAAAGGTGAAGCATATTTGAGGTGTGTTCTGTAATCACAGTATGACTCGGAGCACATTATGCTTCCTACCCCCAGCTACTAAAAATGGGTATAGATTTCAGCTGAACAATGGTACTGCATAACAGTCCATGGAAAAAGACATGCCCCATCTATGTCAGTATCAAAGATGTTAGAGTGCCACCTTCAGTTTGAAAACGTGGGGAAAAGTCCCTTTTCCATCCAACCACGAGCTAATAACTAGGTGTTCAAGGAGGATCTGGTAGCTGCAGGCATAGCCATAGGTTCCCATTCGCACTCTGTACAAACACAAAATAAACCCTCACCCTCAACAGGTGAATCTGAATCTCTGGAATCGCTGACATTTAAGGCTTTCCTTTTGCATGTCCTGCCAGATTTACGGGATAAAGACAGGTGGTTGGAGTAAAAGATGAACCGGACAATGCTGTAAGCTACTCCTAGACACACCTTCAGCAGAACAATGGGCTTCTGACTTTTACAGAAGCGTTTGAAGGAGGTCTGACAAAGAAACACATTCAGCAGGTTTTACATTCAGATTTTCTGGGGTGGAAAAGAACAAGTGAACATTTTTAGTATTAAAGAACAACAGAAAGAAATTGAGTTTCAGAGTCAACGGCCACACCAGCCCTAAGGAGTACGGCCGCTAGAAAACGCTGCTGGGAACTACGGCGTGAGGCCAACCCCAGGTCCTCCAACCATGCCTGGGCTGAGCTGTGGCAGGCCGCTCATGTGCAAAGCAAATTTACTTCCCATTCCACAGCTTGTACGGTAACACCGTGCTTCCAGCAGCATTGCACCGAGACCCTGAGAACCCTCAGTTCTCAATTTAAAACTGGTTCCTGAAATGCAAAAAGCAACAGCTACAAGACACACACTCAAAACCTCTACCTGGGACACGCAGCTGTACAAAATTACAGCTGCAAGAGACACTTGGTCTGTGCATAATTTATGCATGTTCCCATTCAACACATGGTAACTACCTGCTGCCGATACTTCTACAAATGGGAATTCTAGAAAAAGTTTTCTATTTTTTGCAATTACTGCAATCACATTCAAAGACTGAGTTTTTAGTTTTTCCTACCTACCGAAGTTAAGCTTTTAATCTGAAATAATGATTTGTTAATAAAATGCTAGCCGGTTCGAACATTTTTTAAGCTAGCTTGAACACAACACATAAAATATTCTTTTACAAGCAGAAACATTTTAAAGAGTGCAATGCTTCCCCCCTGAAGTAATGCCTACTGCAGTGGGATAAATAAAGGGAGCAATATAATCGAGGCAGCAGTGATGTACTTGGTTATCTCACTGTGCTAATCCTCTGTCAGGTGACTGCTCACAAGATTTCTTTAAGCCCTCATTACAGAGGCAGAAATCCAGAACTAGGACACACACTTTAGTGACCCCAAAGTAACATGTCTAACCTCTAAGAAATCTTGGTGAGATTTACATTCTGACCAGACCAAGATAAATCCCCCACTTAATGGAAGGTTGCACCTCCACAGCAAGAACTGTAGAGATAAATAAGACAAGTATTCTGCTTTTCTTTGTTGGAAGGCAAATAAACAACAACTGAACGTTATAAACCAGAAACAGCTTTCTCTAACCAGCCAGAAGACACACAAATTAGTAATTGGGGTTTAGGATCTAATTCCACTGAACCTGCCACTTGGCAGAGATGAGGCTTTTAATTCTCCCATTAAAAGGCATTACAATTGGGCAGATATTAATTTTAGTTTCTTACAATAGTAAGCTAAAATCATATGATCATATGACAACAATTCTTACAAGTCTTTTAAAGACATTTATACTGGGACAGGTTAGAAACTATTTATTATGCTTCAGGCACTTCCACCGACGTGGAAATACTCTTTTGAACAGCAGTACCTGAGTTTTGAAAACAATAGCTTCTCTTTATCCACCTGAAACCACGGCGACCACCTAGCTGTCAGTGCTCACTGCCACCTCCCCTGGCACACACTCGTGAGTGTTCCAGCTGCTGAGAGGCTGCAGCCACGAAGCTGCACATTGCTGTGCTGCAGCACACGTGGCCTCCCACAGGCAACCCTGCCTGCACCATCCATTTGTGGCACGCTGCAATGTGGTGCCATCAACGCGTTATCTTTTATCACGTTATTTCACCAAGCACATCCTAAGTACTGATCTTCAGAAGACGCTTTGAAAAGGAAAGGCGTTGGATTAAGCCTATTATTGTAAGAAAAATCTTACTCCAAGTCTTTGCTTGCTAAGAAAGTAAAATAGAGAAATAGAGAAGACTCAAAACTCACCTTGATCATTTCTGCCACATAACTTTCTGGTCCTGTATATTCTGTTGAATCTTTTACTTTCACTAATACAATAAAGCACAAATAATGCCACATGTTGTGCTCTTCTTTAATATGCTCTTCAAACGTGACTGTCTTGTTATCAAACTTATCTCTTTCCAAACCTACAAGAGTGACACATTTATAACTCTTAGTATTTTCAAACTGTGATGAAGAAAATGAGCACTAAGAACAAAATTTCTACAGGCTGCTGCAGACCTTGACAGTCACAAGCATTCCTAAATGAACACGGAATAATAGGCATCAACTCTCTAACAAACAGCCACCAAACAGAGGGAAGAGGGAGAGAGGAGAGAAGGCATTACAAGTGCTGGTCACATTTGGTACACGTAACGGAAAACTTTTGGTTAAAAAAAGGTAGCCACCTTGTATGCAAACAGCTGAATTTCATAACACATCTCCTATTTTTAGGCAAAATGATACCAAATGCAACATTTGCTTTGCAGCAAACTTCCAAAGGTTACTTCAGTCAGTCTACGTGTTATGCAACTTCTGCACTACCATGGCAGTTAATTGCACTGACCTCAAAGGCTCAGCAGCTTAATTCCAAATCTACTGTGAGAAACTTTCTCAGACACTACTTAACACTGCACCCTTGAAAAATGATTGTTTATAAAATCTCTCCTATTCCAGTACAAAATTATTTGAAGCACAGGAGAAGCAGAAACGAAAGATTTAAGGAAAAGGCAGTATAAAAATACATTCTCCATCTCTTCTTCCTGCCAAGTTTCTATGCATGTGGAACCTAACTCTGTATTAAGTGTGTTTCTACACTTACCACAAATAAAGCAAGTTGTTTTTAAAATCTCTTCTTTCTTCTGTTTTTCGCTCCTTAAATCAGCAAAAGTGTCAATGATCACACCAAAAATCAGGTTAAGGACAATAATGATGACCATGAAGAAGAATAACAGATCATATATCACTCTAGCAGCAAAGAGAGGTTCCTGCAAGATACATATTTTAATTATTAACAGCCCAAATCCATGTCCATCTACCCTAACAACACATTTCTTGCAGTTCAGCAACGAGTATGCTGCCCCACAACTCCTTCCTTTAGTCTCCATTTCCGATGTTCTCCAATGATAACTTAGAACTCAAACATTAAGTGAAACTAAAATGCAAGATTACTGAAAAACGCCGAATTAGTCAGCTAAGGGTACGCAATCAGTAGGGTTGCTTTCTGCTTACTATGTCCAGGTCTTTGCTCTTCTCTCTCACACAACAAATGTTTTCTCTCCTCACCTGCTCACTGCAAGCCAATCCAAATCATATCCTTATATTAATCTGCCTCTATATCAATATAGTGCCAGTGTTAATTATAAAATCTTTTACTGGAATATCATAGGATTTGTTTATATTAAAAACCAAATATGTTGTTTTGAATGAAACAGGATGCAAAGTTGGGCTTTGCAGTGCCCATGTCATGTTTATTGCCTAACCCCCATGTTCAGAACCACCTTAGCCAGTTGGGTGCCAAATTTTTGCTGGGAATTATATAGCCTTTAAACCATTTTAAGCTGAAAATAAGGCTAAGTATTGGATAACACCTTGAAATTGCAGACATATACTTAACTCCTGTTATCTGCTGGGAACAAAGCAGACAGACACAACACTACTCAAAGAGGGCAAAATGAGGCTGAAGAGAACCCTCTTTCCTTTCCCCTGCTATGTGGTGCAAAGCATCGCCTCTGACCAAGTCTTCCCCTTTGTCTCTAATACGGTTTTGGGGAATGACCAGAGAGAGGCAAGCCTGAGGCTCTGAAAGGTGCAATTAGCTACTCAAACAGTTACGTGGGCAGCTTTGGGTATTGTGAAAAATTCCTGCTGTTTTTGACCAGTCTTTGCTCGGCAGGATGACTCCAAACAACGCCCTTCCTTTCCCCACAGTCCCAGCTCCAAGCCATCTTGGTCCCTGTCCTCTCATCCCATTCCCTGTTTTATACATCTTACCTTTCTCAGTAATGTTCCCCAAAGGAACTCAAGCCACTCGCATAGTATCAGCCACCACACCCCTTTCATTCTGCCACCTAACGCAATCCTTTGCTAGCTTGTCCCTTTCTTACTTTTTCAAACGCTGAACTCCCAAAGCACAGACTGTTGGTTACACCATTTCTGTTCATTTGGGCCTCGTTCTGGATACCCTTAAGCTGAAAAAGGTCTCATGTACTAAGAAAAAAGATCATGGTTCAAAGCTTGTTTGAACTGGCTGCTTTGTGATTTGGTACTACTGAAATTTGACTATTACCCAGAGAGAAAGCGTGGTCCCTTCTAGTTTGCAAGGTCGACATCTGTTTCAAGAATACATACAAATTTTCCCCAGCAGAACTAGATCCCCAGCCCTCCACGGTTATCACTTTTCCACCCCCACTCAGTGATAATTTACCTCTTTGGATGGTTTCCTGAGCACATCACCTACTCCACCCCCACTCCTGAGCCCATGACTCAGTACAGTAACAATGCACATCAGTAACGTCTCGCACGTATGCTCTTTATTCTCTTCCTCCATTTCTTCAGCAATCACTTCTGTTAACACAGCAAGCAAAGACATGTTGAGAAGGGAAGAAGATCAGTTTTAAATAATCCTCTCCATCCTTTGCTGGCTACACTCTCACTCCCCCTTGCAAAAACAGGTGATTTCCAGCCAGCACCGCTAAGCCCACGAGCAGACCATCCATGCAGGTCTCCTGCTCTGGAGGCTCCAGCCTGCCCTCCTCTCCTCGCCAGCAGAGTTTTCTTTTGTGCTTTAACTGCTGTCTTTGACTTGGTTAAATCTCTCTTTCCATTTCTGTTAGTATGCATAGCTTTGGATCACCAGATGCCTGTTTATACAGAATCATAGCTTTTTGACAGCTCAGAGGACAAAGTGTTGCCTCTTACACTCTCCCTTGGTGCCTAACAGATTGCACAGCCTTTGGGCTGTACTCAAAATGGCAACTTCAACTCTTATTTTTCAAATGGCTAAAATATCACTGCTTATGGAAACAGCATTTTACTAAAAAAGTAGCACTATTTTTTATGACCCTCTCTCCATTTGGCTGAAGCCTCCAACTTTACTGCTGCAGTTCCAGGACTGTGAGAATTAATTACCTAATTTCATATACTTTCCCTGTGCCTATTAAAAGTCTCATGACTTACATTTCATCATAAAAATGCTCATGAGTGGATCCCACCTTCCCACGGCAAGCCGTAGATGGGTCTAAATCCCTGAGAAATCCAGAAATACCCCAAACCCAAGAAGGTACAAAAACGGCCAGACACTTGGGCATCGTTAACATCTCTGTCCACATAAGACCGTGATATCAAGTTGATTATTTACGATATAAACACATCTCTGAAGTTTTCCTTTCTGCAGCCAGAGCGCATAAAGACAAAGCACACTCTTCTTAGGGCCGAATAAAGAAGCTATTCTTGTATCTATGTTGAATCTTATTTTATCAAAGAGGACACTTGAGCAAAACAGAGCCATCTCCTCTTGAGAGCATGGGCTTGTGGCCATTATTGACATTTGAAACATTTGACCATATAAGAGCTCCACTTCTAAGAGAAATAGCGATGTTCTGTCTGGCTTTCTCAGCCAGCATCATAAATCTCAAAGTTAGTAAATTACATTTTCTAGAAAATAAAACTGAAAATTTTCAGTGCCCAGTCTGAGGCTTGTGATTACGCTACAAGTAATATCTCACATGCACTTTCTTGATCTCAAAAACCCCCCAAACCTACCCTGTCTGCTTAATCCATTGACTGCTTCCTGACATGATATTAAAAACAGTTTCCTTAGTTAACTAGATAAAATAATGCTGACAGTAAACAATGTTCTGTTCCATATTTCAGAGCATTATCCTCTGAGATCACATTTAAGAGCATAATGTTTTAAAATAATAACCTTGCAAGAAGGTAAACTACATCACTTCCTTTTCAAATTGATAAGGTAGAAAATCAAAACCTATGTCAATGTTTTATCAAAGGATTGCAGTTACAACAAGTTTCTCTGAAGAATTCATGTTACAACTGTCATTAATGCTGTTGGCTTAACTTGATTCTCTTTTAATTTTGTTACCCCTTTTCGTATACAGGGCTTTTTTTTTTCCTTCAAATTTTACCTAAAGCGCTTAACTTGAAAAAGTGTGAAAACTTCAGGATAAGAAGTTAGTAATTCAAAAGCAGCTAAGCAGATACTCACGGTCTGAAGGAATGATTGAAGAACAGTTTTCACTGCTACCTGCTTTGCACACATCTGAATAGAGAAACTCGCCAGTCATGGTCTCACCCGGTTCTGTGCGATCTAAAAACAAAAGGCGATGAGTCAAATAATTTTATATTTTCTGTTTTGCAAGATTACTTTTCAGATATTAAGATAGCTCATCGTGTTCGGTCTGCAATTACTAGGCAGATTTAGAATTGTGTGTTATCCTAGCATTTAGACAACCACAGTCCTTTCCAATTCACACATTCAGCGATTTTAATTTCAAATATGAACTTCTTATTTCTATGAATTCAAGACCATAGTTGTGCATTTGTTTTGCATTAGCTCCAAAGTTGAGAAAGTAATTGAAATTGTTCCAAAAATATTACGTTCTAGTGCATAGTGAATTTTCAAGGTGATTGAAAAATTGCCCTTCAACATCTCACAAGTATCAAAACCACCCCAGTGCCACACACTAACACATCTTTGGCGTTTCTCCAGCTTGGTGGAAATGTGAAATAATAAGGTCAGTGAGGGTTGGGTCTCCTACAGGGTAGGCAGTAAAATTAGAAAAAATAGTGGGTATGTCAAATAGTGCTTGTCTCAGTAACTCAAGTGAGAGAAAAACAAGGAGTCAATAAGCCAAAACCCAAGCTCCTTCTCTAACAAATTTCATTTCTGTGCTTCCCATCCACTGAGTTGCTTGCTTGATGCTATAGGGCAAGGGAAAAGAAAACAACAAAACCTTTTATCTTACAATATGCAACCCATGTTCAGCACTATGTCTACTATGGAATTTAAACTATAGCAACAAATTGAGGGAGATTAATACAGTCTGTAAAAACTATGAGCAAACCAGGGTTTGACACAGAAACCTCAACTTCACAGGATGATGGCTTTGAAGGTAATTTCCCTTCATTTATATTCACGGAGTTATTTTAGATAAAGTATTAGTTTTTCTTATGTTGAAACTAGAACGCACCACTAACAGCCAGTATAAGAACACAAAATCTGGCAAACTGAGGCAGAACTAAATATCCCCCTAGTGCAGAGCCTTCCTCACGATAGCCTACCTAAAGTCTGTTTGTAATTAAACTGGGGGAGGGAGTAGGTGTTAGATGAATTAGATAATCTCAACTGTTTTAGCAAACAGAGGAGAAATCTTCAGTGTGTGCAGAAAAGCCCGAGTGCTGTCTTCAGGGGTTCTGCTACCCCACCTCTCTATATGCTGCAGCAGATTACAGCATCTTGCCAAAATGTAAAGGGTAAATTAGGTATCCATTTGCTCCGACCTGTTTTATTTATTTATTTAAGCAGAGTCCTTGGTAAGGAAGAACTCGTGAGATAACCAGTATCTCTCACAAAAGGTGGAGGACACTCAGCATGCTCCGGGGAACAAAAGTCCATTACTTTCTTCAACACTAGAACAGTCAAAATGAGTCACTGCTACCAACCTGGCAATAACGTTTCGTTTGGGAGCTTGTCTACTTCCAGGATGAAGTCATCTTTGAAGAACAGGTACCCCACTATAGAGAAGAGGTACACCAAGATGAGCGCAAGAACAGCCGTCAGGATGATGGAACGCCCGTTGCGAGTGACACTTTTGATGACGTTCAGCAAGGTCTCCTCTCGGTACACCAAGTCAAAGAGCTGGGGGACAACAAACAAAATCAGAGGCTGTTTTTCACATGTACTACCAGTATCTTTTGTGGCACACTAACAGTGAGCGATATTTTCACCCAAATTAGTGTTGGGAAGAAAATTTTCCATTTAAATGTCTTTTCATTTCTCACTCCTCTGGGACTGTGACATGTCATGAGCATAGCCCAGGCAGGTTGCTGGTTATGTGCTGGTTGACAATGAGAGGACAGGTATTTGTTAATTTGGACCTATGTGAATACAGAAAGTAAACAATTCAGTTCCAGAGGATGCAGCAGATACCAAAAAAAGGGATGAAAATAGGGAGCTCCAAAGGAGATTTTGGGTTTGCATCACAACTGACACCTTTTCTCCACCAACACTAGATATACTCCTTTAACTGATTATTCTTAGAAGTATTGCACCGCAGAAGATGAATTCTAACCCAAACAGAAAAAACACATATGCCAGGCATCCCTGTCGGCAGTGCAAGGCCTAGAGTACAGCTGTAGCTACAGAGATGCTCCACAGCTAACCAAGCACTCAAAGAACATGGACACTATGTTATATAGTTAGTTGCCTCTGTTAATATCTGCTAGACTGTGTGCCTAGTAAACCTATTTTTTTTTTTTTAATAAATTAGTATTTTAGAACACTTTTTTCTTTAAAAAAATAACTCACAGCATGGCAACTCCTCAAGTACCTACTGCTCAGTTACCTTTTCTACGGCTAGATTCTTCAATGATTTTTTTCTCATGCAAGAGCTTATGTGATCTTAAAGGACCTAAACCTTCACCAGGTAGTGGTATTACCTGGGATCAACATAATTTTAAATGGTTTATTATCTTGGAAGTCAGAGCAGGGCCACAAGCAGTACCTCTAACCTAGACAGCCTATAGACCTTAGTGTCCGAGATGGAGGGAAATACTAAATATCTTTGTTGAAAGTGCATACACATTTACTGTAACAAAACTTAACCTTAAACAGGTGTCTGGCATAAGATGCTTGAAAAGACCCCAAATTCTCCATTTGTCTGTTAAAATCAGGAAGAGGAGATAGGGCAGGGATCTTGTAGAGCCTCCCACAGAAACTTCTAAGTGAAATCACCAGAGCCCCATTTTCAAAAGTGCCAGCACGACAGTGTCCGGTTGTAAAACAGAAAGCAAGCAGTGGATGACATCGAGGTGGGACTTTACAAGCACATAGGAAGAAAAACATTCTGAAGGCAAAATGAATACCTACCAACAAACTATAAAAGAATTCATGTACAAAAAGCCCCAGAGCACAAATCAGGAGGTACAGCAGATGATACAGAAACTCTACATCCATGATCATTGCCTTGTATCCTCTAGTGAAGGTTCCACAGTTGCCCACAAAACTCATCAGAAAAATGATTTTATTACAAACCTAAGGAAAGATTAATCATAAATTAGTTGCAATACATAGCCTGCAGGAAAAAAGGCAATTTTTCAAAGCTGGTGGTAGCTCAGCTGTACGGCAACATCAACAATTCTGCTGAATTGTCTGTTACATGCCAGCGCTTTACGTATCAGTCAATGGCTGCTTTCTGTTGCATTTTCTGCACACCTGAGACAGTGAGCCAAAACTACAACTTAACACATCTATAAAACAGGAACATCGACTCCTGTCCCCAGCTGGTTGACAAAGGGCATCAGGACTTCAAGATTTAAAGAAGAAAGTAAGAACACTCCCTGGTGTGAGAGGTAAACTGCCCTAAAAAACCCCTCTAAGTTCTGCACTTTCTGCAATCAAATTACTTGCTAGCCTCCAGCAGCCCTTACATTTCTGAAACAGCCCCTACTGCTCGCTAATAAGCGAGCGCTCCAGATTGCCTCAGCATTTCACTCTCAGATGATGCACACAGGAATCCTCCTGTGTAGCCCCAGCCACCAGCACTGAAGGAGAGCTGCCTTTGACTTACCTGGAACCTGCCAAACACTACGATTATCAACAGCAGCAACAATCCTAACAATGCAACGCTGATTCTTTAGCACACAGCACTTGGTGACATATTTTGAAGACAAGGAACACTATTAAATGCACGTTAAAGCATTTGTAATCAAGGCCAACGCTTCAAGAAGATGCATCTTTGCACAGCTCCTGCTGACTCAGTCAAAGAAACATTTTTGGCTTACTTGCCTAGAAACCACAAGTATCCGGGTTTGAGCATTAATGAAGTTTTCTGGCGGCTCAGTTTACATACTCAGTCCACACGTTACTGTAGCAAAACTGCTTAGTGTCAGCTCTTGGCTGGCAGGTGGACTGCAGACAGACATTTGGGAAATGCATTGTTTAGTACATCTTACACAATCCCGTAAATACTGCAGCTCAGTCGCTGCACAGGAGACGGGTTTGAGCCAACATCCGAGTGCTGAAGGGTCACAGAGACTTCTTTACATTTCTGGCTGGGGTGGGAGCTGTTACTAGACTGTGACAAAACTGAGCGAGACCTTGGAGCTCTCCGGCTTAAGGATGCAGAATTAAATGAGCAGCAGCAAAGTACTTCTGCTAGCAACGACCAAGGAGGGAATGACTCCTTACCCCAGTTCTGCCACAGTGTTCCAGCCTATTTTTGCCTTCGGGAGCAGGTAAGAAGCCCTTACATAAGAAGCAAAAGAACTTCAAAAAACCCAACTTGATACTTACGTTGAATGCACCCAGAAGAAATAAAGTAGGTTGTAAACCAACTGAAAATATTAGGCGTAATATTGTAGAAGCTATTAAGGCTCTGATACCATGGGGCTTAGGAAGAGCTATGACTATAGCCAGAGATATCAGCATAGCTGTCCACAGCAGGCCTGACAAGTGGGGCTCTAGTGTACCTAGGATGAAGGAGAAAAAACAAAATACGTTTCAATACTTTGTATACCAAGGAAAACAAAAGCAAAATAGCCAAATAAATGCCATTTTATCTCATCTTTTGGTGGAGCGCCATTAATCCTCATGTTCAGACGTTACCGATTTCAAAGTGCTAAGTGGAACGTCTGAGCCCAGCGCCTTCAGCAGAGCTTAATTACAAACTTATTACTAAAGCATTATGTAAATGATAAACAGTATTATAGGATTCTTCATCTACTCTGTAGATGATTGAATGTGCAGATGAAGAAAGACAACAAATCCGTCCAGGTCCTGATTCACATACTCATCCTGACTCTCCTATTATGTTTTTGGTCAAAAACCTTGCACCATCTATTTTTTTTTTCCATCTCTTGCTATTTCTGGTTCTATTTAGACTGTCCCATGAGACTGCCTGCTTACATAACATCAGCCTGCGTATCTAAAAATACACTTCTCAAAGAACCATGAAAAATACCCAGCCTAAAACACTGTTTAACCTAGGTTTATGCAGAATATAAAAGACATCTTTTTCTTAAAACTTGCATAAAAAATGCTTTTCTTCAAGAAAATGGTACCTTGACAAAGAAAAAGGCAAGATCCCCTTGCCTTTGCAGGCCTGCAAAAGTAACTCGAATTAACGAAGTCCTTGGTATTGCTGGTGACACCTACACACTGCTCATCAGCAGGAGAACAAGGAGCGAGAGAGAGACTGTAACGGGGCTCAGGGGCCAGCAGAGCGCTCACAGAAGAGCAGGTTCTGGGCTTTGGTTTGTTTCTCATTCCTAGGCACAGAAAAAGACTGGGAGCAAATTGGAAGCGGTGTCTGCCCTTGGAAAATGAAGATCATGAAGCCAGCGTTCACTTGACACCGAGGTCCGCACCCAAACCGCGCTTGCTGTGAGCACGTGGACTCCATTACAAGCCTGCTGGCAGGAGGATGGCGTAACCCGGGGACTTGCAGGGAAGTTCTGCCTCTCTGGAATTCCCACAGTTTCAGTACCTAATCCCATGCATCCAGTTTTGTTTCTGCCCCTCAAGTCAGAAGTTTTACAATTCCTGCTGCAGCCACATGCTGATCAGCTGCTCGGGGCAGCGTGTCTGAGCTGCTCAGGACACAGAGAACTTCCCCCACTGGTCTGTTTTCAAAAGTCCAACTTTTTAAGGGCTAAAATAAATACACACGTATTTATTATTTACATGGCTGATTGTAACTCGTAGAGGAAGAGATTTTATCAAAATGTTACCTGATAAAGTATTTCAAATATGCAGGGTAGGGCACATACAAAATGCCAAATGATTCTCCGCACCCCCCAGTCTTGCAACTTGTAGTCTCAACAAACTTGTTTAATTACCAGCTTTGCTAGCAGCCATTAATTCAGACTTTTAAATTTTAACTTGTGATCTTTGAGACTGGAGACAGAAAAATCAGCTGCTCTTCATGCTGGTTAAACCCTTTCAACCAGCTGCTGGCCAGAAGGGAACCGGGGTGACCCTGAGGTCTGCTGTCCCACAGTGTGACACGGAGGTACAGCTGCTGAAACCCAAGCCTGTTCCAGAAGTTATCCATCCTCTTCCCTCTCTCAGGAACACCAGACTTTGGTCTAATATATCCCGTACTTTCCCACATGCTCTATCTGAGCGTGCTCAGGATGCAAAGCCCAGAACCACACGCTTTCCGTGCTCATTGTCTTTATTCCACTGCTAAGTCAGCTGCCGCCAAACACTACCTGGACAAAACGACAGCTCTCCTCAAATTGACTGGTGAGCCGCAGAGAGTGTGAAGTGGCTTTGATGTTGCACACAGAGCCCAGACAATAACTGTCTTACATTGAGGCTACTGCTGCCCTTCAGCTGTATTTTCTGTAGGTTCTGTAATTAGCAATCAGCAAGAGAAAGAGGCCGAGGGAAGTTCAATGGGAAGAGATAAGCATCTATCTGGCCCTGTTGCATCATGAACGTTTAAGAAAGGGAAGTGAAAATTTGAACATGAATAACCCTTTCCAGGATGGGGTTTTACTTTTGGGGTCCTTTTATACTCCAGTTGACAGAGATGTGGAAAAAGCTCCCATCCAGATGCTTCCTCCATACCAGCTTTGCAAGCAATAGGCGTGATAGAGCCTTTGCAGGAATATTTCTCCAGATTTTCTGATTCTTGCTGACATGAATCCACCAATCAATCTGCCCTAGGGTGCTTCTCTTTGCAGAGGCTGAATCTAAGGAAGAGCAGCTGAATCTAATCAGCTTCTATTGGAAGTATTTACTGAATTGGCTCAAAGAACCACCACCGTCTCACAAACCCACTGTTTGGATCAAAAGCAACTTCCATGAGAGCTATTACAGCAAGATTGTGCAATCTCCCATGAGCCACACATGTTAACCCATACTTTATGTTAGAGATGATAGCAGGCCCAGCTGCTACCCACTTATGGCAGGGAAATGCAGGTTGTTCCTGAGCCAGGAGACAAGGCTGGCGCACTCTTCTGCACTCCCTAAGGCAACCTCTGCTCTAAGCACTCGCAGAGGTAAGGTGCTTCTGAGGAGACAGCAACAGGAGGGGAACCAGGCTCATATTCTCGATCCTCCAAAAACTTCCAAGGCACGAGGCAGGTCACTTCTCTTACATCTTACCTGCCAGAACTCAAGGCAAGCTCCCGACCCTGTACAACACTCACAGACCTCCCGATCTGCTGTGTAACCATGAAGATTTATGAAAAATTACATTAAAAAAGCAATAAATTAACATTTCTCACATTCTTAGTTCAATACTTCATTACAAAATTTTAAAACAAAGTAGAACAGTCAAGTAATTAAAAGTAGATGTCTGTCTTTGGTAATCTTTACCCTAGGAAAAAGCACAGCTCTATATTTTCTTTACAAATGCCCCAAGAAGAAGTCAGAAAATAGCACAATTTAAGTCAAAGCAATTAAAAAAGCCAATTTATGTTCTACTGTCTCTGCTGAAGTTAATAGGGATGTGCAGACACACGGGGGACAGAATTTGGCTCATCAGTACTTATTTGTTCATATATTTTTATATGTCAAACATTGGTACCTCCTCGAATTCCTTTGAATGGATAGAAAAATGCTACGAGCAAGTTCATAAGGACAGCCAGGTTAAAGGAAATACTGCTCCAGAAGGACATGTTGCGAGCACACCAGTACAGGAAAGGCTGAGCTGCAAAACAACAAAAATAATTCTTATTAATAATGGAGCATTTAAAAAAACAAGATGTCTATATAAAAAAAAAAAACACCACCACATCATTTCCATCAAGCTGATTATTTTCAGTTTGCCCAAAAGCACAGCATCAACAGCACCAGTATTCATTGCTTATTCTGAAGTTTATTTGATTATTCTTTATCTTTGGGGTACTTCCAGTTTCTTAGATCGTGCTTTAAGGCAAAAGACTAATGTTAAAAAGGAAAGCATTTCCTAGCATGAATTGATTTAGCAGCAGCATGAGAACAAGTTCAGAAATACAAGAGGTCAAGGACTTCAGGTTTCCCCTAATAACGTACTTTGTACTCAGAGTCACACAGAGAACGATTAGGAGGAAGAAAATGTGTACCCGTTCGCATCGGTGAGGTTCAGCCCCATCCCTCCCAGCCGTGCTGCTACCGCTGCTGGCAGCAGCTCCCCCGCCCTCGATGCCTGCCCGCACTCAGGCTTCCTTTCCACTGCAGCAAGCCAGAAACAACACAGCGAAGGCCTAGGTGCACAATTAAGACACAAACTGCAGCGCAGCGACACAACAATAAAGCTAAAACGTTCAGGACTGGCTGCCAAGCAAATAAAACAACTCTACTTCAAGCTGATAATAGGCCAATATAGTCCCAAAATAATAAACCAGTTGAAGCTCAGCTGGCCTTCCCTCTGCACTGTGGGCAAAGGGCACGTATGTAACTGCACAGAGCTAGGGGTACAGTTAAATAGCTGTGTACTTTCAAATACATACAAATGCCTTTTAAAAAGTCTTATTAAAATTAATAATCTCTGCAGCTAGAAGCAAGAAGCACAAAAGCAGACAGATTCATTTTCTGAAGTGGTCATGGACAAGAAGATGAAAAGGACAGCTAAAAAGCTGCCTCACAGTAATTCCCTCTGCATCAAGGCAAAATCCCCCAGAATTTAGCTCCTGCAGGCTTATTGTGCAGCAAATTGTGTACTCCTGAAATCTACAGTAGTGAAAAATCTATTAAAAATTCTTTCAAAGAAGGGAATGTTTTTTTTCCCTTTTGGAAGGAGGTAACGCGTACAGATACCAGAGAGCAAAGGCAAAGAAGCTCACAGTGAAATTTAGGGAAAAGATTAAAATGCAAACTCTGAGGCTGCAAAGAAGAGTAAATTAACGAATGCAGCAGTTCTGAGCATCACAGTCGTCACCACCTCTCCTCAGTAAATCACCTCTTCTAGCATCCTAAGCAAAAAAGTGGGTTAAAAGAGTTATACAATGCTTCATTATACTGACTTGAATGCACATAAAAAGCATATGCATTGAACAGCTGAATGTAAAGGAAAGGACGACAGAAAGGCACCCAGTCACTGTAAGAATAAAAGCTTCATTGCACCTGATTAGCTAGGCACACGTTAAGCTTCGATGGAATGAGATGTGGCAGTGTCCTGAATATACGAGGCATTGAATTCTGTATTACTTCTCTTCCCAATCTGGCTTTAACTGAACGAATTTGTAAGCAGGTTGAATCAATTTGTACGGAATTCTTATACAAAAGGTCATTACAAAATTCCAGGTTTTACCTTACACTGCTATTTGGGGGTGGGCACAGACTACCTGCCCCAGGAAGAACTTCCACCTGGTTTTGGCAGGCTCCTCTAGTTTCTTATTAAGACCTTCAGGGGTGGAAATAATCTTTAAAAGACTTTTTAGAAAAAAGTTTCTTGCCAAGTTTAACATCTCGGGCTGATGTCTTTGTCAGGTTTCAGTAACTTGGAAGTGGATCACATGAGCACAACACAGCACTGCCAGCCTGTCACGTCACAAAAACACAAACCTGCACTGAAGATTTGAGAAACAATTGTATAAATGTAGACTGTCACTCAGAGGCCCAACAAAACCAGAATATTAGGAGACAGACTGAATGATTTCCTGCATGGTGTAACAGGATCATAATCTTAATGAAAAATTCCAGTTCTTCAAAGAAAAAAGAAATATTCTCCACTTCTGCATATAGATCTTGATTAATTTGCAGACTGCTGTTAATTTTGGATATCTTCACAGCTTGCTTGGAGATTGCCTTGAAGACAACTGAAGTAACCCAGAAATCTAGACTTAAACAGCAAAATCCAACAGAATATATGGATGCTGTCAAACACAAAGTTGCCCATTTGTTTAACATGTCATATACTATCTTGGAGAGTTCTTAGAAGTCATTTTAGGAAGCAGCTTACTGGGGGGTTTTGATGCTGACAGAAGTATTAATCCATTGTTAAGTGGAAATAGCTCTACTGTAGTATTTCACAAAAAAGAGAAGTTTCAGTTGAGCTAAATTTCAATAGAGCTGATCAAGTTTCAGGCTGTCCTACCTGTATCTGATCTTGATCATTTTAAACAAAATTACAATTGCTTTTCTTTGTTAAAAGAAAACATAGAAATACATACGCCCCAACTATCTGAAGCAAATACTGAATTTCTGTTGCCAAATGTGCACGACACCACCAGTTCTGGTGTGAACTGAGCCTATGCACCCTAACAACACACTGGAGAGAATCCAGGCTTTTCTCGGAGGTGCACATCGAAAGGGCAAAATGCAACTGGAGGTTGCAACAAGGGAAATGATTTCATTAAAAGAAATCTTCAGAATAAGAAAGAGCAACCCTTCTCAACCCTTTTTTTCCCCTACAAGATGCAATGGACTGAGTACCACCAATGTCTCCATTGGAGAAAAAGCTTTGCCACCACACCGGTGTGGATCTGTCCAGCCCTGCAGGCAGGTTTTGGTGGCTGGTAGCAACACGCAGCTGTACAGAAGCCCGCTCCCAGGCTTGCTTTAGTAGGGAGTCCTGGGCTCTTTGTGCACCTGCACTACTAAGTGGCATTTAGCTGACTGAAGCATGGGGAACAACAGGGGTATCAGATGGCAGATGTTGACTCGAGGAGGAAATAACCACTTTATCTGATATTTCCGAGTGGCAATGTTGGTAAATTCTAACCACTGCCCGCTGAAGCTGAGCCTCATGCACAACATTTCTCCTTCAGCAAAAAAAAATATATAAATATATTTTAAAATAATAAGCTAAGAAGCTTACTAGGTGAAACGGTGGCGCTGTATGGAGTAAAATACAGTTTTAAAAGTTTTCCTAGCGGCCAGTGGGAACCTCAGAGGGAAAAGCAGTGCTTGAAAATGTTTGCTTTCAGGCATCTTAGCATCACAGTGCTGTAAGGGACTTAATCAGCACGTCCTCTAGTCCACTTCTTGCCCACAGAAAGGATTAACTTTAACTATTACTGGAAAATGTCTTTAACCTGTTCTTAAAAACCTCCACTGCTGGAGATGCCATACCCACCACAGGCAGCCCAGGTCCGTGCTGTGTTACCCAGCCTTACTGTTTCTTGCAACGCAAGGGAATTGCTGCTTGTACCCAGCGCAGGCAAGGAGAACGGACCACTGCTTTCTTCAGTTTGGTCCTCTTCATTTCTCCCTACCACCAAATGCCACTTCATTTAAGCAAAGCCTCCACAAATGTGTTCCTTTCTCTTGCATCTTAAAAAAGATGACCTGTGATCTTTCTTACTGCTCTCCCCTGGATCCCCTCCAGTTGGTCCATATTGCTGTGGCGTTAAGCTTGATTTCATTACAGCATATTGCCGTCGTGCAGAGGAGCAGATTCTTTCAAACAATCATCAAGGTTGTTGCCACACTGGGGAACCATCTGCTATCAAGTCAACGTTTTAAATTTTTTAAAACCTGACCTAAGTACTGTGCTGGTAACCCTCCGCACTCGTAACAGCCACTTACCTCGCAATTTCTTTTGCCAGTTCATCTCATTAAAGAGGTCTTCTGATTTCATGAAGAAATCATTGATCTTACTGCCTTGTTCATCCCTCTCCGTGGTGTAATATATCCGCAGCTTGGACTCCTTGGTGAGGAATTCGCATATACTGGGCACAGGGAAGACGATTTGCTCCATTGTACGGTCCGACCTGACAATCTGAACAACACTCTTATTGGAGTTTTCCCTAGTTTAAATGTTTTTATTTCTTGGTTTGTCTGCTTTCTTTTTTTGCACCCTTTAAAACCAGCTACGTGTAGAACTTGGATGCATTTCTGTAGAACAGCAGCTTGACAGAGACTTCAGTCAATTTACCTTTCAAAGCAGGCCTACATTTTGCTCCAAGATTGATAAGTTCCATGCTGTGGTCTTATTCTGGCAATGCTGCTCAGAGCTGGGATTTCCAAGGTGCCCAGTAAATCCTGCACCAAAGCTGCTCTGAATTTCAGCACAATCTGGTCACCCGATTCAGGAACCTTAGCAAGTTTTAGCCACACATTGAGCAGGAAAGTATAAGGAGTAACAGTTATATTTATCTTGCTTATTACAGAGTTTTGTGAACTCTCCATGTTTGTGTATGTTTTACTTTTTAAAAGCATCTCAGATTGACTGTACAACAGGCCAAACGCTCATTTTAACACAGAAAGAATGGCAGAAGATATCACTAACTATGGATTAAGCAATAGTACCGGCCAAAATGTAACATAAGTGAAGTTACACTTCCTCCTGCCAACAGAGCTCTGCTCAGCTCCATCTTAAAGCCCACACATGACAGCTCAAAAATAGCTCCCCTCCCAGAGGCTGTCAAAAAAAGTTCTTATGTCAAAGATGACAGTCCACACAGGTAGTCAGTTCAATCAAAATATCACGTATAATCTAACTGTTGTTTCATTACACAGATTTTCTTGCAAACTGCTCCCCAGAAGACCACATCCCCCCACACCCCCCATGTTTCCCTTTACCTCAATCTGTGCCGTGTGCTTGGCATAAAACTCCAGAGCCTCGTCTCCCTCTATCTGACCTCCTGGCTTCAGCATGTTCTGCAGCTCTTTGTTATGGCGAGCCAACTAAAATAAAGGAATGCAAAGGGAGTGGGAAACACCAGATGTCTCTCTATGATATTAAATTTCTGATTTTTGGCATAAAAAAAGAAATAGTACGCAGTCAGCTGCTAAGAAAGGGCAAAGTTGACAGAAGGCTTGTTCTATTCCAACCAGACACCCTGCAGCTCTATTTTGGGAGCAAGTCAGAAAGACTCCAATTTATATTTTAATATCCATGGTGTATTCCTCTTTTATCCATTTTCTCCCACTGTTTGCCTGACTTGGGCAAGTTTCTGACCATTCACATTCAGTCCATCCTTCTACACCCACCCTAATTCAACGGTGTGCTTACTGCGGCAGTACTGAGGCAGGGATGGAGGAGAACATTTGCATCATCTAAAAAGCAGATTCACGGAATACTGCTCAAAAAAAATGCTTCTGGATGCTCTAAATTACGTTTATAGCATAATGACAGTGTTTTTTTCTTTCTCATATGCAAAAGGAACAAGGAGTCTCTGATGGAGGGATCTGTGTAGCATCGTTATATAAATAGACCTAGATTTTTTTCTCCACTTGGTCTTTGACCTTTCCAACACCACGTTGTACCAATGCAGTGAACCTGACCAGCTCCAACGTAAATGATGACAGAGAGAACATGGCATGAACAATAAAAGCAGAGTGAGATTTCTGCTTAAGGTTTAAATGATTCAGAAGAATAATTTCTTTGGGAGTAGAAAGTAACTTCTGACACAGCTGAAAAATAATATTTTGCTCCCCAGTCCTGCCAAGAACTTGAATTGTGTGTCCTCAGAACCTTGGTCAAGAAGCTGCCTGTTTCCCATTATAAAACTCTGAACAGTTTCTTATTCATTACAGAAGTTTCATTTTTGACTTTTTTAAATATAAGATTTTGCTCTTATACAAAGAGAACATGCAGTGAGTTTGTCTCTGAGCCATTAAAACAATTTCAGTGAAAAGCAGACCTCTTGCTATTCACAATTTGTGTCACTTAGTGCTAACATACGCTGTGGATTCAACTCTACCTGATGAGCTAATATATAAATGTTGTGCCCCACGTTCCGAGGAGATGCTGCAAGATCTTCCCCATTCTCTCCATCCTCAAATTCTACTTCACCTTGTAGGTATGCCTTCTTTATCACTTCCACCTAGAAAAACAGACACAGGCCGATGAAGAGACAATTCAGTTCGAGGGTTGAAGTCTGCTACAGCCATACTACAGGCACTCTACATCAGATCTGATCTTTGGCCCCTGCCATAACTACACACACTTGGATGAGCTGTCAGTGTTTCAGGGGTATTTTGAATCTGTGTCTTCACCAATTAACACATTAAAATTGCTGCTAGAGTTTACTGAACAGCTTTTAGGTCACAACATATCTGTTTTGTGCACAAACAGTTTCATTACACAGATTCCAAAGTGTAAGGCGATGCCCCCTTCCCTTCTTTATGCAGCAACAAAGCAGCTGTCTCTGGAGTGTTCAGCGCAACTGAAGTGCTCCTGCTTGCTGGGGACTAACCAGGGCCATGCTCAGCAAACATCACATTCAGTCAAACCTGTGCCAAGACTTGCAGTTGTCCACGACCTGTGCGCAGACCTCCAGCACAGCTCCTGGGCTCTCCCCACAACGACACCTAGCCAGGAGTGTCGGGGCAGCCCAGGGACTCACCAGCTCCTTGGGCCTCATGTTGTAGAGGATCCTCTCTGCATTCTCGCTGTCGTGCCTGCTCTCCATGATTGCCAAGAGCAACTTTGAAGCGTTGTTCTGAAGGGAAGGAAGAACACCACCAGTCAATGCATGGAGTCAAAAGCAGAGCGTACCCAGCTTCAGCTCCTCCACACACGGTGCTCAGAAGGGCTTGAGATACTTGGTTTCTACGAGTACAAGCACCAGACAAGGCAGAGCC
Source organism: Nettapus auritus (assembly GCA_011076525.1). Classification (NCBI taxonomy): domain Eukaryota; kingdom Metazoa; phylum Chordata; class Aves; order Anseriformes; family Anatidae; genus Nettapus; species Nettapus auritus. Next base: position 19,922,466 of record CM021776.1, on the reverse strand, counting down.
ACCCGGCTGGAACTACGGCAGGGCTCCTACAGCCTCAGCTTGCCAAGCGCTCCCTTCCAGCTCATTATTTGGCTATACAACTTAGGTGGGTTTTTGATTGCTTGTTTGTTTTTTTAAATCAGTTTACTTCCCAAACCCTATTTATCAGCGAACACCAAATTAAGGTTTAGATTTCTCAAATACTGAGGTTTTGAAGCTGTGTGTATTATTTTGTTGTGTTAAAAATCCTGCAGTGTTACTACAGGCTTTCAACCCCACAATGGTGCAGCTCAGCTTTACTCAAGATTCTGTTGATTAAATCAAAGGACAGCCGAGGCTGAAGACACGGACGTGCTTCGCTGCTTTTAACTGAAAATTACTCTGCGACCTGCTCATGCCAAGAAATCGGAGGAGGAAATGGGAAACTACCACAAGGCACCAGACTACTTTAATACGAACAATTAAGATTAAAATCCATCATGACCGACAATAAAAACCAATAAAAGTATTTAATTTTGAAGTATAATGCTAATTGAGTCTAAAAGCATTTTTTATTTAGAATAATAAAAAAGCCACACTACCCATAATAATGGTGTGAGTCGGCAGCGGAAAACAACGAGACATTGCACTGTAAGACAGGACAATAAGTCGGAAAGGAAATACTTCTCAAACATATGCTGAAGTAGGAGTACTCTGTGACTATTGTAGCCAGAAGACAACCTGCTAGGGCATTCTGAAAACAGCACCAGGGCTAATTGTTTCAGCATTAATATGAACAGCCATAAAAAAATCTTGATGACTGAACATCAACTGATTTAACAGCAGCAATCAAGTATTAATTAGGGAACTAGATGTAGCACGAGAAATTTTACTTCCATTGTACATGCAAAAGCTCACCAAAAGGGAAGTTTTAATTGGAACTAAATTTTTAACAGGTAATTATTTTAGGACTCCTCAGCGCATCTTGATTGTCTGCAGTCACCCACAGCTGAAAACTGGCGACTCCGTGTTAGCACTTCCAATACGATACTGCCTGTGACAGACAGTCGTTGGGCGCTGCGTTCGGCTCTCTGATGCATCTAATTTTTTGGCACTTGTGATTATTGGGACATAATAAACACCCACCTTATTCCAACAACAAAATTATGTTTCATCTTATGTGAACGTAGATCACACAAAACGTTCACTTGCCTTCAGCTCCAGTACAAGGTCCATCCTCTTTTTTCCCAAAGGGTTGATATCATTGAGAATTAATGCCGTGATGATGTCAATACCGTTGGACTCGTGAGTAGCAATGCAGTTCTGTCCAAAGAAAATTAATCAAACTTCACTAATTATCTACACTACAAACGAAGCCTAGGCTAGTGATGCAGCCAGAACAGAAGAGTTAGCTCTTTCATCACCTGGTACGCTGTGTAAGATGGATGACAACACAATACTCCAGACAGTGGAGAAACAAGAGATAAAAGCATTTTGTTCCAAGCTTTTCCTATAATCAGCCATGGCATGCCCTACTGACACCACCCAGACTCAGGAAGCAGAAAGCAACAGTTGATAAACTAAGTATTTACATGCCAAAGTGCTGAGGCTGAATAAATAGCTAAGGAGAAACACTTTTACTAAGGTTAGGGAGAGTTTTCTTTGTTCTACATGTGCCAAACACCACCAACTTCAGAGCAAGAAGAATCAAAGAATGTGACTTTCCATATCCTTCATGCTTGCCCTGTAACCTTGCTCTTATAACTGCCTCTAACTAAAATGTACGAACCGAGAGCAGCTTGCTGCTTCCAACTGCAGAGCCTTGCTCTCTTATTGAGCTCCTCTGCAAAGACGCATGCTCTCATTTAAAGGTGGTTACTCCTCCTAGTCTGTGGTCTGTATTACAGAGATAAAATATAAATGGACACGTAAAGCTTCATGCATTATTCTGCATAAATGCGATTTCACCTGAACATCTTTGTCATCCCCACTACGCTTTGTTTAGCTTTCCTGTAAATTACAACTGGACAGACAAAAGTGCTTCAAAGGACAGATTTTCTTTAAGACCTTTGGAAGAGTCATATTCCGGTCTTCCTGTACCATACCAAGACTCCAACAGAATGCAAATGCAGAGAAGCAGAAAATATCCATTTTCTAATCCCAGAGGCTTGTGCGTTCAAAGGAAGAGATGACGATCAGACCTTGCCAGCCCTATGCACAATTTCTCCTCCAACACATACTGAGCACGTGTCATTTAGTCAATACCAACGAGCAGCCAGAGTTTAGAAAATTATTTAGGCGTAGCTATCTCTTGTTATCTATAGTTATTCTAGACTTTCAGACTTCAGACTTGATTTGCTTAATTGAAACAATTATAGCAAGAATCACATTCAGACCAAGGGCAGAAGCATGGGACTGCTTAATTAGTGGTGCTGCTCTAAAACGTGGCTCTACAGCAGGCGAGGAGGTGGGGCGATGAAGTGGGAAAGCAGAGCCAAGCAGTACAGCTGCGTTGCCCTGTGGTCCTTCCCACTGGAGCAAACTGCAGTTCTCGAGCAGCTACAGACTCGTGCTTATCCACACAAAGCATTTTCCTGGATTCATTCTTAACCATTTAGCCGCAGAAGCACAGAAAAGACCAGGTCCAGCCGTGGGTCAGTAAGTGCTTTATCTGATAGGATTGTTGTCGTTCCCCAGTTCCCTTCCCTGGAACGTCATTGCTCAAACCACCACGCTTGCTCCAAAGCATCCTGCTCATAGGGTCACATACGCCACTGGAAGCCAGGCAGAGGCTCCTCGGGAGCCAGCACCACGTCCCCTGCGCTGGCACAGGCGGTCAGCAGCGACACGCACCTGGGGCTACCCACAAGACAAAATCTGAAAAGAGCCTCGAGCCCCACCCCGGGGCTATCACCTTCATTAACGAGGCCACAGAGCTCCAGCTTCTCCACTTGGCTGGGGGCCACATTGCTGGCCTCATTTATCATGGGCAGCATGACTCGGTTTTAGCGACAATTTTACTATAACGGATTTTAGGTACAAAGATTTCCCACTCTCCCTGTCTGTCATGTCTAATATAACAACTCAAATCCTAGCAAAAGCAGAAAAACTTCCACTGATGCTTGGAGTGGTTTAACTCCTTGGGGGAAGCCCCAAGAAAGGTGACTGTTATGAGTTTATAAAGGAAAAAAAAACAGCCAAACCAGAATCCTTTTGTCAGGCAAGCAAAGTGAGCAGCAGTGTACGACAACACACGTTGAGCAGGCTGAGAGCCGAGCCCAGCAGAGCGCACGCTGCAGGCACAGGGAGATGGGTGAGCTTTGTCCAGCTACAGACACGTTACCTGGTTTTCGTGGCATGGCCCCTGACAGTACTCGGTCAAACTTTCCAGTGTCTGGTTGATCAGCGCTACGTTTTTCTCGTTTATGTACAGACCGAGAAGCCCAAGTCCTCCGGTTGTGCTTCCACAGATGCAGTCCAGAAACTGGAGCGTCTCGCACACCAAGTTGTAGTTCGTCTTGTTGTTCTGGCAGCGTAGGAAATTCTGCAGTGAGAGTGTCACAGCCAGGGCAGGGGGGAGGACAGGAAAAAGGCACACAAATTGATGTTTGGATCATAACGTTTTATTAAGTTCATCAACCCGCAATTGCACTGCATGGTATATTGCTCTAATTTCACTGGAACTTCATTACAAGGAGCCTGGACAAGCAATTTAAGGCTCTTCCAGGGCTTGCTTGCTATGTGCTGCTCTCCGAAGCAGCTTGTTGGCTTCAAATTTTATGGAAGACAACAAGTAATAAACAGAGTGCATCCATTAGAGCACTAAGCAGCAACACAGGCAATTCACTGCAGATCAGAAAGCTCCTCTACGCCTGGAAGCCTACTTTCTACCCTACGTGCTACATTTCACTACTAATGATCACTGAAGGCTCCTCCTGAGACCTTGCTCGCAGACAGAAAACGCAGTTCCCTGGCTGGGGCTTCACAGCAGCCCCACCTGCACGGCAAGGAGGCACCTGGCTGCATGACTCGAAGGAGAGCGCCTTTAAATGCAATTCTCTCAATTGCATTTCTTCCCACGTAATTACTGTAATCCCTGCTCGAAGCTGCTGATGAGCAGTTCCCCTCATGCAACACCAGACTTAGCAGCATGGATTAAACGTGTTTCCCCTCTCCTGCATTCCAAATGAGAAAAAAAAGAGAAAAAAACAAACCCAAAGAGGGACAATTAATGAAAAACCATTTCCCGGTGACTCAGATGCTGTTTGTCAGCGTGCTCCCAGCGGTGCTCTGCGAAAACAAACAGACACCACCACTTTCTTTTCCTAGAAGCTTCAGCGGGAGATCTCCTATCTGCCTCAACTCTCGCAGGTTATAAAACACTTCATTTTAAAGGTGGACAGAAACAAAACACCCTCTGACAAACAAAATGCATGGGACTACGGAACCAGCACAGTCTTTCTACCAGCCTGCAGCAGAGCGCTGGGAACCGATTGCCTCTGGTGGCTGCGTCAGACTAATAAGTCTTTTAAGGCAAGCAGACTGAGAAATTGCCAGATTCAATTGAAGGCTAAGCTAAAAAAGGAAAACGCTGTCTCTGAATACAGACTAAAGGTGACAGTGATTCAGCACATTTCAGCTGATTGCTCATTTAATATCCTGACTTTTGATTAACTTGTCAGAAGGTAGAAAGGTTGATGCTACAGAAATCAGAGCTCTTCCCTCCAGGAAAAGAGCGAAAATCGTGGATAATATCGAAAGCTAGGAAACAAAGCGCTCCTGTGGCACGGCATCCATGCTGATATCTAGCTCAGCTTGTTGCTCCAAAGTCAATAAAAACAAAGGGAAGAGGAGGAATGAGGTACAGGGAAAAGGACGACGTTAGATGGCTGAACACGGTGAAGGAAAACGTGGCAGGAAACAAGTCCCTCTGCGCTGGAGACACTGCCCCAGGGAACCTGCTGGAGCCCCTGCTCGTCCCTTCCTATCCCCCAGACCATCCCGAGGGATGCGACTTGGGAACACGGGCTTACTATCAGAAGTGCCCTCCTGTAACTTCCAGAGGGATGAACCTGAGGCTCCACCTGCAAGACCCCGCGTTCACAATGAAGAGCGACGGAGCTGCAGATTCAGCTAAACGTGAAAAATACGCAGCTTGTGGGATCACGGGGAGAAAGAAGCAAAAAGCATTCGTACTGCTTAATTTTAAGCATCCTATAAAGTCATGTGAGAGAGAAACACTTTCCAGCGGGATGAAGTGCCCTCAAAGGCAGTCATCGAAGCCCTTGCTTTTGTGAACAACCCTCTGGAGATGCTTCGTGCTGCCACCCTCCCCACCTCTGGGACACACGACCAGACACGTTTGGGAGGGCAGCACCTGCAGCAGCTCCTTAAAGCCTCGGCAGCACCCTGGGCTGGCGGAGAACCTGCTTCCCCGTACACAGCATAGAGCTGAGCACCCTTTAGGGAAAACACATGGGATAAAAATGAAGTTGGCTACTGGCAGAACGTTGCTCACTTTGCTCAGGCGTGGATGAACTCAGCATCCTTGGAAGGAAGGGCTCTACCATTCACATCGGTAATTCCCCCCAAAGCCTCAGTGTTGTCGTTGGACGGCCTTTGTTTTAGCAGAAACCTGATCCCTGACTGCAAAAATCTTTGCAAGAACACACAAATAAGCGCCAGGTCTCGGTACAGTGAGATTTTTAAGCGATCAGATTTTTCTTTACCAGCAATCAAGTACAGCAAGGCATTTTTCACCGAATGTTGTGGTCTGTATTGGTCTTTAAAAGTTAATTCTCAGACAGGCTTCCTGCCTAAAACATGACAAGCGAAACCTGCTCGTTCTCTGCATGCTGTAGTACTGCCCTGCCAGCCAAATCATTGAATCACTGTTCTGCAGCAGGCAAAGCTTTACTTTTCTTCATAACCTACGCTGTGCCTTCAGCGATCGCAAATAGGAACAAACAAACATCAAAAACCAACAAGAAAAGTTACATCGAATCATCCTTTTTTGCACAACAGCAGTATTCAGCCTACCGGCTTAGAGCTTTCATCTTAGCACGACTCGCTAGCGCATTACTACAATATTTACCCTATTTTGCAGAGATAAGCCACTCGATAAGAAAAGAACCGAAGCAGCAATTCCATCTTGACGGGGAGAAGCGCAGCACTGCGTGCCTGTGGCTGGGTGGGAGGGCTGGGCCTTGCCTCGTGCACAGGCTGGTCCAGAAGGAAGGAGCGTGATGCAGAAGGCACAGCACTGCAGCTCGGCGAGCCGTTTCAAAGGCTTCTGCCTCACTTAAACACATCCCCTTCCAGGCTCTCACAGGGGCGATTTGCATTTCCCCGCTTTCGGCAGCTGCGAGCAGCCCGATGTTTTGCAACAGCTCGTAAAATGCCGGGTTCGACAGCCCTTAATTGCGCTAACAGAAGTGAAGAGGAATCACCCAAATTTAAACCTCGCTTATGTAACCTGGGAAGACGTACAGTTTCCAGAATAAAGGACAAGCCTTGTTTATTCCTTTAAGCAGCGAACCCATCGGCGATATTGATGGGGGTTCCGTTATGACTGCTGCAGACAGGTTTTGAAGCCCCACACATCCCTACCTCTGCTTCTCTGCTGAAGGAGAAAGGCAAGCATCAAGGCAGGCAAGCAGTAATAACATTATTTTTGAAAAATCATTCCTTCTACTTTTATTTTAACCTTTTTCTCCCAGAGCTGAATGCAGCTACAAGATGCTCGGGGAATTTAATTGCTCAGGACGGTGAATAGCTCAGGCCAAGTTTTCGCATTGGCTTGAATTCAATTTTACTCCTATAGCTTTCAGTGCCTAGCCAAAGACAGCAGCAAGAAAGGATCCTGCGCGTGCGGTTTGGACTACTGCCACGCAAAACTGGTGTCCTACTTGTCTCCGACATTGCTAACGGCATGAAAATTGTTTGACAAAACAAAGATCAAATAGTTTTCGAAAAATTAGGAGAAAGCCTGGTGTACGTAACCTCAGCACCTATAAAACGCTGGCAGAATCACACGTTCATCGCGCAGAAACATTAACATACAGCTTTGATTTCAAACATTGCCAGCAGCAGGGCATTCCAGTTCGGCGGAAGTGATTTGGCAGGTCTGAAAAGCATTCACACAGGGTCTTACAGTTCTGGCATACAGTACAACAATATGCAATCAAGGCAATTACTGCTCCTTTATGAGGGCATTTAGTGCATTGTGCTGCGTCTCTCGAGCTCCTCACGTTCAATTCTAATCCAGCGGCAGTGGTTATGCTGAACGAAAATCATGTTAAATACAATCCATTTGCAAGCAAAAATCTTATCTCCTGTGGAGGCATGTGCTAAATCAGACGAGCCTCATCACTGAAATGCTACAGACACATCACCGAACATCACGGACCACCAAAGGTGGCAGAGACCATTGGATTCTGCCTAGCCCAATGGCTGCTCAGAGCAGGGGCAGCAACAGGAGGCTTCCCAGGACCGACCTGTTGGGTTTTTGATGCCAAATTTCTCTGTCCTGCATTTCATCGGCTTCTCCAATGATAAATCCGTAACTACTCCCAGTAACCTTCTTGCTCTTTTTATCTTTGAAAGTGACTTCCGGGATTAGTTATCGCATCACCTTCTCTGGGATCGAGGTGAGCCTGACTAGCCAGCACAGTTCCTGCCTCCCTTCTTGAAGACGGAAGTGACACTCGCTTTCTCCCAGCCCTCAAGAACCTTCCCTGGTCACCGTGGCTCTTCCAAGACAACCAAGAGCAGCCTCACAGTGACTTCAGGCAGTTCCCTCAGCACTCGTGGGTGCATGCCGCCTGGACCCCCGGACCTGTGCAGTTCCATCTTGCTGGAACGTTTTCCAAAATTATTATTCTCCAGGGAGGCTAAGTCTTTCTAGCTCCAAATTCCCCTGTGGTCTCAGAGACCTGGGGTTTGTGAAGACCAACCTTGCCAGTAAAGACCAAGGTAAAGGCGGCATTGAGCATCTTGGCCTTCTCCATGTCTCTTCGCACCAGGGCCCTCGCTCCCTTCAGCGGCAGGCCCAGGCTCCCTCTAACCTCTGTATGCTGCTGATGCTCACATAGAAACCTTTTTGTTGTCCACCATGTCCCTTTCCAGTTTCAGCTCTAGCTAAGGCTTTCCTAACATCATCCCAACACACTCAATTCTGTGCATGTGGATGAGTGTATGGCAGTCACTGAAATGAGCTGTTCTGTAAGAAGCAAGCACGTGCTTAAGGGCTGCTGGAACCAAAGTCTCAGTGCTCTCTATTTTCCCCCTGCTTTCTTCTCTCCCCTCTCAAAGAGGATCGGTAACTTCACAGCAGAACACCTGCTTGCTTTAGGTGTATGTTTAAAAAAGCCACTTCAAATGGCGATCCCCCTGCCTTTTATATACATTGAAAAGACTGCGAGATAACTGGATTTGTATTCGTCCAGCAACATATAAATACTTTTACTGGATTACCTTAAAGGCCAAAGAAAACAGTCACTTCTGTATCCGTATAGAAAGGGAGGGGATTAGAGAGACTGATGTGACAGCAGCGACTACACGAAGCTACATGAGCACACTTGCTTAGCAGTCAGACTGTACCTGCAGATCCCGATTGTGGTTTTCACAGAGCAGCTGCAAGAAACGGAGGATGGGTTGCATTATTGAGATCACAGCACTCATCTCCAAGTCATCTTTATTCTTGTCTGCTGCTGGCTGTGCTCCTTCCCCAGCCGAATAATGGTCATCAGAATCGGCTTCCCTCCGGTAAGTGCTGTAAGCCTTTCTTGTCGCTGCAGAGGCCTCCAGTAACTGATCCCGGACTTCCTCTGTAATTTGGGTCATCGGCTCTCTCGCTAAAATACATAAGAGCAGAGCTTCCTTAGGCAAACTGAATGGAGAGAACCAGAAAATCTGTTCACACATTTCCCATTACGGTTCCACACACGCAGGCCGGCTATTCACCAGCAGCTCTTTCTGGTCAGTACGTTTAGTGTGATGTGAGGTACCAAGTTAAGAAGGATGTCACGTCATCTCTTCACACCTTTTATGCAAACCACATTAAAGTTACAAATTCCGATAGTAATTGGTTAGGGAACACACATCTAGCACTAGCAGGAGTTATAAGAAGAGGACCTGCTCTAGAAGAAAGTGAGCATCGCTCCACTTTTTGTTAGAGAAGGCACTGACCACAACCTACAGTCCAGGTCATTACTACGAATTGGATTTGGGCAGCTTGTCACGAGAGACAAGGTGGCAGAGTCTCATCTCAGAAACACTTTTCATCATTTCACTAGTACAATCTCACAAATGGATGAAGAGGGGATGAAGCTCTTGAAATCCCAAGCCAGGGCACCACTGATCTCTGAACTTTGCCCTGTGGGATCAGAGATCAGAGCATTATTGCATCAATTGAAATGAGTTCAAAACAGCGTTTTAATCCCTTGTCACTCTAGAAAGGGAACAACTGGGGATTACCTTTTTTCCTTGTCGGCACATCTCTGTCTGAGTCTTCATCTTTCTTTTTATTTCCTAAGTCACTAGTGTTGACTGTGACAGTAGCCTTGATTTCTTGCTGTGCTACTTTCATGCGATCATAAAAAACCTTAAAGAACTTCTCAGATTTCTTATCCTCTGTTAGTCGGCAGAAGAACGAATGCTACAAGAGAGAGGAACAGGATAAATATCTTCATACAGAGGTCTGAATACAGATTATTTCGCCTTTCTGCAACGTGTGACATCCTGAAGGACTGGAAAGTTAATTAGTTTACTGAAAACTGAAACCTAGAAAAATGGAAACTCAAACCTTAGTTTTTAAGGAGGCCAAAGTGTCTCAGCTATGGTAGCTCCCTTATCAATAACTTCCAAATTTGTTTTTAAAGAAGCAAGTGCAATAAATCATGCTAGCCCTCATACATTTCGGCGGCATACTTTTCTCTCAACAGCAGAATTAATGGAAGTACAACAAACCAAGGTAAGGTAAGGACAAAGGAATTATCTATAATTTGATTCTCAGTTCAGAAACAAAACAATATGAAAAAATACAGGAGAAAGAAGCAGCCTGCCTTCCCAAGCTTGAATCAAAGGGACCATGACTCATAATATGCAGTAGTCGATATTAATCACAGTCCAAAACCGTACAAACAGGGCACATGTAACAGGGGATATTTCGTGCTAAGTTTCCATTGCCCTGTCTGCAGACTTCTTAAAACCCCTTCTAATTCCTACTCCAATATGCCTGCAAGTGACAGAAGAGCTCAGAGCACCGACCAGCTTTGAGAAGGTTTATTAATGCTCTTCTGCCCGTACGCGCACACAGACAGAAAGCTGACCCTAAAGTTGAGGAGAATACAAATCACGTACAGGTCAAAAAGGAGCCAACACAGTAAGCGATCAGACGGTTCTTGATGAAACCAATATGCTGTTACGTAAATCAGGACCAGAGCTTAAACATGACGGAAGGATGAACTTGTAAGTGGGTCACCTTATGCAGAGCATTATGAAATTAGTTAGCATTCTGCAGCGGCTCACAATCCAACAGCTTTACACGATTTATAGGAATGAAACCCGATTTATTGGAAAAAAAGAAAAAAATGGGAATAGCAATCCATCCCGCCTGCTTTTTGAGAAGCAGAGCACACAAGCCTGTCTCTCAGACGCCTGCCTTTGATCACTCCCCAGCAGTGGCAGGCAGGACGGCGCTGAATGACTTTGAAACGCTAAAGAAGTTGCTGCTTTGATTACAGACAGGAGGAGTGCTACTATTTAAAGAAGCTGGTCAATACTCACGTGAGACATCCCTCCCACCTCTGCAATACTTTCTACTTGCCCAAAGCACCTCAGGTAAACTTTAAAGAGTTCGTTTGTTCTAGCAATTATCAGAGGATGGGAAGAAGAACCCTGCACGAGCATCGCATGTCTGCAAAGCCGCCCACACGGATCCTTTCTCCTGACACCCATTCAAATAGTCTATTAAAGTACCACAGAGCAAGCAATTAACAACATCAGGTACCAGGAAACCAGTAACTTCACCTTCCTTTCCTCTCCATCACCCACTCTGCTCCTAAGCAATGCAACCTGAAAGCCCTCTGGTGACAGCAGATGCCCCTCACACCTTCGCACTTCGGCACACTTGGAGTTCGAGGAGAGCGACTGGTTAGAAACAACAGGGAGCCGCCAACTGCTGACCCTGCCAACAGCTGCAAATGAGTAATAGAAAATAGAAAAAAAAAAAAGCAAAGGAGAAGTTTCGGGACACACACAGTGTTATACATGCAAATGCTATCCAAAGTATTGTCCAGTATTATATCCAAAATATATCCAGTATTTTGTATCAAGAATTCTAACGTTTTCTCTCTAAGCATCCTTTGAATGACAGATTACTTATCCAGGTAATATATTTACTTGACACTGGTCCTTTGATGTGACCAGAGACGATGGCCAGGACCCCGTCACGCTGCAATCCCAGCCATAACGTGGCTCCCTGAGCTGCTGACCCGAACCAAAGCCAGGTTTGCTCTCTTGCTGCCTGTAAGCACAGAGGAAGGCTTGGTATCTAAGTTGCATCTTGGAAAATTTTACTCTCACAGTATTAAACAAAGCACACAACAATATTTTACAGACAGAGCAGCATAAACCATTGGTTCTAGAAAGCGTAACCGCCTTCTGAAAAACACCATGATTTGCAGTGACTGCCGTCACCTGACTGCACGTCTGAAGAGCCCGAACAGGAAGATTTTCCCTGTGATGACCCAGTGGTGAACCATTCTAATGAACCACACTGAAGAAATACCTTGCATGCAAGTGTCTGTTACTTGCTGACAGGCTTGATTTTTGTCGTCTTTTCGAGCTTCTTAACTGACTTTCCACTGCGCTTCAGAGAAAAAACAAATGAAAGGAACGTTTCCAGTAAAGCATTCTTGTGCGTGCCGTGCATGCGTTCAGTGGTTGTCACAACATGATTGTTTCGCTTTGGGTCAGGATGCCTAACACCTTCACACATATGAATCAACCACATGCCAGCTATCAAAGGCACCGTTCTCTAAGAGGTGCGATCTTGCAAGCTGTGCTCCAACAGGTAATTGGTGCTGCTAATTATGGCAGAAATCCTTCAACTTATTTTCAGATAGAGCCTCAAAACAAAAACTGGGAAAATCTCCCTTTCTAACACAGAAGTGGAGCAGCCATTTTAGGTTACGGTGGGCCAGGATCCCGGCTCGTACGCCGTCGTGTAGCCACGAGCAGGACTGCTGGACGAGCTGCACTTGGAACACGAGGACCAGCAAAGCTCTCCTCAACACAGCACTCGAGAAGGGCACTCCTGAAGTACTGCTGATACGGCAGTGTTTAACCTCACCTCCTCCTTTAAGGGCTCCCTAGGGAATCCCTGCAGCCAAGTGTGGACGTGGAGCCTCCAAGAAACCACCAGAGACCAGGGAAGGGAAACACGGCCCCTACCACACCCGTACCTGGCTGTTCCAGCACCAGGTACCCCAGGATGCTGAAAGTGAGGGTGTGAGCTTGTTTGGTACTCGAGGGGCTGGCAGGGGACCAGCTCTCTGCTCTGACGGAGCAGTGTACGACTATTTGGCTTCACTGACAGTCATTGCCGCTGAGCACGAGACATCACATGGCACAAAGGAGATCATGAGGTTTGTTTTATGAATGCTGGATTCAGCAAGCGCAGCTCCACGAGTACCCGCACCTCCATGGAACACAGACAGCTCCAGAGCACATCCACCAGCCAACTTCTCTGATGCAATATCAGAGATAACGTGACTGCAATTAAGTACAGAGCCACGGAATGAAAGAAACTCAGAAAACACGCACACGAAATCCAGAAGCTTCTCACACGCCGGCCCGATCACAGTACAGAAGGGTATCAGGCAAAGACTTCTCAAACATTTTCAGAGACGGAGCTACGGCCACCTACACAACTCGTTCAGAACCTCACGGCTTAGCTTTCACCTGGGGCGATGGAAAGGGCTTTGCTGAACTGCACAGAAGGGGAAAATCTGGCGTGAAGGTGTGCGAGCTGTACGCCCTGCCGGTGGCAGAGGACAGACGTTTTTGTGGGGCTCTGTTTCAGTGCCGGCGTGGAGCCCTGGGCAGGCAGCAGCGTGCTGCACCTTTTACAGGCATTCAGTATCCTGAGTGTTACCGTGTTTGTTTCAAGGGGATGGAAAGAAGGACCCAGCACAAGCTTTGCTGGTCTGCAACGCCACGTTAAACCCCGATTCCTCCTCCTGACATCCAGTGGTCAGTTAAGCTACCAAAGAAGTAAAGCAACCAATAAGGACAGGCACTGGGAAAGCTGTGCAATAACTTCTCCTTCCTTCCCTCCATCACCCAGCTCTGCTCCTGAAGAAATCCACCCAGAAACTTCTCGTGCAGCAGAAAATCCCCCTTACACCTTTTCAGCTCCAGCACACTGCCTCGGAGCTTAAAAATAAAGGGCATTAAGTAAATAACTCCAGCAGCGTTTATTTACTGATATGTTTTCTACAACTTTATTGCACCGGTCTGTGCATTTTGCAGGAGCAAAGCCGAAAGACCGGTGACTGATTTGAGTAGAAAATAAATCAAAGGTGAAGTTTAAATTTCCGTGCATTGGTTAGCTACCGTCCGGGCCACCCCCGGGCAGCAGCAGCCCGGAGGTCTTGCTCATTAAGCAAACCTGAAGTTGTGTTTCAGTAACGCGTCTTTTCAAGAAAAACATCCCCTTGCTTTAGAAGGCATCAGAGATGGTGAACTCTGTCTCTCTGTAGTGGTTAGTAACTGTTAGAAACGTGTGCTTACGTTCCTCTATGTCACAATTTCCAGTCACCGCTTTATTTACTTATTTTTAAAGACCATCTCTCTTCCATGGTTATCTCAGGAGCTTGGTATCTTTTCCCCTTCGGAGCATTTACACACAATACTACATGTTTACCTATCTTTTGCTAAACCCAAAAAATATCCGAGTATTTTTTCAAATCTTGTTTGCTGGCATTTTATCCAGAATTCATTCAGTTCTCTGTGATTATTACGCCACAGGACCGCTCGATGGGGACGAGCAGCCAAAAGCTATCAGCAGACGTTGTGTTTAAGATACGTCTGTTCAGATGCGTGCCTGCTCCTGACAGAAGGGTGGCCCGACCGTAGGAAAGCACTTGGCTGCAGAACCAAGCGGGGCTGGCCGCCATCCCGCGGGGGACGGAGCGTTTCTGCTCCGCGTCCTCCGCAGCTCCCGGAGCTGCTTCACACCACGGCCATCGAGCCCTGCCAGAGCACCGCGAGCTGTCCCAGAGAAGTCCCCAGGAAAACAAATATTTGGTTACAAACAAACACAGGAAAGCCCCAGCAAACACCTCGCGCTAATTTAAGCGAGCTGCTGTCATCTCCCTCCCTGTTCCTCTAACGTCAACGAACGTCCGATCAGCCTGGCGAGTCAGGGCTATTTCAGAGAGGAAAGTCCCTCCAGATACGAGAGAGAGATCAGCTCCCTGGCTTGACTTCAGGACATTTTATTCCAACGCTGAAGAGAAATTACGGTGGGGATGTTAACTCGCCTGGGTTACCCGGACGGGCTGCCAGCAAGAACTAATGCGAAACTTCTGTGCTATTTCATGTTTGCGGAACGAGCTTGCCACCCCCGTACCATTTCTTACGGCAGGACTACTTCAAAGCAGCCACATTTTAAGAAGAAGGGGAACTGCACCGCTAACACAGGCGCCAAATTAAGCACAAGCACCAACCCTTTAAGTTCTGCCTAAACATATCACAAGGGGTTCCGCTGCAGAATTTAAAACCTAGCTTTTCTTTCTCGCCCCCTCCCCCTTTATTTATTCGTTAATATGAATGGTCCCCCCTCTTTTCCCAAAATCTTCCATACGCCCTGGTTCCCCAAAGAGCCATCGTTCCCCAGTCCGAGCGATGAATATCATTACTCCTGCAGAGCCGAGCGAGATGGCAGCTGAAATAATTCAGCCTGAGCGTACTTCACAGCTTGAAACAAACCCATACGGAAAATCTGCCAGAACACCTCAATTGGCTGTGTTTTTTTGCGTTTTGTTTTGCAAACTGTAAAATAAACTTTGTGCCGAAAGCAGAGGGGGACTTCCACTCTGTTTTCCACAAGGAAGACCAACTCCCTCTGCCACGGGCACCCACGTGCAGTGCTGCAGGGCTCGCCCTCAGCTGGAGCCTGGGGCTCGGAGCGAGGAGCACGCACACAGCGACCCGGGCACATGCTCGGCTTTCCCAACAAGCATTAAGTGAAAGCAGCGGGAGAATCGCACCACTCGTAGCGGGAACAGCCCTTACATCCTGTGTGTTTTCCTACTGTAACACTCAAAACCCCGATGCAGTTTGGTCCTTTCACCTGGAGGAGTAAAGCCAGGACCGAGCACGGGTCAGCCCCGGCCCCGCGCCCCCGGCCCGCGAGGTGATGCCGGGTGAGCCCACTGGAGGAGTTACAGGTAGGAACGTGACTTCGGTTCGGGGTTTAAATCCCTCCGAGCAGGGAGCAGATGGCTCTCGCAGCGTGGGAGACTTGGGGGCCCGACCTGCTTTCAGCACGGAGCCTGATTTGAGTTCCTCCTGCGTGCATGTGCGAGCACGCACCGGCGGGTCACGCAGCTAATCTGTGCGAGGCTCCTGTGTGGCAGGAGCACGAATCCCACTTCCTTGGTGAACCAGCGAGCTGTGTGTAGGTGTGAGAAACAAGGAAGTCTGCAGACTCCCCAAAAGAAAAAAAAAAAAACGTGTAAGATCTTCTTGAGAGACAGAGGAATTAAAGAAAACCATAGCAACAAGTCAGTCCACCTACCCAAACCACCCACCCACCACCAGTTTCATTTGCTGACGCACTTCAAAAACAAGCTGGCTCCTACCAGCTCTGGAAGGTGAGCAAGCCCTGAGAGCTCATTAAATTCCCTCCTCAGCTACTCGTGTGTGCCTGCAGCTAGTGAGCAAGTGGGATATAAATAGAAGTTATATAACATCTCTTTGTTGATTCCTGTGCTTACCAAAAAAAAAAAATAAAAATGCAGCATGACCTTGTTTTTCTGAATAGCTTGCCTCTGCCTGCTTGTGGAGGACTTTAATCCTGTTAGGGATCATCTTAAAAGTTGGATGTGGACTCCGGGGAGGGGAACAGGGAGAAGCAGTGACTCCCATCCCCACGCAGAGCACCGGGATCGCATCTGAACGCCGAGGGAGAGGCCACAGGAGAGGTCTGTGGTAACGCCCAGCCACGAATGATGTGGCATTCGCAGCTACCGAGGCCAGACGAGGAGCGAAGCAGCCGAGCTCCGGTGTAGCACACCTCCTCCTTTCCTGCCTGCATCGCTCAGTCGCACACATGGGCATCTCAGTGTCTACGTGGAAAAGCTCCCCTTCGGGTAAAAAGGCTGAAAGGTGCCGTGATCCTGGAGCACCGACGGCCCCCAAATACTTCCAGTGGCATCAGCTGCAACTGAAGGAGGAAGCCTCCAAGTGCTGTCACTTTGATCTCACTTCATCCACCCTGGTTCCCAACCTCATCCATGCATCCCGCTGCCCCCAGTGGAAATGAAAGAATCTCTGCAAAGGGCAGTAATGACTCCTAACAGCTCTTTGCTCTCTCAGTGCATTATTACCAGGGCGTGTTTGTTTTTAACACGGTGGTGTCTCACGGCCCGGTGAGATCCCAGCCTTCCCTGCACTTAATGCATCGAAGCACACGTGAAAGAGACCGTGTGTGCCCAAGGGCTTGCAATCTGCTCACCTGCATGACAATCAGCAGTGCATCGGGAGATGGATTTCCTCAGCACTCGCTTAATTGCTACTGCAAGTTCAACGCCTTGTTTTGAAGGTAACCCTGGGTTCTGGATTTGCATCGTGCTTCGTTTGGGAGAGCTTGCTCTGTCTCGGCCACAGCCCACAGCTCAGTGTCCTGTTTGATGCAGGTCTTTACCAAGATTGACTTTTTTTTGTATACCATGTTCAGAAATAACATACTCAGGATGTCAAAACAACGTTATGGTATAGTTTAGCGTGAGAAAGACTTACTAGAATTGTGGAAGACACAGGTGATTACTTAATAGGCACCGACACCTTGCTGGTTGGCATTAGTTTCTGCAACAGACATTATCGAAACAATGAAAAAAGATACAAAATCCTTTATCAAGAAATTCTGACTGCCTGTTAAAAGCAAACAACACTTTTTCTCATGTTCTATCTGGACGAGGAGTACTCAGACTGGAAATTAAGAGACTTTTTTTCAGTGACCAGAAGTTCTCAGGTGCTATTCACAGCAGTTCAGTGACCCAACACTGTTCTTGCCTCTGAAGCATTTAGCCCCATGTACAACTGTATGTGCTCACAGGTATCTGTGACTGCTGCACAGCCTGCAAGAAGTACATTTGGTTAAAAAGTCCAAACCACAAACCCCAAAACACCGTTATGTCACTAAATCTATGTTTTGAATTACCGATACTTCCGTATCATTTTGCCAAATTTTCTCCCGATTTTGGAGGACAATTGCAGCGATGGAGAAAAACCCTAAGTGTCTTGGCAGCTAACAGGGCAGTACACATCCAGGCCAACAGAGAAAGGGAAAAAAACGGAGCAGGTTGACTGGCGTGTCCCAGCTGCTTCATTGCTGTTCTCCGTAGCATCACTTACCCTTCAGCTGTGTCTCTGCTTTGCAGCCAGCGCTACAGGACGCTGAAGGGCACGGATCTGTCTCAGAGTTACTGCCTCGAAAAAGAGCTGTGGCCGGCAGCGATCAAAGTGACCGCTGGGGTGCCGCGTCTGTGCACTGCCTCCCCGCGGCAGCGTCCCTGAGGGTTTTGAGAGCCATATGTTGGAATATTTGTACTTAGCTTTGGGGATCATCATGGCTCCCACGTTGTTCTTAGCACTAGGCCAGAACCTGGAATGCTTCTCAGCGTGTCTTGGCACTCCTAATGCCAGGACACGAGTGCACTGACTAGGTGTCCTCTCTGTGCCCGGTTAGCAACCTGGTTCACTTGGCTCCTGCTTCGGTCCTGTGCACCAGGAATATAGACAGGAGTTGGACAAGTCTGGATTCAACTCCTTTTTGTGCAAATATGCAATTACTTAATAACAATCAATCATCGTTGGACAGTCTGAGGCACGGTTTCGCAAAGGAGACTGCAATTCACCTTGCTGGAGTTCGGTTGCTGGTGGTAGCACACGAGGAGAAAAGTCAACCAAGCCGAAGCACGTTACGTGGTGCAAGGCAGAGCTGAAGGCAGGAGAGTTGTGCCACCCCAGCCTTTTACCCAAACCCGTACTTTCTACAAAACCTGACAAACCAAGAGCCAGCTGAGGTGATTTCTGGTATTTTGCTTGTCCTGAGCCACCCAGGCACTTGTGCAGGGCACAGCCTTGAACCATGCAGCCACGACCCCTAGCCCTGACCAACGCCCAGAGGGAAGGTACGTAAAATGCAGTTTCCCTTCGCAGGCTGAACTGAAGAGCTCTGGAAGCCAAAGCACCTCCAAGCCACGAGGCTTTCTGTGCAGTCACACAGCAGAGGAGCCTCAGCACACAGGCGGTGAATGAACTCCTCACCGTGGCTCAGCACGGGCTCCTCGGGGACAGCCCTCGTGGTGGCTGAAATTGGCGTCCCTCCTGCCCTTGGGAGAGTGTCATCACCTGCAGCGACTGCTCACGTTAAAGCCAGGAGCAAATCCCATTTCTGTTCTGCAAAGTAATCACCTCTTCCTGGGTACTGACTCCCTTCACCACGTCGTGTGTTTGCAGCGTACCTGTGGATGAAGGGGTGAGGGAAAGGCAACGCCGCACGTCGAAGTGGTAGCTCTGCAACACATCGCTTTGGGGTAGCATTAAAAAAGCCTTAAATTAAACCAATGTCATCAACGTCACTTTACCTTCCCTTGCTGAAAATACCAACGTGTGTGGGTAATTTGTCACGTAATTTAACTTTTGAGAAGATCCCTAATTAAAGCAGTGGACCAAACTCTCCATGGAGAGGTGATTATGTAAGGGACCTTACTTGTCGGTGACTTCCTTGGACCTAGGAAACCTGAAACT
The DNA here is from genome assembly GCA_011076525.1 of Nettapus auritus. NCBI lineage: Eukaryota > Metazoa > Chordata > Aves > Anseriformes > Anatidae > Nettapus > Nettapus auritus. Next base: position 19,903,464 of record CM021776.1, on the reverse strand, counting down.
CCACGGAGGTGCAGCAGAGTATATGGTGCATATAATTTTTATTTGGCAGATGAGAGACAAGTGCTACAGGAGAAGTCCTCAGCAATTTTCTTCACTGTCATTCATTTCCTGGGATTGCTTTAACCGAGGAAAACTCGCTGTGTTGCAGGTTGCGCAAGGGACGGACCATCCTTTGATCTCCCCAGAGGAGCAGCAGCTCTGCGGTAAGCATGCCTATGAGCAACGGCAGCGGCCACGCCAGCTCCTGCGAAGCACGCCCAAGCCAGCACCTGCGGGGATGGGTGCCACAAACCCGCTGGCAGTGCCCCAGCTGGGGGCACGCTGCTCACCCCTCAAATTTCGGGGCAGAGCACGGGGCCGGCAGGGCACCCGCCCTCCCAGGGCTGCCCCGCGCGGAACGGCTGACGCGAGCTCTCTCGAGGCGGATGCTGAGGGTTATATAAATTAATAAAGGGGTTTATATAATTTTCAGTTCAGTGAACAGTACCATTTGTCAAGTTAATTTGCTGCTCGGTTTTGACCCTGCGGTTCCACCTCCGCTCCTGCCTCGTTACAAATGAGGGCAGGCTTCCCATCGGAGCCAGGAGCGGCGGCCGGTGGGAGCAGGCAGCTCACCGGACACAGCTCGGGCACCAGCACCTGTTACCAAAGCCCCTGGCGCTGTTTCCAAACGCGTTCAAAAAAATAACACCGAAAAGTTTCCACCCAGAGAGCTCCAAGTGGGCAACGACCTGTCTTTCTCCCCAGACAGTAAATTTATCACGTCCACGCTCACTCCCAACGACACCGAGCAGCTGGGATTAAACGTGCCGCACACTACCCTCTTAGCCTATTACCTAAGATAAACCAGGAATATTTTTTCTTGTCCTGCTTCTCCCCCACGTTAATTTTCTTAACAATACAATAAAAATCACTCCTGCCAATTATAATAAGGAACATTTCTAGATTTGCTTTTCTGCTAGAGTTGGCAACCACCTACTTTGCCTAGCCTTAATATTGGCCCTGCATACACGTAATGAAGCAGTAACACCTATTCCAGTTATCCCTTTCCAACATCACGGGGATCTGTTCTCCCACTAAAGCTCATGGGAGTCACCCGGGAACTCCCATTATTAACCACCTTACAAACGTCATGTGCAAGTTCCTGTGTGTCAGTCCAGACTTTTGCTTAACTTCAGGCTGAACTCATTTCCCGTGTGAAAACCTGGAGCGAAGAAAATGCCATGCAGGGGCGACACATTTCTGGCTGTACTGCCAAAAAGCCTTTTTACATAACCTGTCCTATCCCACTAGTTTCCTATTCTCAAAGGGCTGTAGATACAAGCAATTTAAGTTTAGTAAGAATTATTCAGATGGAGCACAGAACGAACTTATTCAGAATACCATAAACGAAGAGTTGCTAATAATAACCAAAAAAATGTGAAATGACGACGAGCTGTGCTAGAACCCAAAGACAAAGCTGGCCGACTTGGCTAGGGTGACTTTCACAATGACAAACGTATCTGATGCAAATTGAACACAATTATTAGCCCAGTGACTGCAGATGACTCTTCCACTGACAGTTACTGGAAACTGCCGTAGAATTTCAGAAAATCCACTCTGCAGGTTGCAAAGGTTGTGAAGCGCCACCTGATCTGCAAAACTCACAGAAAGAATACAGATTAGAGAAAGATCAGGATAAAAGACCACAGAGAGCACCGGGTTCATTTTCATAAGTGCACCTAGTTTCATAAGCACACCTAGTTTCCATAAGCAGACAAAAAATTTTGCAGTGCTTTTTGTAGAAATAAAGTCTTACTAAATAGGAGACCATCAGGCTGCTATACCATTATTAAATCTGCACTGCAGTGAAAGGCTGCTTCATAAAAACCACCAGATCTGAAGCTGTGCGGGCTAGTGACTGCTCTCCTGCAGGGAGCACTGCCTCTGCCGAATTGCTAACAGCTAGGTTTCACCCGGAGCCTTCGGTATTTTCTGGGTGAGCAGACGTGCCATCTCACTGTGAGAAGAGAGGAGAGCTTGGTTACGTGAATCTACTGTCTCAAGATGCCAGTTTAACTCGGACATCATTCAGCAATCACGCTGGGAGACAGAGAACAGAAATTGTGACTTTAGTAAAGAGCAAACCTCCAAGTTCGCTTTGATTCACCAGCGTCGAGCCAGCTGTTCTCCCAGAAATTAGGCTTTGTGGTTGGTGTTTTTCTGCATTAAAGTTTTATTTACTTGGCTTTCATGACTCAAATACTACTGAAAGATGAGAGCTGAGTAAGTGCCGCTCCTGACTGATGTTGTGGCAGTCTCCAAGGGCCCTGACTGTGCTGGAGATCATGCAAGCAAAGCAAGGCCCCGGGGAACAGATTAACCAAGGCAGAGGTAACCCAGGGAACATTGCGCACCGATAAACCTCCTTTTTGCCTTTTGCTGTTAGGCTGCTGGACTGGGACCACCTCATAGGATATTCCCAATAAAGTCTCCTCTGTACTGCCCGTGCATGAGTAAGAGCTCCTGGGTGTGTCCAAGACCTCAGCCCTACACGGCACTAGCTGTAGGCATCAGAAAGCGATTTGGTTCCTAAAACATTCTGTACTCAAAAGCAAGCAGGTCCATAATCCCCAGCCCCTCGCTGTTCCATTACAGCACGTACACACACGGACAAAGCGACTCCTGGCTGCCCAGAACATTTTTCTCAAGGTAAAGGCAGCCACTAAGCACTTTTTCCTGAGTGGGAAAGGATGGAAAAAAGTTACACATGTGATCCCACCGTACGACAGCTCGCTCCTAACCACATAGTTATTTCACAGACTCCCAACCTGCAGCTACAGACAGCAAATGCAAACTAAAGAAACTTGCTTTTTGGTGAAAGAGGTGTCTCTGGACGTGGATGGAAGATTTCCCTGTTTGTTTTGACCTAAGGAGCTAAGGAATCTGCTTCCAACTCTAACAACAATTCGTGCACAGCAGGGAAGTGACTCTGCTCACTCCATTAGTTCTGGGTTCCAGGACAAGCAAAGGCTCTCTCCGTTTCAGGCTGGTGCAGAATTTGTTTTTCCTTCCAGCACAGCAGTGTGAGGTTACCTGAGGCTACCTGTGAGCGAGGGAGATGAAAGCTCAGCTTCCTTCAGATCTGAAGAGAGCAGGAAATTGAAAGGAGTGACTCTCCCCATGGAATGTTAATCCTGTCATTGCATTTTAAGATGACATGGGATTTTAAATGCTTTGTTCCCACTTTGTCTTTTGCAAAGGAGCTTCACTCCAGAGCACATGTACAGGGAAAAAAGAAGGTACTGATTACAGAGCCAAGAGATGAAGGAACCCCAAAAGATTCTCTCCCCTCTCAGCAGAAGTTTGTGCGAAAACAAGGTGGGGCTGCTGTAGTGTAAGTTTTAATCATAATAATCATAAATAACCAGTCAGAACTCAGCCTCGTGTTACACTTGATCAAGTCTCACCACATAGTGCTACCCAGAGGAAAGTGCTGCTCTTCTGCACATCTCTGGTCAGGTTTTACACAGATCTTTTCTATAGCACTGAATCTGTTGCTGGCAGGCTGGTTTGCCATCAGATCAACTCTCTCCACAGCTGCACAAGCCATACAAAGGAGGGGACACAATCAGAGCTAACCAGAACGGGACTAGCTGCTTTGGCTACAGCCCACAGTGATATTACATCAAGCACAACGCGGAGCACTGCCCCTGCTCTGTTCCACATTTATCACAGAAGCTGCCACAGAGGTCTAGCAAGAATAGCTTTGTCATTGTGGTGGCTCTTAGCCACTGCAACGATACCAGAGACCGACTGCATGCTTTGGGTAGCTTGGTTTTCAGGACAGTAACAAAGAAAGGACTGGGGAATGGTTATATTGTACTGGGAACAGTGGGGCATGTACATAAGGTTTTCTTAGTTCTATTTGTCCAAGTTCTTCTGAAAACTTTACCTGGATCCTGATTTAAGTACCTAAATAGTTGTTCCTCATTAGGCTGCAGCACAAATGGTATCAAGTTGTAAGCCTAAATCTGTATGAGTATCAAATGCCTGAACATATTTATCTGAAAGTAACAACCTGTACAATTGACCTTCTTAAACAAATCCCTGATTGTTTTCTTCAGGCGTGAAACAAATGGCAGGAGGGTGAGGAAAGGGAAAATAATCTCTGGAACAGCTATGCATAAGGACCATTGTCCAACACTGTTAGCATGCAGAACATACATAATGTCAAAAGAATTAGATATTACATATTTAATAATCTTTGTAGTCGTGTTTTGCCGTAATAAGGTTTTCTTTCTGTTTGGAAGAATACCCTATTTCTGGAATGCAGCAAGTGAGTTGCTATATGTTCACTAAAATCCATACCAGGTGCGGTTCTCATTTAGGGACACCAAATTTGTATTCAAAACACCGAAATGAAGTACAGCATGATAACAGGAGAACAGTGGTGGCCTGGAGTTTACCATACAGTGATATTTTAAATTCTGATCTGAAATGGTTGTAAAAGTCTCAAAGCATCTTGCAGTTGCTTAAACTTACTCATAAAAGCAGTCGTATTAACTTACGGTACAAAGCTGTTTTATTATACATTCATACTTCTGTATTGCCCTGGGAAATACCTCAATTACCTAGTGCCCATGCAAACATTTAATAAGTTAACTTTTGCATGGTAGACACCGATATTTCCCTTAATTACAGGTCAAAGATCATTTAGTCATTTCCCCTCCCACCTCCTTAATCTCTTCAAGTTTCCTGGATCTCGAAATATTTCCCTTCCCAACATGTTTTAGTTATAAGCTTAATGTTTTCCATTTTCCTACCTGTATTGTAGTGTTCCCACCTTCCAGAAGGGCAATGGCAAGTAGGATACTCTCATGGAAGACTCTGTCACTGGTGGCATTCATGATGAGGTCTATGACCAGGTTGGATGCACCTTCTTTATCCAGATGACACTGGACATCTGCCAAACTCATCTCACCTCGGCTCATTGAACTTGATCCGGAGCTTCCTCCTATAAAGGTGATCATGACAGCCTGAGATTCAAATCCTGCTACCCTACGGTGATGGCACCCCTCTTCTGGTTTAAATTATTAAGTATCTTGAACAGCACTTGTTTATTAACAGTGATGAACTCAACTCCTAGCATTTCTGCAAGTGTTTTTAGCTTAGAGTGCAGATGGGATGCATCATACGATGGGCACTTAATGATGCTTTAATGTGTGCAAGGCTCTTAAGTCCTGAGGAAGAAAGCTTGGGCTGACAAGGAGAAATAGTTCTTGCCACTATCACCCTCACCTAGCAGAAGCTGGAAGGAGGGCTGGTGTACTGAAAGAGGATTCTGGAAGCAGTATGGATTCAGAGATACAAAGAGGTAAAAGCTCAGTGGTACCAGCGAAGTGATGGAGAAAAGGCAAGACAAATTCCAGCAGATGGCAAAGCCAACGCTATGCTTCTGTACAATTACAGAAGCATAAAAATTCATGGATAAAACAGATCAAACAAGACAAAGCACACAAGATTTGGTGGAAGAGGCAGGAAGAACAAGAACTGAAGCAAAATGATCTAGAAAGCGAAAGAGTATCACAGCAGGCAGCACTATGCAAAGGCAAATGTAATTACAGCTCAACTTCAAAAAACGAGGGAGGGATTTTTTTGTTTGTTTGTTTCTGATCAGACCGGCCTTCAACAGGATTACCGATAGCGGTTAGAGGCAAAACCCACTGAATGGTGTTTGACGAAAACATGCCTAACTGACTTTTTTAGCAATGGTTTCAAATTAAATAAACTGCACTCTACAGTTGACTTCAAACCTGATTTTTGCTCATCCTAGCCTGCAATCTCTCCGTAATGCAACAAAATGCTTTTGTTTTAGATACGGTTAATCTGACATCCCTATGAGCACATCTCCCAAGTATTATTGCAAATATTAAATTGATCAGATCTCCTAAGTACATCTATTCAAAGCAAAAACACAAAATCCAAGACACCTCAAGAAAGTCTGGAAAGCACAAAAAAAGCTCGGCCTGCTTAACTCTGAAGTATGTTCCCAAACACAGTCAGGAAAACAAGAACACTACTCTCATCTGCGTAAGGAAAAAGCAGTTTACGTGATTAGAGACTGGAGAGCCATGTTCTACTCAGCTTACAGTGAAATCCCTCAAGGAGAGCTGAAACACTGGAGTTTCCAAAGCCAGGGAAAACGCGGGATTAAGAGTTCTTCCCCGACCGCTGTGGGTAATTTTTTGTTGGTGGTGGTTTTCATTTGTTTGTTTTGTATTTCACAGAAACAGAACAGTAAGGGAAAAGTCTGAGGGGAGAAGACTTTGACGTGCAAGACACCGCGGGGCCGCGCGGATGGACAGACAGACGCGCCGTGTCCTACCTCCTGCCCCGGCTTTGCTGGCGCCGCCAGCTGAGAGGGGGCCATTGCCGAAGCTGGTGAGGCTCTCCCGCCGTCCCGCAGGCCGCACGTTGCCGTAGTAACGGTTGACCAAGACTTGCCTGAGGGCCTCACCCTTGATTCAAAGAGGATAACGAAGTCATGATTCGAGCTTAGGGAAGAAATACACCAGCAATACGCGGTACAGGAGGAGTGCTGTCACCACGAGCCTATTTACATTGAGGAGGGGGACCGCAGATTCGGAAAGATCTGCTGGGCACCTCCTGGGGTTCTTGGAAAGGCTGGGACACCAGGGAGGTTGCACAGGGCTCAAATAAGATTAAGGGTTCCCAGCACCAGAAACAGCTACAGTCAAGATTTTCCTAATGCTTTCTAGACGGATTTTATTTTCAGAGTGTTTTGTTTTTCAAATTGAGGTCTATTGTCTGTCCTCAGTGTAAAGAAAAAAATAAACCTGTACAGCACCGAGACGAAATAAAGAGGAGGATCAGAGAAACACTGCCATTAGAACCAGATCTGTGAGCAAACAACCCCATCTCCTCAGACCTAGCCTCTCTTGCCGCCCTCCGGAGCGCTGCAGCACGGTGCTCTCCTCTCCCTCCCCGCCACCAGCCAGCGGAGCACGGCGCTGCCGCCAGCCACCCAGCGGGGACCCGAACGCTCCCCGCCGTGCCCCGGCTCTTTGTTCCCTGTCACGCCGGCAGTCAGCACCCGAGCACATGAGCCCGTGGGCACCGCGGGGCAGCGGTCCTCGGATAACCCCGGCAGCCCCGCGCGGCCTGGGGACACCCGGCACGGCTGCGCGAAGCACGCGCTGCTGCCGTCAGCAGAAGTCGGAGGAGATCCAAACAGCTCCCAGGTTGAACGTTAACCTGCGGACCCTGCGCTGTGCTCGCTGAGGTCTTCACAAGAATCCCCGGTAATTTAGAGAGCGGTAGAAAAGCCGGCTGCTCTGCCAGCAGTAGGGAGATGCAGAAACGCTGCAGCTGGGCTAACAGATTTTTACAAGGTCTTTGTGCATGAAGAGGGACAGGTGATTGTTTTAACTGCGAGCTGCTGCTCTGCCAACGGGGGTGTGCTGTGACTGCAGCAGTGCCACCCTGAGCCGCTGTCGGAGAGGGGACACGGGATTCATTTCCTGAGGACTCCAAAACATTTGAATTAGGCAACAATGATTTCAGACAAAGTGTGCTTGATGCTTATCTTCAGCTGTATTTCAAACCAAATTCGTAGTCTGGCTGTGGATTCAAAACGCCATCAACTACAGGGCTCAATATTAGCTGTCGAAAAAGCGAAGCTTTCCTCCTTAAACTTTCACAAGAGGCCTTTAAAACACACATAAGTAAATGGAGCAACATGTATGTGCACTATCTGCCTCAGCCAGAGCCCGGCCCTGCCACAGCCAGACGGCTTCTGAGATGAAGGCAGCACTCACAGAACGTAGCTTAGCCTTATACCCCAGTGCATTGGAAAGACAAAAAAACCTGTCAGAAACTATCAATCCTTGACCAAATCGCTCCCGAGCTGAGGAAGCCCACCCGTGGCTGCAGCTCATGCCCCAGCAGCCAGGAGCTGCAATTTTACTGAATCAGATGGGGACAGGGAAATGACAGGGAGACGAGATGAAGATGAGCACTAAGAGAGCTTTCCAACCAGCTGCTTCCAAAAGTCAAAAGGAAAAAAAAGGCCAGTTCTTTTGGAAGCAAAAGTAGAAAACCAGTCCTTCTCCAAGGGGCAACTTGCTGTCTCTGCTTGGGCCAAACCGTGAACACGTGGCAGAGGCAAGAGACTAATTCCAGAGCCCCAGCAAACTCATCCCCAAGGAGCTACTTTGACTGACAACGACAAGATAGTGTTTAGTACACGCTGTAGTGCCTTACCCACTCTTCCTGCTCTCCGTCTGGCAGGTAAGGAAAGATACATGACAGAACAAGGCCAAGACAGGCAAAAAAACCCCGGCACCTTAACTACATCTTTCTTCTACATGTGTACTGATTAGAGAGGAAACTTGATACTTACAGAGCCCTATGCCAAAACCAAGTCACAGCGGAGCTCTCCCGTTACCTTCTTCTCTTCTGTTGAGCTGACTAGCAGTTGTCACAGCAACTGGCATTTAAAAGCAGGATTTTTTACTACCTACTACAAAGATCAAAACGCACATCTGACTACAAGAACTGCTGTTTGCTAAGCTCCACCTCATCCCAAGTCCAGAAGGATAACTCAAGCTCATGGGATTGTCCCTAGGCTTTCCTCCTAGCCCACTGCGGAGCAGAAGGCGACTTCTGTTCCATGCTCAAAATGGTTCACGTGAGTGGGGAGACCTGAGCGGAGCTCCCGCTCCTCGGACAGACCTGCGGCACCTCTGCTGTCTGTGCCTGTGGTATACCCAAAGCAGGACAAGCAAGCAGAAAATGCAAGTGGGAACACGTTATCAAGCATTTGCTGGTTTTAGTCTGAAAGCATGCTGATCCACGGTTTCAGGTTTGGCAATCCATCCCCACATTCGGTATCATTTAAAATTCTAACTGGGAATAAAAACTTCACCGTTTACTACAAAATTATTCAAAAACACTGTGTTAGCTAATAAGCGTATGAAAATGTGATCAAAATAAAGAAGAAAAATGTTATTTAAGAAATGTTATAATTAATTCAGCTGCGCTGCTTGGCTTCAGAACAGTTCTTTAACCATCCTGTTACTGTTATACACCACTTTGATGCGTACAATATGCAAACAAATATCAGATGTTTGGCGGCAGCGAGAAAAATCAAATATGCTACCTAGTAGAATTCAGCTTCATCTGCATTCATCAGCAACTAACAGTAAGCAACATGCAAACGGTATTAAACATATCAATAAAACAGATGCAATATACAGTTCAGGTGTTACCAAAAACCTGTTACGACCTTTAAAATGGGGAATCTCGAATTAAATTTAAGAGAGAAGGAGTTAGGGGTTGATACATTTCTGTTGCGAGCTACAAGAGCAGAATAAATTAAGAAATGTGCTAACAATGTTGATTTGGCAGCTTGATTGTTTATGAAGGGGGCAGGTAGGGCCAAAGCAAGCAAACTCCACAGGCATTGAATAATCTCACTGTAATTTTGTGATCATCACCAAAGGGAGTGCTTTAAGAAGTGTGAACAGACTAGAGCAGGATCTGAGGTTTAATCCCGAGCAGCCAAGCACTTGCCCCTTCCACTGAACACAGCAGAAGGTGCCCCCATACCCCGTTTTGTAAGCACGGCTGCTAGTTTTGGATTTTCTAACAGACTGGCAAGCAGTTAACCACAGAAGTGTCTTACATGACTTAAACTTCACTGTTTAAAAGGAAAAGGTAGAGAATTAGTTCTGAATGTGCTTGACTGCTGTACATACCCTTCTATGATCCTCCAGTTGCCTCTGTGGTAGACTTTGATCAAGCTCCTGCTGTGCACGCAGAAATTTCATTTTAAAGGAGAACAACACTAGAGAGACACTAACATCTTTGCACTCATGGAAAATATTAAGGGAAGTCACAACTGAAAGCAAGGGGGAGATGAGGAAGACCAACCGACAAGCTAACTAAATAAAACATCAGCCCTTCATTAGCTCCCACGGTACTTAACCGGTCTGCTCTGACACTCGCCAGCAGACCACCATGGCATGCACATATGCCAACACATTCTCAGGGACTTAAAGAAAACACACAGTCTACCTAATTTTACAGGTACCACACGACAGTTCCAGAACTCAAACCATGCATTATGCCCATGCATACACGTACACATATACACACACGTACACATACAAACGCCCCTTTCCCTCTACACACACACACTTCTGGTGAAAGTGTAGGCACTTCAACATGTCTGGTTGTGGTCAAGGAAGCTCTTTTGAGACTGTGGAGGGCCTCTGACAAAACCCACAGGGTTTTCATTCCAGTGCCATGGACTTCAGTGGAGGTTTCACTGCTTTACTGAAAGAAATCCCTTGGCACGTGCCTATTTCCCAATCAAGTCTCTCATATTTCAGATATTAGGTATGTAAAGGAAGCAAATTTTCAGGAACTTAGTACAGACTTGAACTTCCATTTTGGACACCTAAAGTACTTCAAGTTCTTGTTGCTTTAAAGCATTCTGGAAATGTGGAAATATTCTGAAACCACTCTATACAGGGACACATCTTACACCAGGAGCCATCTTCCAGACATCTCAATCTATGACCACTGAGAGTTTCAGCTTCTATTTAAGCACTATTCCACAAAAATTACAAGTACAAATTTAAAGCATCACAAATTTCATTTTTCTTTGTTATTTCAAAACATTCATAAAAACTTCACACTTAAATACGTCAGAGAGTCAGTGCCCTCCTAGATTAAGACTTCATTGTTGTTTCACTGAAATTTGCACTGACACAGTGAAATCTATCAATGCCACCTCCAGGTATACCATTAATTCCAAAAGAATTTGAGATTTCGTAAATTCTCATGTTCTATTTTTGGCAAATCTGCCTTAGGCCAACTAACGCTGGCGTGTCTCATAAATGAAGCTAAGAACTTTCTTGGTGTGAAGTGACAATTAGTTTCAAACAGGACACCCAGCTGCTCAGAATTATGAAAATTCCACTAACTTCTTTTGTCACCTCTATTTCCTTAAAGGCTTTAAATCTGTAAGATAAGGGGAAAGCAAAATTCTATATAGGGAATCATAGAAATGAAATCTTATTTTGCTGAAGGGAGATTTGAGAGGAGACTTCTCAAGGAGTGCCTCTACTAAAAGCCTAAGACAAATGGCTGGAAGGCCTGTACTACCTTGGATACGTTAAACCACCTGTGTTTTGGGTCCCTTACTTTGCAGGAGCAAAATAGTTGGGACTGGTTTACGTGATTCTATGTATTTTCAGTCTGTCTTGCTGACGGCTGCATCGGACTCAAGCATTTCAACCAATCTGCTCGTTTTTCACTGTCTCTACCACTCAGACACACATTTCACAGCTGTTTTTCTACCAACAAGACACTCCACCAGGACTACTTCAGAACACCGATATTTGCTGTTGTACAAATATAGGTGAGTGACACACCTCTACCGAGCTTTCCGTTTCTGGAGGTTGCGGCAGCTAGTTGAAAGTAAAATGCAGAAAAATTAGTCATTCTTCAAGATTCTTTCATCCCAACAGACATCTAGTGGTCAACACTTAGGGGAAGGGAACTAGCAAACCACTCAACTTCAGCTGAATCATCACAAATGAATTACGGCATAATTACCATTTACACCCTCCCAGCCACCCACCATGCGCCTAAAAGAGCTACATGTTGAACATTTAGCAGGTATCCTTTGAACATCCCAAACTACTTTGCATAAGCACAAAGGCACAAGCTAAAAGCTTTAGTTGCAGGTGCACACAGGCCTGCCACCCAGAAACAATGCACTCCTGGGCAGCCCGTTCAGACCACGTACACTGCATCTGCGACTTGCACACGGTGAACATAGCACGCGCATCCCCAGTGGGGAGGAAGAAGCAAGTGCTGCAGGTCACAAAAAGACTCGTTAAGACACTTGTTAAAAACGGTTCCTCTGGATTCCCAGCTATAAACATACTTTTCCTGAGATCAGAGATATGTAATACAGCTCCAAACATGAACAACGGAATAAGCTTCATGGTGACAGTTTTTCAAATTTAAAATGCTGATCATCACATTGAAACAGATAAAGACAAGCAACTTTTATCAAGCAGAACTTAGACACACAACAGAGACCTAAGCATTCAAATCAAACTGCCTACTTAATCGTGGGTAAATTGATTTAACTTCTCAGGAACATACGCTAAGAAATAAGACTCTGACGATACAGCAATACCAAATTAAGTCTGCAGCTGATTGCCCATGTCTGCCTAGAGGGCACACGAGCTAGACAGAAAAATCAAACATCGGCTGGGAGAGCGACCGTGACGGTTTAACCCAATATGCGCTGTAGCCTGGGAAACACACAGTGGAGAGAGGAAGGATGTCAGGATCTGAGAGGCTAAATATGGACAGATCCTGCTTCACAGGAAGGAGCCGGAGGAGCGAGCCCTTCCCTTGTGGTGCTCCATGGGCAGGGGCTCCTTGGCCAGGAAGAACCGTTCTCCGTCCTCCTCCTAATGGACTTTCCTCCTGGCTAATTCACGCGGCCTTTGGTACGCCATTTCCTTGCATTGTCACCTCTCTTGGAAACTTCACAAGCATGCAAACCATTTCTTTCTTGGCTAAAGTGAAGCACAGTATTTAAGCCAGAGGATCAAAAGTTAACAGGAAGACCCTCATTTACGCAGAGGAACACACAGTTCCTGCACATCACGCCGCGCTGAGTACACCCTTGGCTTCTTGCAGGCTGGATACTGGGAAAGCCATATCAAGTCATTAGGGAGTCTGGGCACAGTGTTCTGACACTGCCAGGACAACTTGCTTCAGAGAAAAGCAAAAAATCTCTCTTTCATTTAAGTTTATCAACAACAGCACATAAATTGTGCGTATCCCTGTAAGAGAAATTGGGCACCTTCCTTCCAAAGAAGGAGAGACTGAAGTTAGGAGGTCAAGTGGAGATGACTGCAGCAAGACGATGGATTGGACTTGGCTTATATCATGACCCCAAATTAATCAAACCTGCATGTACATTTTGAGGCTGAAAACCAGCAGAGATGACGAATCAGCGCTAAATTGGTTTGATCTTTCCAACTTCAATTGAAGAAGGGAAAAGTAAACATTCCAGTTTGCAAACTCCCGTGCCTTCCCACTTTAGCACAGACAGCACGTATAAATAGATCAGCATGTTCGAACCAGCCTCACAAACTCATCTGCAAGCAGAAACCACTGGCCTTGGCAAGGCTCCGGTGGCTCATTCCAAATTACCATAGCTTTCAGCGATCTTTCAGTAAGAATATAAACTCCAAATACCGAAATTGTTATTCTTCACATCAAAATGGGTTAAAACAGGAAAGAATTATTCAGCTACAGCTACTGTGCTATTCTTTACGCCATCCTTTGTACTGCAAAAGCACAGTATTAGCTTATGCTTCACGAGAAGGACTGAATAGGGAGAGGAGACCGAAGCGGTCATTTTGCTCAATGTCTCGTGCCCCCGTACACCTCAGTTCTGCACCCAGAAGACAAGTGATGGTTCTGGGGGGACAGGGCAGTAAGCTCAGGGCCCAGGAAGACACTTCACTCGGAGAGGCCCGGTGAGTGGCACGCATGAAGCAGCTGGCTTTTAAACTGAAACGTAATGGGCGGCAGGGTCACAGAGGAGTACGGTGTTTTTCCTTTTCACTAGCGGTAGCAAAAGTTCCTTTCAATCTGCTGTACAAAAACCCTCTTCCTTTTAAGTTTCCATTCCCACAAGGCTGGCAAATAAACCACTCATCATTAGCCATAACAGGAGAAATAAGATTTCTTTGACCTGTCGGTGACTGTAATGCCTCTAACATCCATTTCCCCAACACAGGCTGTGTGTGTTTCCCAGAATGGTCTTCATCTGACTCAACACTGGAGGTGTCCACCTCAAAAACCACCACAGCAAGCGACAGCTCAAGCCTGAACTCATTTCATCTCAACTTGATGACATATGGAAGAGGTTTTTGTCTTTTCTATCTGGTTTTGAAGAAGATATAAAAGTTTAATTTTCGTTTGCATTAAAAAATATTAAAAAAATCACAACGAAAGTTGCCTAATCTTGCCTCTCACGGAAAATTCAGACACCTAGCATTGGGGATAAAAAAAAAAGTGAAAATGGTTTGAGGAAATGCAGAAGATATTCATTTAGGTTGGAAGCCTCAGGACTGCTTTTCTCATTATTTTTTTAAAACTCAGCTATGTGGTAAACATCTAGAACAGAAGTGCTGAAAAGGGCTGAAACGCATTTAAAGGCAGGCGGAGATTCCAGTTCACATAGATGGGGTCTCCTCCAAGTAACGACTTCAGCAACACAGGACAGAAAGCAGCTCTTATGGTAAAGTTAAACACGGGTGGAAAAGAACCTTATCAGAAAAAGCTGCACGTGTGTGAGCACACACATTAAACACTTAAAAAAAAAAAAAGTGATTCTTTTTTCTTCAACCTCATGGAGCTTTGGAATTTTGACCAAAAAAATGGATAAAACTGCACACTGAAAGCAGAAACCTCTGCCTTTCCCAGCCCTTGCTAAGCTCAGAGGATTGACAGGTGGCAAACCCCAGGCTGTTGAACTTGCCCAGGCCGATGCCACTTTCCAAAGCACCTCACATCTCCTCTGGGTCATTTCCCAGCCCGGCCTTCCACCACGGAGGTGCCAAGCGAGGGCAATGCAGCGAGGAGCGAGCGGCATCCAGCCGGGGAGGTGCTCAGCACCCAGCCGGGGAGGTGCTCAGCACCACGCGAACATCACCGCGAAGCAGCTTAGGCAAGCCGCGTTTGTTTGGCGTGGCGCAGAAGTAGTTGCGAGATGCCCTGCGTCGCTCAGGAAGTCGGGTTAAATTGCTAAATGGTGCCTTCTGGCCCTGAAAGCTGTGAATGCAGGAACTGACCCAACTCCCCGCATATGGCGTCTCATTACCGGGGTGGTGAGCAGAGAGAGCTGGCACAGAGGAGGAAAGAGGAGAAAAACAACTCCAGAGTCAGCTAGCCAAAGTTATGCTGGGCTGCTGATAGCGAGGTTGTGTATCCAGATGTACAGAACTATGGTAAAGATCTCAATAGAACACGCTCAAACCACTGCCCCTGGCTTCTCTGCCTTAACTGTGGTGGTATCAGCTGGAGACCCAGTTGGGACGGGCTTTTTAGGCACTGTCCTGCCAGCCCCTTCCCACTGCGTTCCTCCCTTTTCTGAATTTCTCTCCTCTTCTCTCTGAAAAACACATTCAGTACAGCTCTTTCTTTAAACACACAAAGCAAAAGCGAAATGTTGCCATCCCGCCACCTCTTCCGACTGACGACATCAGACAGAACACACTATGCTGCCGGTCTTTGCAAGTCTTCAGTAGCTGCGGGTAACTCCACACAGGTCACTTGCAAAGCCTCCTTCACGGGGCCAACGCCGTTACCTCGCAGAACCAAGAAAAGGGTTGGGTGGCAAAGTTCTAGCCTCTGCAGATGATCTGTGGGTGTGTCTGTCAAACACGTACTTGACTTGCCATGGGTAAGTTTCAGGACAGCGGGGAATAACTGGGACCCAAGAGCACCGAACCTGTTTGCCGAACATCCCACACGGCAGCTTTCCACTGTAACAACCCATGCCGGCTTTGCTGTGCAGCTTATTTTTAGCAGGTGCCGGAGGGTTTTACCCTGCCTTGATTACGAGGCGGTGCAAGCTGTGCAGCAGCTCGCTGTCAGGCCACGGGCTCCCCTTGCAGGAGCTGTGGGGGCTTTCCAGGGGCACGGGCAGCCCCCGGCTCTGCACCAGCCCTGCCGCAGCCGCGTGGCAGCGCAGCGCCCGCACCCTGCACGGGGACGTGGCTGTCCCTGGCAGGAGCAATCACTTTCTTTTTTTTTTTTCCCCCCCTTATCTCAGGGAATTTGCAGAGCCTTTGTGCGCTGCCAGACGATGAGGTGGGAAATTTGGCGTAAGGACCGTCAGCGCCTGGACTGAAAGGTCACCGAGATCTGCCTGCGGGACTTCCTTCTTTAATTTTCCAGAGTTTTCAGTCGAAGCAGTCTGTTTTACTTGGGCGGGGGCTTTCCTCGAGCTAGAGACCTCAGTCTCTGATATGCCACTGACCTTCACTGGCAATGAAATCCCACTTGCTTCTCTTAAAACCTCGATCTTACAGGTCTCACACAGCAACTGAATATATAAAGGACTACCTTCCCTACCCATCCTACATTAGTATTTTTACTTAACTAGAAAGAGGGTGCAAATTTTTGTTGTTATTTTTATGAATAACTATAAGAAAAGTTCCAGTCTCCTTTTCCAAAGAGCTAACCAATTCTAGTTCCAGTTTGTGCAATAAAAACAGTCCAAAGATTGCAGGATTTCTGAAGGAAAAAAATATAAGGCAGCCCACAAAAATTTATTAGAGCCTGCATTTCCTCTACTTGAGACATAACAAGTGAGCACTGTCTAAGTGCAAAATACACAAGAGACGACTGTCGTAAAAGCTCTCTCTGCAAAGAAAATTTAAAACTGCCTCTCTCCAGCACTCAGGAGGTTAAGAAAATTTCCAATTCCAATCAAAAGATCCACAAAGTAGCCTATATTTTGCACCTTGCTCAGCCACTGCAGCTTTATAGTTTATCATTGATAAACAGCATAGTAAAGGTTACTTCTTTAGTCAATCCCCTTTGAACCCGAATTTTCAGTTCCCTTTTTCACCTACTTGAAACCTCAAGACAAAAGTGAAGAGGTAAAAGAAAAAAAACAAGCTATATTGAGTGGGTTTTTGCAGGTGTATTTTGCTGGTTACTGTTTCATCAGCTGCATGAAGTACCATGACAGAATTTTTTTAAAAAAAAGTATATAAGTGGGGTTTTACTTGATTCTGTTTTGTTGTTGTTCTTTACTTCAAATCCTGCACATCCTCAGCACCACGTAACGACCATGGAAACTCAGGGTGTTCCGTGCGTTTTGCTGGTTTGGTCTTTCAGGCTCTTGCTGGCTCTCTGCAGCCGGGGGCCGGCCAGGGACAGCTCGGGGCAGGACGGCTCCGGCACGGCGCTGCGGCGGCTCTGCAGATGGACGGCAGCGTGACAGAGCTGCCTGCCCTCACCCCTCGCCTGCGGTCAGCCCGTCCGAGCCACGCACGGACCCCACCACATGGGAACGGTCTTATCACGGAGGCAGCGGAGCACACATTGCGGCACCGGCGGAGGCTCGGCTGCTGGCAGCCGCGCGCCGAGGTAACTGTAAACAGCTCCACCACGTTTATTGGCAATCACCGCTGAAGGTCACACATCAGCAGCGGGCCTAAATTCCAGGAAAAAAAGCTGTTCTTATGTAACTGCTGCCTGAATGTTGGCAGGTGCCCAATGGAGCAGTTCGCTGCAATGTGGCTGGGAGGGGAAAAAAAAAAGAAAAAAAAAAGTAGGACATCTCCCAGCCCCATTCAGCATCCTGAGCATGCCACCTGCAGGTCAGTGCTCACACTTCTCTCCTTTTCAGCCCATAAAAAATATTAACGTTTCTCTTGGACACGTGTTTTGGTGCCCGAGATGTGTGGAAACTGGGCCGTGCTGTCCCCAGACACCTGGCGGGGAGGAGGAGAGTGGCCTAGCAAACAAATGCCCGACGCAGAGGGAAACGTGCTGCTGTCCTCTGGGATCACAGGGAACCCCAGGTGGAGTTCACCATCCCAACGTGGCTTCTGAAAAGCTGCAAAATCTGCTTTTGCATCATGTTTGGACATTTGAGTGGATTGGGGATTAAATTAAAGGTCAATTAAGTTGTTGTGTCTAATTAAAACTGGGGGTTAGTTATCGCTGTTGTGTAAAGATTCACATTTGGTGGCTCTTGAAAAATTTAGCTGGGTCCTGGACCTCCACTCTGAAAGAGCAGCATTGCCAACAACTCCACCAAGAACTAAGTCACACCAGTGGTGAGGAGTAAATTAAAGACTCAGCCCACGGGCTTTCACAGAGAACATGCCAGCATCCTGCCTTGGGGAGTTCTTCACTACCTGAGACACCTGCCCAGAGCCAACACTAAGACCCCCCTGCTGAGCTGGGCAGCCCCAGGTCCCAGCTCTGCAGCCCCAAACACCAGCCTGACACCGTCAGCAGCTCTGCAGCAAGCCAAAGGACAAGCTCTGAACAAAGCACGCCCTAAGGTCATGGCAAAACCCAAAGCAACACCAGGCTTCGTTGGTTTGTTTGTTCGTTTGTTTTAATTAAAACAAATCATGCTTTCCCTCAGTCTTTCAAGATACCTCTTCTGCTCTCTGTTTTAATACCAGTCTTGTGCAGACCCTATGCTGAAGGTCTGTGAACTTTCAGAACTTTACAGGAACCCGAGTGCTTTGGAAATGCTGCAAGAGTGACTTTCGTTTTTAATGCATCATAATTTCTGTCCCTAAAAGAAGCGTTCAACATGAATCCTGCCGCAATACGGGATGTTGCAGAGCTTGAAAAACATCTACAAAGGCTTAAAAATCCTACTGGGATATTTCTGCCAGAACAGATCGTGGTCCTCAGCCTACATTAGTAGATGTGAAAAACAAACAACACTATACCACTTCTCCTCAGAAAGCTCCAGTTCCCTCCTCTCCCTCCTTTTCAGGGGTGACACCAAAAGCAAATTCAGGATAAATCCCTCCACTGAAAGCACAGGGACTAGGCAGAGTACAAGCAACAGAATCAAAACGTGCTCCTTGCTCCCTTCATTTCCACAACATCCAGCACTGCAGATACTCCAGACACCGGGGCTGTCACAGAGGTATGTTGCCCTGCGGCTCTTTACGGTCCTTCCTGTTCTGCGGGGGATTTCCTACTGCCAAGGTGAATTCCAGAATTATTCACCCAGCTAAAAGGGCGCTCCCTTTCTTCGCTCTCAAAACTTGTAAGAGGGACTGTAGCTCCAGTTTTCTATCTGTCCTAACTCTCAGTAACAAATGCATGCACCTTTTGCCGTTTCCATCATCACAGAGATCACTGCAACTGGTGCTCGCCACGCATTGAAATCGCCTCTCAGTAAATGAGTATCAGATGTGTAGCTCTGTCTAGGATCACAATCACTCACTCTGAAATCATGCAACTACACCATGAAACAGCTACTTTATTTGAGTTTTACCCCAAGGAATAAAGAGCATTTCAGCTGATCACAAAAATTAAAGTTGTACAGAGTTTGACAGGGAGAGAATTTAATAACTTTTTACTAACACTAGAGATTTCTGTATTCTTTGCCCTAAATGTTTACTGTTGCCAGGGGTGACAAGCTAAAAAAAAAAAAAAAAAGGGAACACCAGGATTTCCTTTGAAAATTGTCAGTGGTTCTAAGCCCTGTCTGAATTCCTTCCTATGAGCAGCAGGGCTCATTTCCGATGGTTATAAACACACCTGCTCCCTCCGTGCAGCTGTTCCACTGAGGAGCAATAAAGTTCCTCCTTTGCAGCCTGCAGACGAAATCCTAAATTGCTCCACACTCTCTGGCTGATTTATTGCAGGCAAAGACAGTGCATTACAGCCAGAAACTAAACGGGAAGGAGTTTCACATTATGACTTAATTTGCAATTAAACAATTCAACGTTCTGTCTGAAGTTCCTCCAAGATGAAATTATGTATGCTATTCTTGGAAGCTGAAGCACCACACAGGCGGAGGGGTCTAGCACCTGACGGCAATGCTGAGGCACCACAGGGTTTTTGTTCGAAACCAGGGCACATCACCGCTATGCGCTCCCCAGGTAAAGGGGCAGGTCTGGGGGGCGCGAAAATCAGTTTAAAAATACATGTAGAGAGGGAGAAAACAGCGCCATCAGAGGCTGCACACCAAGGCACCTCTGCAGCTGTGTAATCCTAAATTTGGATGGGACCCAGAGACACGTGAGGTGTCGCGCAACGGCAGGGCCGCAGGCGGATGCCTCACGTGAAATGGGGGAACGCAGGACACGGCCAGGCCTCTGCTCTCCACATCCAGCCTGCCCCTGTTAGCTCTGCACACTACGAGCAGAAAATCTCCACAGCTGATTGAGTTTTCTACTGAAACTGAAAGCAGCGATGGGAGACTCATGAAGTTTCTCTCAAGAAAGCTGTCGCAGGGCCAGGCTGGGCCTGCTGGGTGAGGGGACCGGGCTGGCTCGGTCTGAGCATCCCAGCCCTGCTGGGGTAAAAACACCACAAAGGAGTTATGATACCAGTGTGTTCTCACAAGGAACTCGGTTCCTTCCTTCCCTCAAAAGCCTCACTTAACAGGAGAAAAGTCTTTAATCCAATGCTGGGTGACACGCACGCTTTTTGGTCTATTTTTGTAACAAATCTGTTAGATTTCAAATATTATTTGGTTTTCAGAGTGAAGTTTATACTGATAAATTCAGCCGATTGGCATAAAAATGTACATGTTCTACAGAAAGCGACTTAGAGCATATTTCATTATCTATTCTACCAAACAAAGAGGAGCAGCCTTGTAAGTGGTTGAATTTTGTTCCATATGAAAGGTTGGCTCGGGAGAGAACACAGGAAGCAAACCACAACAGGGAAAATACTTCTTATTTTCCTGGTATTTCAGTAAAATAAGGTGCCAGTCAATCACTTCCTCAGCATTATACATTTATGCAAAACGCATCTCAAATTTAGCACCCACACTCACATTTTGGAGCTGCAGGAGGAAGCTGCTGCAGCTCAGCCAGCTCAGCTCGCTCGCCCCAGCCCGTACACCGGTGCCCGAACAAAACCCGCCACTTTTAAAAGTCCTTCGAAAGCTTCAGTTCAGTTACACTGAAAGTTCTCATTCAAGTACAGCTTTTCTGCTTGTAGACCAGGCTGTTGCACTGCCAACTGAAGGCACGCTTTTCACGGCAGGAAGCTTTTCACCCAGACCGGTAATTTTCACAGAGTTACACCACCCCGCTTTCACAACACATCCTAACGTTTTACGTGGCTTTATGTACCAAACCTGACTAAGAAGCAACAGGAAAGACAGCTCGCTGTTCTGGGGAATGGCATGCCTGTCACCTTTTTCGGTAAGGAAAGTGAGGCAGGCTGTACACCAGGGCACAGCCCTCACGGGCACCCAGCGCGCCGTGCCCTGGGAAGTGAGTAATGGCTCTCACCAGGCAGCGAGCAGAGACAGCTCACGCGGGCCCTTCTCCAGCTGGCTTCTGACAGGTTCTTCCAACTCATGTAGGAATGCCATTAAAAAGTCAGTATTTGGTTTTCCAAATAGCTGAAAGGACCTGTTTGCAGATGACAGGGGTATCACAGCAGAGTGCTAAACACTGACATTTTAATGGTGCTTACGGCAGTTCGTATTCCAAAAGCACTCAGATCTGGTCCTAAACTTTATGAGAACTATTATGGTACCAGATGATTGCAGACTGCCAGAAACCGTAACTGCATTTGGACTAATATTCTAAGTAATGACATATGGAATTAGTTAGGGTAACTATTCCCAGC
Organism: Nettapus auritus; assembly: GCA_011076525.1. Lineage (NCBI taxonomy): Eukaryota > Metazoa > Chordata > Aves > Anseriformes > Anatidae > Nettapus > Nettapus auritus. Next base: position 19,882,053 of record CM021776.1, on the reverse strand, counting down.
ACAGACACACGGCAGACTGAAAACTCAACTAATTCACTGACACAGGCATACAAATCAGAAAGCTCCGTGCTGGAGAGACAACAGGACAAATCACAGGGCTACTCATAAAACAAACACCATAGAAACAACACTGTAGAAGATAAATAAAATTAAAACCTCAGCATTATCCAATTCAATGGTAATCTGCTGGAAAAGAAAGAGGGGGAAGAATTGAAAGCAAGCATTAGTAAGAGAAATTACAGATAAATTTCACGTTAGGACCTCATAAATCATTTAACACTTTAATACTGTAACCCAACCCTGTGCATATTTTAGAGTCAGCACCAGCAACGTTTGCAAGGGGCTGGGATGCGGCGTGGTAGGGCCCTGACAGCGCTGGAAGTGCCGTGCCAGGGAGCTCTGGAGACAGGATGCGCCCGGCTTTGTTCCTGCGCCAAGTGACAAACCCCGCGGGCTGGCTGACCGAGATCCAACAGCGTCACCCTTGGGCCTAAGAGTCATCGCTAGCGTGAGCTGTGAGCAGCAGTGAGAGTCCAGAAGCTGGATTTCCAGTTTGGGAACAGAAGTGGAATTTTAAACACGAGAACTGTATTTTAGGCTAATCATCTGACAGACAGCAGAAAGATGCGCATGAATGACATGTTTCAGCAAAGTAAAAAACTTGGGTCTAGTCTACACTGTCAATGTAGTAAAGTTTTCAGCATATTAAATATACCACAGTATGCTACCCATCGCCGAGAGCCTGAGTGCATGCCAAGACTAGGAGTCTTTAGCAATATGTAAAACTTCAAGCCTTCCCACAGGCTTCTGTACATCTGTGTTCTCACCACGTTTTTTGCATGCTGCAAAGGAATCCCAGCTGTTTAATGAAGGCCTTAGCTAATGGGATCAGACAACACTGCATTCTCATTACGCTTCCCACTTACAAAAGGGACAAGCACATGGGCCAGAGGGTGTGGTATTTTTACTATTTGTGCTGGAAGATTAAGTGTGAGAGGAGTATGATCTTTTTATAAATCAGATTGTTCCAGCGAGCACCACGCAGCATTACAGGAAAATCACATGCCATGCCAAAACTTTCCTTGCACTCTGTTGCTGAAGACTGCTTTGAAGTGACTGCTGTCAGTTCTGGGAACACCTTACCTACGGCAGCACAGCCTGGATGGTCGATATCCTGGTCACAGGAATGAGCTTTGCCACCTTTACATTATGCAGGGACTCCTGTATTTACATCTAGTGGGTACGATTTTCTTTCTTTTTACACTTCTGGATGATTTTAAAAGTATTGCCTTTTAAGTGGTGACTAAATACAGTTATGTGAGTCACAAGGGAGAATAAATATGACTGCACTTCTCACAGCCAGACAGTTGAAGCTGTCCTACTACTACTAGCAGTCTATCTGTAAGCAATCAGTTGCTTTTTCATATTCAGAAATCTACTTCACAAGCAAGCATATTCTTATCTCACATTATGTAACTGATCTGCTGTTTCAGAAATTAATACGTTTTCTACTTTGAAGACTGAGATTCTTGTAGGATTCTCCATAGTCTGAATGGTCTACTAGCTCAGTCTTCTAGGAGTACTGCTTTACCCAAGTTCGCAAAAAAAAAAAAAAAGGAAGTCCTGTAAATGAATTTCCATTTAGAAAAATGAACTGTTCTATCACATTAAAAATTCAAGGCTCAAATCTGGGTTCAGTTCACATAAGATCAGCCACCACTTCTTAGCTAAGACAACTTTAGAGAGCCTCTCTTGCCTGTTTTTAATGGGAGAATGTACACTAATAAATTTACTAACAAGCTGTGAAACCAAATCTATGATTTTGTTTCATCTTTTACAACCCAGTGCTTTGGGCAAGAGAAGGCATCAGCACTCAGCACTTCTGAAAGGGCTCATCCAGCACAACTCCCTCTTGTTGGAGCAGCCTAACTGCTGCTGGCTCTGGCTTGTCCCCTAACAGACCTGACTTGTGCCATATTGCAGATGTCTTAATAAAGGGACATGGGGCTGAAGGCTTCCAGCTGCAGCCAAGGGGCTGAGGACTGCCTCAGGGCTTTGCAGGGAGAGGGCTGTGACTCAGAACAGGATGCTGCCACTTTCCAGAGAAGGACAACGCGTTGAAAACAAGCTGAAAGCTGCACTCGCTGCCCTTTCCTACCAATTCCGATCCCCTGCTCTTCCCGCATATGTATGCTTCTTTCTTAGAGTTGATTAGGGCATTCTCCCAAAGTCAGTTGATTGGAAAATACTGATATGCAAAGTGAGGAAAACCCCTTGGTACAGCAGCAGTCTAGAGCAAAGCAGCAAGAGGCAGGCTGGATCTCGGGCAGCCGAGAGGTGCTAGCAGCCGGTGGGAAGAGCAGTCCCTGACACGTCAGGGAGCACAGCCCAGGCCATCCCTGCCCCGTGGGCATTTTCCTAGGAGTCTCCCACTCACTCATGGCAGTGCTGCGTGCTCAGCTGGGTGTGCTCGGGCAGCAGCCCACACGCGCACCCACACACAGCCTATGTGCTCCATTTGCTCTCCCTCCTCCTGGTCCCTGAGCTCTGGCGTGCGAGCGCTTGCCTCCTGCTGAACTGGCAATGGAGCACTACTTGCTGCTCCTACGGTCTCATTTCCAGCTAAGCCAGCCAAAGCAGAGGTTGTCTGTGACATCCCAGCTGGGCATTCACCCTCGTGGTGCTACGGCTTCCTCTGCCTTCACAGCTTCTCCTTCCCTCATGGCTGCAGCTGTAGCTACAGCTAGAAACAGTCACTATTACAAAGCTGCCTGAGCTCTACAGCTTTTGCCTTTCAGGGCTGTGAATCTTGCACTGTGCAACAACTTCAAACCCTACAGCAAGTGAGAACAGGACACGAGACACCATCTGCTTCAGGCTCAGGCTCCCAGCTGCAGCACACATCCTTCCTTCCACACCACTGCCTCCCCCCGGACCCAGCTGCCAATTCCAAACTGTTCACAAGCACCTTCACTGGGAGGACATACTGCATGCCTCTTGCATGGCATGTTCATAACCTAAATAGCTTGAAAAATGCAGGAGATGCTTTAGGTCGGGATTTTGGGAATGGCTGCAGGAATGCCTAGATGCCCAAACATACTGGTGTAAACACACTCTTCTGATTCAAATAGAGAATAGGCTTGTACCTACAGAATGACATTCCTCTCACCTGACAAAGGAGTTGTATGTGGGAAAGGGAAAGAAAAATACATGGGTGGCTGTACAGACAGTTTCCATCTATAACTCACAAGATGGTGACTCAGATGTACACAAATTAAAATTAAACCACAAAATATCCTCTTATTGCAAGGTTATGTGACCTGATGAAGAGTCATCTAGACCTAGCAAACAGATAAGGAGGTAATTTCCTTCGTAAAAACGTAACCAATTCTTATTTTTATGTTTTTACAGTGGCAGCAACCACAATAACTGAGTTAAACTTGCAAATGTAAAGTACAAAAGCAACGAAGCAAGCTTACCTTTCAAGTTATATTTGAAGCTGTTGACTAAATTTTTTTTGTTCCTGATCCACAGAAATGCTTACACATACAAAACAGCTTGAAAGAGCCAGAATAATATTTTCCTTTACTGAATAATAAATATAATGCTTAACAGAATGATGAACTGTAAATTACATTACCTTTTCTCCATAGCCTCTATCTTTGGTCATCATTTCCCTGAGTGTCTGCAATACTTTAATACATAGTTTCTCCTCATTCTCCTCCAGCAGCTGTTTAGTATGCTTTATTAATCTGAAAATAAGCAATCAATCAGTTCATTTTAGTACTAATATTCTAAAAATGGGATAAGATATGTGGCTCTCTTAATTAGTTTAAGCTGCAAACAGGCTTTTATTAAAACATAGTTCTGTCGTACCATTATACAACCATCTTGGGAATATTCTCTCAAGAGCAACATTTAACAAGCTACCAGGACTCTGGGCTTTGGTGAAGCTGTGAAGAAAACTTGCAAAGTCCCTGGCAGGAGGATAGCTAGATAAAACCCATCTGCCTACAAGCAGAAAGGAATCGGAGGAAGGAGCAATGTAATTTAAGACTTGATGATCCTCCAGAACAAACACTAAGAAGAAAACTGTTCCACATGTTACTTTGTTAAAAACACGCTGAGAGTCCGTGATTGTGCAATTAGAAAGCCACTCTGCCCGGCCTTTGTTACTTACTCAGTTACCTAGCTTCCCTAATCTCTGTGCACAATCCACCTCTTCGGGAGGTGATCTGAGAACCAGGATTCTGCTCTGAATTGCCCTCGAAATGACCCTATAATCTTTCCTTTCCCTTCACTCCAGATTTGGGCACAAGGTAGGTGATGCACGTGATAACGATTGATTTTGACATAGTTCCGCAGCATTAAGTGCTACAAAGACAAGCACCTCGCAAACATCATTAGGGCTGAAGGCAGGGATCAGCTCAAGATTTTATACTAATTTATACTAATGTTCATTACATTTGTATCCTACAGCAAATAGAGATTTTTAAGCATTAGCTATGAGAGCATATCAATTTCCCCCACTCCAGGAGCTTCCCCCTATCAAAATGAGAAATTGTATTTACCATAGCATGAAATACCATGCTTTGTATAAAGCTGAGCAAGAAGACATCACTCCCCAGGGCATGGGAAAATTGGAAAAAAATAAATACATATATAAAAAAAGGCAAAATAAAACCAACAAGCCAGACTTCCAGACAGCTTACTTGCAAATGAAACCTCCACTTTCACATTTCCTCCTTGCATCCGTGTTCTCTGGGAAGAGCAGTTCAGGTCTGTGAAGCACATCTACCAGTACTGATAGCTCTGCTTGGACAAGAGGACGTAAACGATCCTCTAGAGCTGATACGATGTCCTAGAATATAACCATATAGAGAGATTTAGTAAGCATTGAACACTTATACAAATTAATTCCACAAAGTGCAGAAGAGTATGTCTGTCCTGCCTGGATAGTTTGGCCAAGTTTTGTCATTTAATAGCTTTCTTTAAAGGGGAAGTCTTACTTTCTAGCAACCCTCTCCCATATTACTTAGTTCCGTTACACTCCCCAACTTTGGGGATGATCTTTTTCACATTAAAAAAAAAAGTGGGGATTCATAGCTGCATTTAAACTTTGTAATAACCATCAGGATATTTATGTTTACACAAAGTGACAAAAGAAGTGCCACTTAAAATTATGCAGAAATAGAATTCTTCCCTTCTTCTCCTTTTCCTACAGGAAAGCTCTACCTTAAAACGAAACCACATTTATCCTAATACTTCACACTGAGATACATATGAAGCCAGAGAGGAAGTTTAATCAAATTTAAATGAATAAATAGACAGGAATGGATAAAGAGGGACAAACTATTTCCATGAGTATGGGCTGGGCAGTGTTTTTGCATTATATAATAAGTTTCCATAAAGTTAGTTATAACAGAGCACAACTCTTCAAAGAATAGTAGTTCAAGATGATGAATTTTATTTGGTATAAAAAAGGCCTTATTAAACTGTCTACTGATCTGAACATAGAATATCGCTAGAATACCTCAGTCCCTATTTCATAACGCTATGAAGCATTATGTTTAAATATTTTAAGTAGAAACAGCGTGGGAACAACCATTTCAGGGAAATGACTCCAGCTGCAACTGCGTCACAAAGAGCCAGTCATCCCTTTATTTCAAGCCATGCAGTGGCTTCCAGGCAGGCCTGTGGCACGTTTTGCTGTACTGAGAGGGCTGGTGTGCAAGGAGCAAAGCACTGCAGGGGTGTGGCTGTGATGGTGAAAATGTCCTGTCTGACAAAAGTAGCGTTTTATTTCAAACTAATGGTAGAACAAGAATGTTTCAAGTAGCAGTAACTTCAAATATCGTCACTTCGTAGGACAATAAAACCTCTATATTCATGTACCATGTACATTCAATTACCTTTCTTGATACAACGGCTTACATTTGATTCTACACGCAGTATTAACATTCAGCCTCAGCTATGCTCACCATGAAGCTTTTGACTAATTCCCACTTAGTGCCTTTACTTGGTGAATTCCTCCTTTTGTGTAGATATGCAAGTGGTTATCAAAGGTGGAAGGGGTGCTGTGTAGTCACCTGTAATCTTTCGATTATGTTTCGATAATCCCTGGAGGCAGCAAGCACTGAGTCTCTGCGGGCAGCATTCCTTGCAGTCATTCGCCAGTTCATTGCAGTCTTCTGCACAATATTATGAGACTTCAGGAAGAGATTGTTGACCTGACTGTCCAAGTCTACGGGAATTGCAATTGCTCGGCTTTTTGCTGCAACAAGCAAAAAAATTAGTAAAAATTGATTCCTTTAGCCCATGTATTACAGTCAATGTAAGAACAAGACAAACTCTACTTGCAATCCCTTCTACAATCTACCTCATATGCATTTTAAACAACACAATGCTCAGTCCCTGTGCAATGGGTCAGACCTCTCTGTAGCATTATATTTAAAGGCTTTCACACCTCTGATCAGTTTACTGTCTTCAAACTGAATGAGCAGGAATGCGTCACACACATCTCACGTGTGTTAGCATGCACCTATCCAACAGATTTGGCCTCACATCCAGTGCAAATTACTCTCTTTGCTGCTAAAAGCGGAGCAAATTAGTGGGAGGAGTGATACAAAACTCCAGATGGACCATTTCCTGGTCACAGATCAACAGGATTGCAGAGATCTGAGGTTAATCCAAGAAAGCACTTCAGGTTACAGTGACAACATTGCTCAATAACGACAATGTACCAGCATAAGCCTGGCTTTGTAGTATGCCTTGGCACTAAATTAGCTGCAAGCGGCCCCAGCAGGAAGCAAGCTGAACTTTATTTTTGGAAGGATGCCATGTAAGCAGCGAACACTGGATGACCACATTTGCAGCATATTTAGATCTGATTACATGCATTTCTTACCTACATCTGAGAGCACCCGGATGCAGCTTTCCACCGATGCCTTTTGGCTTGGCATTAGCCAGTTGCAATGGTACACTCTGAACACGCCTTGTAGCAACTGAACGAACACAGGCTGGCGAGTCTACAACACAAGGTCAGAGAAAAATCAAACTCATTGCATCAGATTGAGACATCTCAGCATCAACTTGAGGTAACACCGGTTTCCAGCTCCAGCCCTGGCTTTCTGCACACCAGTCACTTCTAACTGCTCTGCATCCACTTGTTAGACAACTTCATGCTGTAGACAGCGTATCTACCACACAATCAGCAACTGAATGGAAAGGGTGGGAACGAGGGCTGGATGGGAAATATTAAATAGACAGCTTCTAAAGCATAAAGCTTTAGTAATTGAAGCCTGACTAAGCAAAGGAAATAAGCAGTAATCTTCATCTGTTTAATCAAGAGTTATCAGCAAATGTGGCATCGAGATTCTTCTCTTAGCGCTGACCAGCAGCTGACTCAATAGTCCACAGGTAGATGGGACTTTGCTCCTGGCCAAACACCAGCACAGCAACAGAGTTGAAAACTCATTTCAAATATTAACTGGTATCTAATTTACTGAAGAAACCAGCTGTGCATTTGTTATTTTGAATATAGGTAGTAGTTAGTGGTAACTACTACGGCTGCTATGGATCGGCCAAAATTCAGGCGTGGTTTTTAGCCCTGGACTTGCAAGGTGATCTCCCTCTGCAGATAGGTCAGCTATTCCAGCACACACACGAGCTCTGTTCTTTTGTCTTTGCAACATTCCAACTACATTGACCAGAACTCCCTGTTTGGCTTTGTACAGCAATTAGTAGAATAATTCATTTATTTTACCTGTATTTTAAATATTCCAAGTGACCCTAGGTTGAGAAGGAATACCCATGTCCCTGTGCCTATTAGCTATTTCATGTTTCTATCAGCTAAGTGAACTACACCACAGTGCAAAGCCCACAAGACTGAAGAACACCAGTGAAAAAATACCTCTTTTATTCTGGTCAAGATTGATGTCTGTTTGTAAGAAAAAAGTGGAGTTAGAGGAAAAAGCCAAATCTATTAGATAATTAAATCCATTAAATTAATTCATTTAATAACACCATTATGAAATGTACAAAAGGAGAATCAAAATTCAAGAACCAAAAATTACTAAGAGGCAAACACCCATTATCCTTTCTAGAAATAAGCCAAACATCAAAAACATGGCAGACGGCAGTATTCTCCAAGGCACTGAAAATACCTGCACTTTTGGACTTCAGCCACTGACATAGTCCTTCCAGTTCACTTTTAAAGACATGTCAATCTAAAAAGCTTCAAAGATGTTTCATTTGCTTAAACTAGGTCCATAAATCAAGTAAGAAATGTATTCCATGTCCCACATCTCTCTGACTACATTTGTGAAGGAAAGCCTCAGGCAGGAGCACCCTTAGGAGGCAAACAAGCTAAACAGTACTTCTTAAAGAGGAAAATTTGGGGGCAGCTGTTCTTTGAAAAGACATATTTATGTTCTCCTAATTTTATATTATTTGAACTTTATGATAGATGTACAAGGTGTTCCCTGAACAAGCAAGGCTGGTCCTGATTCAAGGGAGGTACAATTTAAGTCCAACGAGCCATAACATGAAAGAGCATGAGACAAGAAGAGGCTCGCATGAGAAGAAACAAGATGACAAGGTGTAGGAGAAAGAATGGGGAGCGATTGAATCCAAAGGCAAAACAAAGTTGAATGGCAAAGGTCACTCACTTCTGGAGACAGTGGCACACAATCAGGTAAAAGCAGCTGCAGGCAGCCCTGCAGGATCTCAGATGTGAGTGCAAAAATCCCCCCGGAGGAGTTACGTACACCCAGCAGGCAGTCCAACGGGCTGTACTCCTCAGGTGGGAGAGTTCTTGATTATGCACAAGAGTCCTGACAGGCAGAAAAAGGTAGAGAAGCAGAGCTTTTAACTTAAAGATATAGTGGCAAAATGTAGGGTAAGACAAAGAGCGATCAACTGAGATGATGAAGAATGATTTCATCCTGCTAGACAGGGAGAGAATGAGAAACTAAAGAAAACCCGTTGGCGTATAAAGGTAAGGGCTAAAACATGATGGTAAGGAAAGTGTATTCAAATGTTGTAGGCTCAAAGATGACAATTAATGGTATGACAGCAAGGTACACCGTTCAGAGGGAAGAGTAGAAGGACAGAGCCCTGGGGGACAAGGCTAACCACTCATCTCCATTTCTCATTTTCTTCTGATGAAATTGTGACAAGCTATCATGGAAGCTGATACCACAGTAGTTGCTGACATTTTGAAAGTCACATGAAGAGCAAATCAACTGCTGGACTGCTCAGACTTGCATGAGTGAAGACACTACCCTAATAAAGCTGCTCAGCCCAAATACAGCTGCTGCAGCCCTCTGTGTTCTCACAGGCAAAGCACACAGTTTGGCAGTTTAAGAGTATTTGAGCCAATCTCAAACGCTGCTCTGTTGCTTTCAATGCGACCATCTTCTTGCCCGAATAAGAAGGGCTAGCTGCTAGGAGAAGCAGGCCTCTTAAATAGAAAGCAGTTGGTTGGGTGAGGCTGGAAACTGGTCACCCAGACACAGGCTGAGTATGCATCCTGCCGCAAGGAGGGCAGTGTCAACGGGAGAAAAGAACGAGCACACTGCTAATACCGAGCAGAGGGAACTCTTCATACCGAGCAGAGAGAACTCTTCACCTGACGCAGTCATGCAGCAGTTTTATGTACATTTTCCTAGAGGACTGCAGTCACACAGGCGGCAGAAAGGGTTAGCATAAGTTTCTTGATGAGGGACTGACACAGCAACTTGCCAGGTGCCCTTTATGGCTGCTTTTGGGAACCAGATGCTTCCTAACCTGCTGCCAGTTGCATTCAATTACAAACCTGGAGTCTGCACTTTGAACAACTGCCTTTGGCATGATGAAGCTGCATCAGGTTTCAGCAATTACCATATTCAAACCTGATAGAACAGCCAGGCACCTGACCACTCCACCCACACTCCTCCCAAGAAGTTATTTATGAATAAAAGAATGATGTTATCATTGTGCTGCAACACAAATATTATGGCAATGTCCTGACACTGCTGTTCTTCTGGGGAAATCTCTATCTTCTGTCACTTCACGAATGTTCCAAGCTTCTCCTCCGCACTTCCCAATTTTTTGTACAAGATCAGAAGTTACTCAGCTTAATAGAATAAGAACTCTTGGATTTTGTTTATTTGTTGTTTTATTTCTTAAAGGAAATTAGAATCCTTTTATAAAAGCATGATGTCTCTGTACCCTCTGTAATGCTACACTCCCCCTGCCTGGAAGGCTTGCCAGCAAAGTTGTTTTATTTTTATTTTCATTCTTCAAGGTGCTTAGGAGAACTCCTTCCTGCCATGCAACTGCTTTACCACTGCTAGAGAGCTGGCATGCCCAAAGCAAAATTGTTTGCCCTCCTACACCTGCCCACATCACCTTCAGCTGTACAAAGATAACTGAGAGCAAAGAGGGCCTGACCCCTCAGATATAACTGGAATACAAAACATGGTTAAAACCTTCATTGCCTTACTCGCACTGTGATTTTCTCACCCTGAACCAAGCAATGACATGTAGGCCTTTTGGAGAGAGTTTCTACGTATTCTCAATGGTAGTACAGAGCTGAATTTACTGATGAAGCTGTGACAGCTTCCACAGAAAATGTTTGTACTCTGATATACAAATCCTTCAATTTCTACAGCAAAAACATCTTGGTCACAAAGAAGACATCTGACCCACCATGTGGCTCTTTTTAACTGATAATAGAACTGAAGTGGAATTAGCATCACTGCATTGACAATACATCTTCACTCTTACGTCTCTACATTTTCCTACCTGCAAAGTAGTGCTCTGATCAGAGAACGGGGAACTGAAGAAAGTGGTGACTATACTCATCACTATTTCCGTAACGTACTTCTCCAATATGGAGTCAGCATGCTTTCTGTCGCTGGTGTTGTTACAAGCCTGCAAGGTAATTCATTATGGGATCAGAAACAGCTCAACCAAGGTAGTCTAATAAGTGTCAGACTGGAGTTTTTTTTATTATTATTATTATTTTTATTTTTTTATTTTTTATTTCAATTCCCTGTCACAACAATATTTATGATACTGGTTATCTTTGTATTTCTAGCACATGCATAGACATTAGTTTAACATGTTTTAATGTGTTGGCATATAGCATGTTCAAGAGAGAGGGGAAGAAAGAGTATCTTAGAGAAAAGAAACTAGTAGGGTCGGGAGGACTGAGGTGTAATGCTTTCGTATGGGGAAATACTTGGAATCCTAGGCAAAAAGCCACATGGACAAACAAATGCCAAGCTTGGAAAATATTTGTCCTGACCTGCCAAAAAAACATTGACTATTGCTCGGGAAGAAGCTAACTATCACAGCCAGAATAAGCAAGCCAGGTGGCAGAACAGAAAAAGGCATTAGACAAAGGAGTAGGGTGTGGGGCTTTTCTGATTTTTTTTTAAAAGGAAAATATTAATGCGTTCCATGGAATATGACTAATGAAATCCACAGGCACAAGGGAAGAGGCAAATATAAATAAGAAGTAGCACAGCGTTTAGGGCACTTACTGTCTTGATGCAGCACTGCTATGTCTTATTTTTACTGCTATATACCAGATAGGTTAATTTAAACTTTCTGAATTCAGTTCCCAGATACAGAAATCATTACCCGACAGATGTCAACCAGGAAGTTCTCAAATAGCTTCCACATATGATTACTGGTGTAAATCTCTTTCATTTCTACTTCTGTGTCCACATAGCAATGATTCAAGAAGTTGATGTATGCAATTTTAACCTAAAAGTGGGGGAAAAAAATTACCATTAAAAAAACTTGAATGGTATCACGAATGGATATAATGTCACATTAAAGCTGCTATAAGTCATCTGCAGCTCAACTACTAGTTTTTATTTAAGCACTGGTGAAATTTAATGCCATGAATAGAAAGACACCATCCAATAAAAAACACTGGGATTACTGCAGACAAAATGTCAGCATAATAATCATTTCCAGTTCTGCAGAACCATCTGTTCAAGGTTAGCAGCAACCTCTCTGCCTCTAGAACCCTATAAAAGAAGTACGTACAGCATCACATGCCCATTTTAAGGGCAAGGAAACAAGTAGGAAAGGATTTAACTTAGCTATTTACTGGGGTTATCTACGGCAAAACCAGGAAAGGAACGTAATTTCCCAGCTCACAGGTACTGCTCACCTGCCCCACGGCTTTCCCATGCAAGAGACTCAACATCAAATCTCTCTCACCCAAAGTCAGTACATTTCAAATACATACAAGGCCAGTGCCTCCAAACAGCCCTCACCTCAGGTATGCAATCCTCGTGGGTTACTACCCTAACAATGTCATCCAGAGGAAGAAGGGAGTTGCATTTTATTTCTGTGTAGACGTTTTTGCCTTCTGTGCACACAGCGAGCAGTTCTACTAAGTGGATGTGGTACATCAGTGGGCTGTTTTCATCCATCCGATCTCTTTCTGATCTCATCATCTGCACCAAAGTCTGGAAGGAGGCCCTGTCATTGTAGAACACTAGGACGTCTTCTCCTGCATTCACCAGCTAACAAGAAAGAAAAACATGCCATTAACAGATCAAAGCCTGGGCATCTCCCCACAGCATCCTCCCCCAGTCTGTGGGCCGACTGTCACAGTGAAAATCCCGATTCGCTATTCCTTGGAAACTTAAGAAGTGCAGCCATCAAGTCAGCTGGACATTCCTCTTGTGCTCTCCTTCATGGGGCAGATGGCTCAAGTATGACACTTTCTCTTAAAGAATTTACCACTTCTAAACTGCTGAAGAACTTCAAAGTCAGTCCAACTGACTGCTTAGACAGAAGTTTTGCCAAGAAGCTTGTGACTTTCCATTGTGCTTTTTTATTTCACGTACATTGCCTCAGCTGACTTTTTAATACAGAGAGCTGTAGCCGGACCATTTTGTTCAGAGAAACGCCTCAGGGGCATGCTGGATGGGAGGGCTGCAGGGCTCAGTAATTCCACCCTTCTGAACAAACATCATCAATTTTCCAGCACTAGCAAGTGACATGTTAAGTCACACGCTGAAGATTTCTACCAACTTCACATTTTAGGTCTGGATGGCCAGATTTCCCAAGTAGCTCAGACCTCCTGTACCTCCGCAAAGGAAATGGCTGCAAGCAGGCTGACACCTAACTCAGGGGCTGAGCACTTCTTAGCATGCAACTGTAGGGATCAGAGATTCCCTTCCACGTAGAGCTTGTGGCAATCAGCTAGATAAAATGCAGAAGGCAACCCCTTCTTCCTCAGCAGCTGCTGATCCCTGTCAAAGCTGAGTGCTGAGCATCTTTACAAACACAACTACACGTTGGAAAGCTCACAAAACCACTTTTAAACTGAACTACAAACTATGAAGACCTCTGCTCAGCCTAGTAAGCCTGACACACACAAGATAGAGCTTGAGAAATCTGATCCTTGGGCTCCCCCTGCCGAGGAGGCCAATGAAAATGCCAGACATGCAAAGAGGCTGTCAAACTAATCACCTACAATATCCCATTTCAAGGGACTTATTTACCCTTTTCTGACCTCTCCTAACCTGACATCCCAATTTCAGTTACCTACACAGCTACATTGCTGAAGACCCTCAGCCTTTTCCTCCTTCAGCACTTACCAAGACTTACACGTTCAGCTGTTTAAGATACAAAGAAATTCTCATCAAATTATTCTATTATGGTAAAATTTTCCTTCGCCATTAGAACACTGAAATTAAACTATTTCTCTTATTGCCAATTTTCCTGTGGAAAGGCAGCTTTCCTTCAAACCAAGCCTGCCTATATACTGCTTTGTAGGAGCCTGGAAAATAACTTGCAAATATCATTAGTAACTAACCACTCTTTATATCGGTAGGTGAAGAGCTCAGATCGCTTTTGGTCACAAGAAGTCTATGCTTTCTGGTAGCTGTATGCTCTTTTTGCATTGTGAGAGCTAACTGTCAGCTTCTTGGCAGTCCCAGAAGCGAGAGGATCAATTTGTCATTTTCACCAAATGGTATGTGAAAACTTCTGTTCAGACCTCGCAAATCTCTGCAGCTCTCACCTCAGCCATTACCATATCTTGGCATTTCTTAATGAATTTTCCTTCCGCCTTGACAATTGTCTGCAGGAACTTTATGTACTGAACATTTCTGCCATGTGTTTCTATACAGTGGACAAAGTGCTGAACGACGCGTTCATTAATCTCACTGCAAAGCTGGAAGTTGTTCATGAAAATGTGCTGCATTGTTACTGCTTCCAGAATCTAATGAAGGGGATAAAACAAAGAAAGAAATTAGAAAGTAAACAAACCACCAAATCCACAGAGGGGTCAGGATAACGTCAACACTCCTGCAGGGTTCAGGACTGAACAGAACATTTCTGAGGACCTAATATTTCAACACATTGGCTTGTATCTAAGCCTATTTTTTCAGTCCACTTCAGCCTCTTGAACTTCCTTCACTGAAATGGTCCTAAACAAAATTTCATTAAAATGTGACCCCTTCAACCGGTCTTGCATCAGAACAGGCCCAGAGGCAATCACCAAGGACAATCCATTCTCTTTTCTTGATGGAAAAAAAATTACGGCATGAGGTTGTTCTTACCCCTGGGTTAAGAAACAGGTTTATGTGCTTGTGCAGCAATGCCTGGTTCTGTTGGTTCCCAGCACAAAAGTTCTGCAAAAACTCGTGTGCGAGCTTCATTATCTCCTGCATCCTCGTGTCTTCAGCCTGTGATTGCATGACAAATAAGATGGGGTTAAAAAGAATCCGAAGGTTCACTTTCAGGTGAGCACTAACTAGCTGAGTCTCAGCTCCAGCTCTGCAAGAGAACTGTCACGTCTCACACTCCAAAGAAAAACAAGCCTCCACCCAGTTCACGGACATTAGGGATGAGTTTGGCCTGCTTCACAGTTCTAAAGATCATCAAAAATACAGGCCATAATAGAAATTACAGTAGTTTATTCTCTAAAATTGCATACCCTATGACCAAGCCTGCCAGCAACGTGCTTTAGTCACTTTTACACTTCTGAACATACCAGCGCACTGGCCAAACCACACATCATCACCTTAGGGCTACGGCGGAAAATTGCCATGTTCTGTTGAAATGCATTTCAGCAGTGACAGATAGGTAGTTCATGGCAAAGAGGAGATGGAAAGTTATTACTGCAACAGTTAAGCCCAATTTATATTTACTGGAATCTGCACACTACTTGCATCCTTCCAAGCACAGTTCAGGAATCAGTGCCTTTCCTCTGACATCAGCGTAAATTACTGATGGTATAAAATGCAGTTCGGAAAAATTACCGTCTGCTTTTATTTTTCAGGAGTTTCATCTATTTCCAAAGGTGAAACACTTTCCATACTGCCTGTTCAGTAGTGTGTTCATAAGCATGGGACAGAATGGTGACAAGAGCTATCGAAGGGCCTACTTCTGCTGATTTTTTAAGCAAAATATGAAGCAGGACAGCATGAGACTTTTTAAGTTTTACTTTTCTCAAAAAAAAAGTTTTACTTTTCTCAAAGCTACTGCCTGCAATGACTGGTTCTCAGAAACCTGTGGAGTTTGGAACAGATGACAGACAGCAGAGTAAGCTGGAAAAGCTCCCTCACCTGTGCGATAAGTACCTGTCACCAGTGACAAATGGGCAGCCAACGTGACGCACTCGGGGTGTGCTCCACCAGCACGATGCGGTGCTGTGCAAGCTCCAACTGCACAGCAGCACGGTCACAGGGGGTTCCACACCGTACCACTGACATTACATGGCACTCTGAGAGGGTTAATTACGAACTACAGGCCTCCTCTTGAGCCAGTTGGTATTTATTTATTCCTAAGAGGGAGTTTGGGACTCTGTAACTGGGAGACAGGTGTGGTGGTGGGGCGTCTGTTTCATGTCTAACTACTGGACAGACCTGCTGATAAATCCCACACGGGAGCAGGCTCCCTCATGTCCCTTAGTGCTCCCAGGATGGTTTTCATACAGCTACTGTGCAGCAACAGCTTCTTGCTTTCACTGACAGCTTAACTTGAAGGCAGCAAAACACACCTCCCCTAGAAAGCTGAAAGTTCAGCCTTGGTCTTACTCCGAGCTACGATGGACAAACATTTCTTCAGAAATTAGTACAGAACACTAACTTCAAAGACTTTAAACAAACAAAACCTGTACAGGTTTTCAATTAGTTTTGGTATTTTTATATTTAAAATAGCTTCTTCGAATCCAGTTTAAAAAGTAGAAGGTTCAGGAAGACTCAGAGGAGGTGTTAAAAACCCATCAACATAACCTGAAGGGAGGCAATAGCTGTACAGAAACCCAACCTTTTCGTAAGGGATCTGCAGCAACTCGAGCACAACCGCGTGAGCTCCCATGTTCCTCAGAAGCCGCTGCTGCTGCTTCCGGCTCTTCCTGACAGAGGCACTCTCCTGCACACACAGCTTGCTAAGGCGAAGCAGGATCTGGAGAAGAGACTTGCTTTAGAGCTGGGTTTTATTTCATAACACGCAAAGTGGCTCTCAGAGAGAACTAATGTCAGAAAACACATCTGCATGAACCACAGCGACTCTAGGCAGCAAAATCAAGTTTTGTGGTCTCAAGATGAGGAGTAACAACTGGGCTAAAGCCTGCTTGCTCCTGCAACGACAGCAGAGATGCGGAACGACCAAGCTGGAGATGAGAGCTATTGGGAAACGTCAGGGCAGGAGGCAGCCGCGGTGTCTGCCACCCCCTTGCCACCCTCCTGGAGACGCAGCAGCCAGTGCAGTCTTTCATCACCCTGGCACAGGCAAGGGAAGCAGTGAGGCAACAGCTCTATCATCACATCTGGTGGTTTACTGGCCTGGGCACTATCCATTTCAGCTCTCACTAGAACTGCTCCTGTGGAATTCAGCCGTGTAAAGTGAACCTAACGTCTGGCTCCGCAGCACAGTGCCACAGAAAACCCATTACCTAAGAAGACACCAGCGCCAATGCATGCTCTTTGTCTGGTATTTTTGAAATTAAATTTCAACATCACAGAGCTTTTTGCATGTAAACTACTCAGGACACAGCAATTTAAATAGCTTCTTGACTTGCTTACTTGCTTTATAGCCTTTAATAAAAATATTGTGTTACCATTGAAACAGCAACAAAATGTCGCATTTCTCACTAATCCATTCTTAAGGAAAGAATACACATGTTGTGCTTATTATATTCCTGGCTTCTCATTCAAACTGGGATATGTTATTACTCAGCAAATAGTTTCCACAATGGAAGAGTGACTCAGACTTTCCTGGGTGTCTCCCTGTGACTGCAGCTCTCCAGGGCTGAGTTACTCACACTTCCATTTAACCATCAAGAAACAGTTTTACCTCTTTTACTACGCGGTAGTTGTAGCTGCTAGTACTTTCAGGCTTCTGTGACTTGCTGTGACCTTCCTGTGGATAAAAATCATACAATTTATTAGCAGCTTATAGTACATTCTCCACGAGGACTAAAATTACCGTTCTAGGCTAGTGACTGCTCTCTTCCTGGAAAGGAGCGTCATCCTTCAGCTCGCTGGCAGTCTCAGAAAAACACAGTTATCCTGTCATCCCACATTGACCTCTATAACATAAAATAACACGAGGGTGGGATAATTTTAGAGATAGTAACCTCCTGTCCTTTCCTTCTCTTGTCACGTTCCATGTGTAATCCATTCCTCACTGCAAAAAAAAACCAAAACTATTTTCTCTCCCCCTTACTATTAATAAACTGTCATCGTACAGATAGCAAGAGATGCCTAACTACACACATGGAAAGTGACAAATAAATTACTTTCATTTACTTCCAATGATAAATATTCATATTCCAGGGATTATTTCTTGCATTCTCTCATCCTGTGTTTTCTATCTGATTACAGTCACACTGAGATAGAAGCTTTTAATTAGTTCTAGGCCAGATGTGCACGCCGGGGAAGTGCAGTACTATCAGGTGTGACAAAGCACCAGCATTTACCCAGTTCTTAAGCACTGTGCTCTTCTGCCATTTCAAAAAAAGTGAATACTCAAAACTGCAGAGAGAAACCAAGAAATATTCAGGGATTTTTCAAGTCTTTTCTCTAGTGCTGTATTTTGTTCTGATGCAGTGATTTAGCACATTGTGTTCAGCATTCACTAGCTTCTCTTGCGGACTTTTTATAAATAAGAATATTCACCATACTAATAGCTACAAGGAAGTTGTAAAAAAAAAATAGAAACCCCACATTATATATACAAATAATTTAGCCAAAGGATATGAAAAAAAATCAATTGTGTTGAAAGCACGGTCCATTTGACTTCCTTTGGGTGCAGGCACCTGGGTGTCCCAGGCACAGCTGCACGATGCACTGCTGCTCGCTCTCCCTGGGATCTGCACTGCAGCCCCTGCCTGCACCTGCTCCAGAGCCCTCTTTCTTGGCAGGGCTACACCATTTCTCTGCTGCCCTTCCCATTTCTCAAACACCGCACCAGCACCCATGCTACGTTGTGATTCAAACTCATCACATGAACAGTTAGTTCACAGCTGTCCTCTGCTGGGTGACCACCCAAAGAAGTCACACAGTCTCCCAGTGCTGCAAGGACAACACAAGTGGCACAGCAAAACCCAAACCAACTGCTCTGTTAGGGCTTGAGGATGACACTTCCACAGCTGCTAATTCTGAGCAGTTTCCACCCAAGGCTAATTGGCATCTGCTGGTCCAAGCTTTCCTCTTATTCTTGCCTCTAAAGGCAATACAAACAGCCTCACCAAGCTATGCAGAAGGGATACTTTTTGTACTCACGGTCCTGGGAGCAGTTACACTTTCAGAAAACATTAACATGAATTTTTGGAAGCACAACCTAATTACCTCCTTTTTCTTGTGTTCATTTTCTCCTTGCACTCCATCCATCACCTCATCAGGACCCTGGCCTTTGTATACCCAAAGCTCCGATTTTTCCACGATAGACCTCAGTTGGTCCAAATCTTGTTTTATCTGCTTGTAGTTGTCAACATCTTGGCTGGTAACAAGCAGTTGAACCTTATATGAATGCAATCCATTAGTTGCACAAAAGGATTTATTTTTAAACTGCAATATACACATCCAGACGAGGAATAATGTTCTTAATACACACACATACCTGCTTAAAAGCTTGAAGGACTTCTTGTCTCTGACTGAAGTGCCGGAAGAGCAGCTGAAGCGCCCCAGACACCAGAGGAGGATAGTCGTGCATTGTTAAATGCAACAAAACTCTGAGAAATGTTCTGCCACCATGATCATCCAAATCCAGAGGTGTATTCTCCTCACTGAAAACAAAGCACAGCAATTAACTGTCATATTGGGCTTAACATCCCAGCAGGTTCCTAAGTCCAGTCTCCTGTGGTGGAAAACTTTTTTCTTATTTTGAAATAAACAAGGAATTTGTCAAATCAAATGCTACCTTAAAACATACAGGGTTATGTTTTTTCTTCACATGCTGCATAATGGTAAGGCTTCCAGAAATTCATTACTCTTGGATCAGTCAGCATACAGTTTCTAACTTTTCACAGACAAATTATGACTAATTATTCATCCCTATGTCAGTCTTACCCTATTGCTCAAATAGTTCTTGAGCATCCCTAATATATCTTTTATCCCCACAAAATACAACCCTTCCTCAATATCACCGTTGCAAAGCTAATTATGTCAAGCACTCACAATCCTCTTCTTTGCTCTTTCCTCTGCACTTCTTTTTGGAAGATGATAAATTACCTATTTTTTCTTTATCAGTTACTCTGAATCTTTCCCAAATTCTGCTTTCAACTGAGTCTGCACACTTGCACTAAAAATTCTGGTTATTAATTCAGTGAATGAATCTCCCTCCCCCCTCATTTAAGAAAACAGTTATCTTAGGTTTATAGGAAATAACTGCAGCTCTCCAAGCAGCTAAGGACTGTTGGAACAGACAGCTTCACAGGGCTTCAACACATAGCGGGCAGAGTGTCAGGATAAGCTCAAGTGCTTGAAGCCCATCACTGCCTCATCATCCCGTGGTTAAAGGAAGGGCATAAGCAACTCCAGAAAGAAAACAGGTACTGAAGACACAGCTTGCTAGCTCTGTTCTGCCATGCACGTGCAGTCTAATGCCGCATTAAAAAAAAAAAAAAAAGCATGGCTAAGTAGATATCTGTCTTAGAAGCTCCAGTCCTTGCCCACACAAACTTTTCCCTAAGATTGTAAAGCAGCACTCAGCTTAGATGCACTAATCCTCCAACTTCGCTTTCACCCTTACAAGTGAAGCACTCCAACGAAGATCTGTTTTGACTGAAGGACCACCTGCACCTTATCCATGGCTTTTAAATCAAATGGACATTACTTTAAGCTGTATCAAAGGCATTTCAGGAAAATGAAGCCTGAGTAATTTGTGGGGCAGCTGTTTCCAATCTTTTCCCATTTACCACCTCCATTGCAACTGCAATCCACCTCCTTATGAGCACACTTGGGGCTGCAGCCTGGGAACTGCTGAGCTACGCTTCAATTAGCACAACCAAAGTGATACTTTCCTTCCACCAAAGATCCCTTCAGCTTGTTCTTCAATATGTTCAAAGTCCAGGGCTCCTGAGAAAATAAGAACAGGCAAATATGTTATGTCCGAGTTGCACCAGAGATGTTTTTGCAGCCTAAAAACATTTTGACTGCAAGAAGTGATGTAGGTGTAAGCAAGAGGGTCATCACGAGCTGAAAGGAGCACAGATTACTGAAGCAGTTTGCTAAGATAACAAGACAATAAATCAACCTGCCATCAGCTCACAAATTAAACTGCACAATCACTTCAGCAACATCCAGGGTTATTCTTCTC
The DNA here is from genome assembly GCA_011076525.1 of Nettapus auritus. NCBI lineage: Eukaryota > Metazoa > Chordata > Aves > Anseriformes > Anatidae > Nettapus > Nettapus auritus. The sequence goes on along the minus strand of CM021776.1, from coordinate 19,861,269 downwards.
GTCTATTTTTAGATTTCACCAGCATTGTTCCAGGACACTGTTGGGAAATGTTGTCATTCAGGGGAGCCACTCACAAGAAACACCAAGTTTCAGCTCTAAGTTCCAGAGCATTATGTTCAGTAGTGACAACCGTACCCCTGTGGCTCAGTCGATAAAAAAGGCTTTATATTTAACAGTGGAAGGTAAATATTATCGCATTGGCAATGACTAATCTTCTGAAATAAATTTTAAAAAAAAGTAAAACGTGTTTGGCTTTTTTTTTTCCCCTGGACATTTCTCAGCTACATACTGCACAAACATGCATTTCTTCCCTCTCTGCTGCCCCAACACTCCAACCAGCAGAAATGACAAAGGGCAGCTTGGTCTGAATTCCCACTGGACTTACTAATTTATGAAACAGGTAAATGACAAGACCTGCCATTGGGCACAAGGGGCAATGAAATTAAAAGGGATTTTTGAATAAAAACCCACTGATGGTGAGTACAAAATGACAGACTACTGATGTTATCAGGCCACCTTCTGTGTGCAAATGTTGAGACTGAAAGACCAAAGTGAATAATTTCATTCTGCGTTCAACAACGCACTGCTCCCCATCACCACCTCAGGTCCTGCTGGAGCAAGCAGGAGTTGATGCTCTGGAGTCACCCCAGACCCTGGTCTGAGCCCAGATGGTTTACACTTGGAGCTCTGAATCTTTCACAACCATTTCCAAATGGAATGGAAAGAGAGCATATGGATTTAACATCTTTGCCAATAATGTTTGCTCCCCCCTTTCCTCCAAAGTTCAGCTGACAGAAAGAACTCTTGTGCTCTCCAACCAGCCCCGTTTTGAAGGCCTTGGCACCCTGGGGGGCTGCTGGACAGGCAAGTCCAAGAAAAAAAAGTAAACACAACCCGTTTGAAGTGAGATCAAAAGAAACAGTCTTCCCTTTGAAGACTTCACATCTAAACCACATTTTTCTTATCTTTCCCTGTTACATCTAGAGATACAGTCCCCAAATCAAGTGAGAAAAACTGTTTGCTGTCTAATAAGCTGCCCTTTTAAAATCCAGCGATTTTTCATGGTGCAGGTCTTAACTACAGGATCCTTTTTCCCATGGAAAGTGGTACAGCAATTAACAGCACTACATCCACCCACCGCACCAACTGTCCTGCTTTCAGTTAAGGACACTGGTCATCGACAAGCTTACTGGCAGACCCTTGTCTATCAGTACTGAGACAGGGTAACCTCTGATACCTCTCCTTCCCACAGTACTTTTGAGGAATAAAAGTTTTGTGGGTAGAGGAATCAGCACAGGGGAAATGGATATGGGAATCAGATTCACGTGATTGTGGTGTTTGTTGCTGGCATTTTTGGGGGCACAGAGGATGGTACACAACACAAGACATGACCACTGCTTCAGTGGGACCGCTCGTCATATGCCAAAGCAAGAACCTGAATCGATTATTCAGTTGGTAACTCTAAGACTAAAGAGCCTTCCCTAACATACACCAAGTCATTCTTTGCAAAGTGACTAACCTGGTACATTTGCTGGCATTTCTTGATTGCTGCTTCCAGTGGGCGATTCAGTCATCTGGGCATTGCTTTCATCAAATTCATGTTTAAATATACAAAGTAGGCAGGAGATTCTGTAGTCCAATCTCACATTCAAAATAAACTAGTAATACAGAAGTAGTAGAAATGTTGCAATAACTTGCCTGTTTCCAGCACACGTACACAGAACTTACACAGAATGCAGTGACACCAACACACAAGAAAAAAAGTTTCACCACAGTAGAAATGTAGATTTAACTTGGCAAAGAGGTATACAAAAGGGTTTTCTTTTTTTTTTTTTTTTTTTTTTAAAAAAATCCCCAGAATACAGATCTTTTTCCAGCAACTTCAATGTGTATTCTTACAGGTAAAAGACTTTGACAGAATTTTGATCCCTTATTACTGTCCATTGCATGCACCCTCACACTGCCTCCCCCGGTGATGAGGAAAGCGTTTCTACCTCTGTCCTGAACCCGGGCTCCAGAGCCAGGTCGCGGCCCCAGAGCCCCACAGCCTGCTGCAGCCCAATAGGAGGCACTTCAGGTGTGCTGGGGGTGTCATCGGCATGAGCTAGTACAGCTCAGCCATCTCCTTCTCAGTGCTTTACAATTAAATCTTAACAATGTTCTTCAGGAACGAAGTACAATGCAGAGAGCACTTGCAGTTCTCTTCAGTTCAGGGGAAAATGCTTATCGCCAGTTTTAATAACCCTTGGTAACAGGGGGAACGCTGGCACATTAAAATACCCTGCCGCAACATGCCAGGCCATATGAGAGCAGTTCTGAGTTTAACTAAAATTAGAAATGGTGAAAGGAAGTGAATCAGGCCTCCCCTGCATGCTGCATCTGTTGCTGAGCGGAAGGGCACGACCCCAAATCCAGCTACGTGCAAAACCTCCCACAGAGGGCACAGGGAAGGTACACCACGGCGTTCCTGCTGCCTTGTGTACTTCGCCCACACGCCTTTTGCAGCATTTTGGCCTACGTGAACTTGCCCATGAAGTTACTGAACAGAATAGGGACTTGTACAGCGAGGGAGGGAAGATGGATTTCAGCACAGCAATTTTGTGTCACCAACACAAAAAGATCAAGACAGAGCTGTGGAAAAGGGGAAAAAAAACTTTTGTCTTCGTGTACTGAAGCCTTAGGAGTGAACAAGTGGAAAAAGCCAGGCAAAGATGGAGGAGGCTGCAAGAGGCTAAAAAACCGCTCAGGCTGATAGCTATACAGAGAGAAGTATCAAGTATAACTCCCTTCCCTGGGACATCTAACAGGATGTTCCTGGGGATTTGGAGAAACTATAATGACAGCAGGGGGACTATGAGCTCTCCACTTCAGCAAATCAGATATTTACAAGTCACTGCTATACTTCTGTCATACGCAGAAGTCCACTGCTGACTCATTTCTATTACGGAGTTTCAGTCATGGCATAATAGTATTGTCATATGTGAGAAGAGTGCTGCATGCCTGGAAAAGTTGCCCTTGTAACAACTGCACCCACGTGTGGGGCATACAAGGCAGGAGTGAATTAAGTGGCAGCACGGCACTATACTAAGACTTAAATGCAGCACAAGACGCTACATTACTTTGCATTGCTAATACCTGAAGTATTTCTATGATCTTCAGCTTGGTGTCCATTACCAGGATGTCCTCCTTCTCTGGTTCACTCTGCTTGACATTTCCCTCAGGAGCAGCAGCAAGCGGAGTCATGGGCAAGAACCCGCCACCTCTGAGCACCACCTGGGTCATCAGCTCACCGACTCCGTGGATTGATCTCATCACATTGCTCCCTTCAGAGAGGTAGGTAAACAGGTAAGGTTATGATGGTGGAATGGGACTGCATTAACAGAGCAAGAACCCTTCACGCCCTACAAAGAGAAATTGTCTCAACATTAAACAAGGCCAGCTGGACACCTGAGTGCCTGGAGCAGATGGAAGGCAAGAGGAGCACTGCAGTACTTGCAGGGGACACCTGCCCTCTCCCTCGTTCCTCACAGACATCACCCTGCTTTACAACAAAGCCACAGAGTAGATGTTGAACCCAAACTGATGTTTTTAGATGAACCAGAAACTGCTGAATCATCTGCTGCACCATTCATTTTTCAGTCTTACCTTTACTTTCCTCGCCTTTTGCCATCTTGGTAATAGGGAAGATGGTAGTGATGTGCACGCAGTCTAATATAGCAAGGAGGATTTTGGTTAGTCTGAGGAGGTCACAGAAGTTGTAGAAACCAAAATAGATCAGATTTCTGGCTAGGTTAACAACCTACCAAAACAACAATAGAAAGCCTCATTAATATTAAGCATTTTGCTACAAAAATCAAGTTTTCAACAGAATGAAAAGACCGATAACCTGGTTGCAAGTCATTCTGATTACAATACCTCATAATTCCATATACGACTGTATAGTTCTGCATGTTATCAGAAAGCTTTCTACTTGTCTACAGATACTGAAACAGCTGCAGTAATAGTCTGTACCTACAATTCATATTCTATAGCTACAAAGTGATACTGTGTTTGTCTCATTACAGACAAGGTAAAATACATCAAGACCAGAGAGAACGGTTTTCTTTGACAAGAAAACATGCCATATCCAGAGATAACTGTTCCCAAGTTATCAAGCTTTCCCACAAGTCCTCCACATGCACTGCTTCACAATCCACAAAAATAATTTCACATGTAGTGCAAATATTTAAGGCAGACCCAACAGCTGCACATTCCTCAAATAATTTTTTTTTTTTTTAAATTAACCATTCAAGAATATCACTGCATGCGTTTGCTACACTTTATTTGCACAGACAGAATATTTCAATCGGTCAGTAAGTCACCAGGTACCGTATAGTTCTCTTTATGGGTAATACCGTAAGCTGTACAGCATATCTGTGCATGCAAAGTGTTCAGTTTTACTGAATTTTTATGCCATTAAAGGTTGACTTTGTAATAACACAGAGCACAAAAAGTAAACAAGGCCGCTGCGAGCCCAAGACATAAGCTTATGTTCATTAATTGTATTCCAAGAACTGTCATTGCAAACTATCACTAGCTTCAGTGGAGTTGCCTGCATGAGAAAGGAGCACACTTGACAGGGCAAGCATGCTGTGGCTTAGTGTTCACTAAGTACTTGCCCACCTATCTGGTGTTGAAAAAGGTAACACATTCCACCAAAAAAAGGATAAAAATCAGAACGGGATAACTACCTCAAAAGTGAGCTTATTTTTCTCTTTATCAGAAAAAGGGAACCTCTGACACACCACATCTCTTAAATATTCCTCTACAAATTCCATTGTTTGTGCAAATCTCTCCTTAATTTCATCTTTGGAGGTTCCACTGCTATCATAGCTGAGGAGGGAAAAAACAAAACAAAAACAAAAACAAAACTTAGCATGCAAACACACAGGGCTTTCCCCTGATACAATTTTTCAGTGATTTGTAAAAATCCAGAAGTTAAAGGCTGTTAAATAACTTATCCAAATCAGGAAACCAAGAAGCTGACACCATAATTTCCTGGCTTTTACTGTTTTATCCCATATACTCATTTTGCACTATTTAAGAGTGTCTGATGAAAACAAAAGCAAACAATCAAGCAAAAACAAACAAAAAAGAATCTTGTCCCAATAAAGAAGCCTTTTTTTTTTTCTTTTAAACCAAAACAGTGACAAGCTATGTACAGCACTAAGGAGAACAGATGTGGCCATGAGATGCTGGCTGCAAATAAAAACAATACATATTCCAAGTAGACTTGAACTTAATAGAAATGTTACATTGGTTTCTCAGCGTGTGCAGAGCATTGTAAAAACAGAATCCCCATAACCTTCCACTAACTGCCTTTTTTTCCCTCTTCCTGTCTGGTCATGGGTCACTCACTGTTCAGCCTCTGCCAGAGCTTCAGCCGTTTCTTTCTTTTCTGGCATTTAAAGCTGAATATGATCTATGCTTTTCTCTCAGAGAAGGTGCCTAGGTTATTGAGGAGGGAAGGGAGGGCAAACACCACTGAACACCAGTACTAACACTGAAAGACTCGAATTCCTAAAATTTAACAGAATTGTAAAATGTTCGTTTCCTCCAACTGAAGAAGTTGAGTCACTGAACTACGGATAAGTGTTAAGTTATCCCTACAATCAAGTTGCTATGAGTCTACAGTCAAAAAAATAAAAAATAAAAAAATCAAGTCTCCAGCCTGGCTGGGGTTTTTTACAGGTCTTTCACCCCTGCATCAGAGTATTTTCCACTGGGGTTTAAGCAACAGGACTCTGTATCCAGGACATGACTTGTTTCAGCACCTTCCCCCTTGTCTTCACTTCTGATTGTGCGAGCTTCTGCATGGACCATCTGCCTTGAAGAGTCAATACTCTAATTGAATAAGGCATGAGGAAAAACAAAACAGTTCTCTGCTGCTTTCCCAGAGCTAGCTCACTCATCACATCACCAGTCAGAGGCAAACGTCACTGTGGTCGTTGGATGTTTTGGAGAAAAATCACCTACGCCTTCCTAGTTTACACCAGACCCGTACAAAGAGGCTATTTTATACACAGGAAGGTTCTCTCCAGAAAACATTACAGACAAATGAAGCTACATGGATTGAATAACAGAACTTGTAAGAATAAGAACTTTTTTCTCTCCCACCCCCCCTTTTTTTTAAGCACAGAAACAGCATAAATAATGCATCAGTTTAGGATTGATCCGGTTTCATTTTTAAGAAGATGGAATGATTCCAGCAAGTACTTACTCATCAATAGCAATTTCAGAAGGTATCTCAGACCACAGACGAGCATACTTCACCGGCGTGACTTGTTCCTGGGGGTCACGATCAACATGCATATGAAGCATTAGCCGGCAGAAAGATGCTCTCAGGTCATAGGGCAAGTTTTCATCAGACATGCAACAGAGAATGAGATCCACATCCAGCTGGCCAGATATTTCATTTATGGCTAAGTACTGTCGATCAAGGCACATTCTAGCAAAGAGGTTTAGCTGGTATCTTTGGGGTGGGGGGGAAATACACAAACAAACAGCTTACACTTTAATTTCCAGAACCTTCTACTGGGTATAGAGCTGATAAATTATTACATAGTCATTATAGAAAAAAAGTTATTTACCAACCCCTAGTAATAGTGGAAACATAGTGGAAAATAGAATAAATGCGGTCAGCATATTTTCCTGAGTTATACAGAATTAATTAATGCTATTTATAAATAAAAATTACAGAAGAATCCAGAAAACACTTAAGGTAAGTCAGCCCAAATACTCTAGAAGTTGGAACACTTCTTCCTAATGCTGAAGCCATGGTGGTTCGCTGAGGAATATTGTTAATAGGCTACAGAATCCTTAAAAATTAGGTACAATTAAACAGCTACTGAGTTCTGCTCCCTTCAGTCAAAGAATTTGTAGACAACAAATAAACTTTATTCCTCAGCTTTTCAGCCCAGAAGCTAAGAGCAAGCAACTGGCATTTAAGTTATGTATATTCAACAGACCGATAATTAACTTTTAGTCATAAAGCACATGTCCAACATTCATGAGTGTTCATACAGATTTGTGTTCAACGTCAACTACATTTCCTAAAGAAATGAATGTTTAATTGGAAACAGGCTCCTTTTAGCTCTAAGCACTTCTCATGGGGCCTTGACCAAACTCTACACTAAATAGTTGTTTTAAGCACATGCACAAGCCTATAAAGTGAGCTGAAAATAATTAACACTAGCAATTCTCTTCTTGAAATCAAATATAATTTTTCAAAATAGGTATTATAAAAGTTCATCTTGTGAGCACAGCCCTCCAATAGGCTCAAATAAAAACATGTATTAAGTCTACTACACGAAACCTTTCAATGCAAAAAATAATGCAAAGAAATACAATAAAATATAGCTATTAGAAAAAATCTAGCTGTATTTTCTGCACCACCACAGTCGAGTCTGTCAAACTATTTTCAGAAGTTTATAACCCAGACACAGGAATTTGGTTTGGGCTGAAACCTGATCTTACACTATGCCAAGAACTTGGTGTCTTGTCAAGTCATCTGGAAATATCACTTCACATTAGAAACTGCTAAAAGCATAGCTTAAGCTGTATGAAAGAACAGTGCATTAATCAAACCCAACTTGTGGCGTTTTCCTAAGTTCCTACACTGTCCTGCTGAGGGCTACGGGACTTCTAAATGTTTTGAGGTTAGAAGTTTAGAAGGCAAGAACAGCAGCAGCTCTTTTTTAAAGCCATTTGTGCACTGAAATCCTGTTGCTCCTTCAAGTGGCTGTTCACCCCAATTACAATTTCAGTACAGTTAACCTAAACAATTAACATACAGACTTGGTGCTAACACCCATTTATTAGGAAACCAAGCAGAAATACGGGCAATGGTGTGCAAATTCAATGCACTCTAAGCTTCAGCTAGTTTAAAACAGTTTAAACTTGCTCATGCCGGTAACTCGACTTCTTGCCACAAACCTTATGCTGTCAGCTCCCACTTCGTCCTCACCCTCTAATGGCTATGTAGTCCATTGGAGCAGCACCCTTCCACTAATTCAACTAAAGCCCATACACTGAAGGTCCCCCCAGAATAGTCTCAATGAACTTTGCTAGCCAACTACTGCACACGCTGTTAACCTGTAATAGCTGAGTACGTCCCGATCTTCCTTCTGCCCTTCCTTAGCATCCTGAGCCAACTCTCTGATACTCTTACTGCGGATTTCCTTGTTACTGTCTCTCCAGAATAGCCACACTTCTTCCTCATCTTCTCCAACTTCCAAGGCATTTTCTCCACTTGACACTTCTTCAAACTCAAATCGAGAGAGGACCAGCCTGCCAGAATGAAGTGTGGTTAGATTACAAACTGCCAAGACCCATGCAAATCTTTAAGAACATTTCTTTTAAAACACTTGCTGAAATGTACTGGCGATATAAAAGTAATTTTATGATCTCACCTGCATTAAGAAAACACATTTTATTCCTGAACTCTGCCAAGTAAAAGCTGAATATCTTACCCTTTCGGCAGTAGCAGTTTAAGACATAAGTAGCAGTTAAAGACATAAAGTCTTTAGGTTTTATTATTAAAAGCATTAGAGTGAATTTGGATTATAAGCTTTCCATTTGGCCCTGAAAAGATCAATGGTACACATACATTTCACCTCCATTCAACTAATGAAGAAACAATGACATTACGGCTAACTGACTTGGTTGGGATTTAGTGCCTGCTGTGATGCTCCAGGAACAGCAGGTAAATGCTGAGACCAAAATCCCATCAGTAGGGGGAGAAAGGGGTGAGCAGAGATGCATCAGCTTCTGTTTTGCTGCAAGCTGAGCACAGTGTGCATGTACCCAAGAAGTGTTCATTCACATCAGACAGCTCAAAGAGGGAAGCCTGAGGCCCAGCAGAGAACCAGGCCCATGGAACCTTCACAAGAAGTCATCTACTTTGATCAAACATGAAACATCCAGAATATGTCTCTGACTACCGGGGGAGAACACATATTGCAGACTTCTGCAGTCATCAATATCCATTTATTCTACATCCAAAGAGGACTCCACACACAGTTCACTGCTTTCTCTAGACATGCCAGCAGTGCTCTCTGCTTTGAATCACCTCCCTTCTGTTTCACACTAGCAAAACCAACTTTAAAGGATTTACTTACTTAGTTTCAATGAGTATGTCTGCATTGGCTGGATTCAGAACGGCTTTACAAATCAACTCCTGTGTCACTGGAATAGACTTGTTCATGGAAACGCACAGATCTGAGAGATAATCCAAAAACCTGTTGGAAAACGTAAGCCAAAAGGGTATCAATTCACATTGAGATTTAGACTGAGGCAATCTATATTTCCGAAAGAAAAAATTCAGAACTCCAATTTTACACAAAGTGAGACTGTTGCCCTAGTAGGAAGTTATGGCAAATGCCAAAAAAGAAGAGAACTAGTTGTGTTCTTCCTAGCAAGTTGGCAAGTACAGATTTTTCTCAGAAGACTAAGAAGAAAGGGTAATCATGTACTTGAAAACGTGGATCTCACCTGGGCTCCCTATTTTTCCTCACAAGGCTAACAAAAGTATCAATCTCGGCAGCTGTGATGTGCTTCTCCAAGAGCTTGCGATTGTTATGAAGTAGTGCGGTGATAGTGTCCTCAGCCAAGACATCATAGCCAATTTGTTTCTGCATGAAGCCAAACTGCTTTGCAATGTATTCCTTTGAACCAAAGAGAAGGACAAAGGTGGTGTAATTATTTCAGAAAATCATCAACAACAAAACAGTAAGACCTGTTAATGCCACCACCCCAAGAAGCGAACTGGATTAGATTCTAATTTTACTTCCTTTGAGAGAAAGTGAGTAATGACAAAATCTTAACATCTCCCTCACCTCTGGGCTGGAGACCATCTAAGCATTTATCCCCATCTGATATGAATTTGTTTTAATAGCTGGCAACAAAAAACATACATCCTCAGTTCACAGGCCAACTTTCAATGGAGTTTGTAGTATGCAAGAGTAAGGAAAATCTTAAAGTTCACCAACAGCAAACCCACTGCTTTCAGAAACTTCCCTTAGAAATACTGCACATAGTCTGACAGAGACGAAAGATGGCAGATACAGCATTAGCAGGGTTTAATTAACAGGATGTAACACTTTATTTTTTGGAGCACAGGAACAATATCAGTGCCATTGAAAGCTGCAAACATATTTCAAACCTGATTCTTTCTGTAATCCTGCTGAGAGTGCCTCAGCACTCTGTAGCAAAGCCGACATATGTGCCTGAAGGGAGCGTGCCGCTGGTCTCCAAGCTCCTCCAACCGCAGCATCGGGCCATCACCGCTGTCCGTAAACGGTGCTTGCAACAACTTGAAAATCTATGGATTTATTAAAAAAAAGGCATTTAAATTCCATAAGGTACTGCCTTTGTTTGATTAAAATTAATGTAAATGTAAAATGAAAGTAAATTAATGTGTTTGTATCTTTTAATTTCTACAAGATGCATCAGAAATACGCTATAATTGCAATGTTTGTTTCCTGGCTAAAGTACAGCCTGTACAGAAGACACTGTTTATCAGGTTTATTTACCAACATATGCTGTAATTTTTTCTTCTAGCAGTACTATGCCTAGAGTCCACTGACAACCTGCTGAAAGGGTCCTTTGGTCCCAATATTTTGACCAGGTTCTCTGCTATTAGTATTTTCTTTCTGACATCCCTTCTGGTAGGCAGAGTTTAAAGAAAAATGCAGTCTACCTGCTTTAGAATATTCTGTTCTCTCATCAGTTTTTGCCGTTCTCTGTTGGGTTTAGAAAATACCACTTCAAGCACGTCTTGCCCAGAATTAGTTCCACCAGTAACAAAGTAGACCAAATCCTCCAACAATTTGGTAACAGATCTACAGAAAAGCCAGAAGTTGTTAATACAAGACTAAGTTTTATCTGTTAAAAGAACAATGACAGTGGTAAGGTTATACAGATTTCAAAATGTTAAGTGACAAAAAAACATCAATTAGAGACTAGCCCAGATGTTGGATAAAGCCCCTAGGTTTGTATGGAACTTTAAATTAGGAACTAGCGCTCCCTTACTGTTACAGATTAATGTTTAATAGCCAAGCTACAGAAGCAGTAAGACAACAATATCACTTCAAGGCAACTTTATGCTCCCTAAGTCCTATTTGGGAGTTCTTTTGTATTGCCAGAAAAAATAAATCAGATGATAATCTCCCCAAGACCAAAGACGTTGGCTATGGAAGCACATGGACCCTCATTTTACACAGTAGGCTGTGCATTCTTTTTGAGTGGCCACATATTTTTCAAAGACATTGTCAGAGGATTTGCCAGAAGTCATATGTTCACTCTTCACAAGATGGATTATAAATTCCCACACTCATTTTGCAAAGCCCATCAAGAAAGGCATGCTATGGATTATTCCTCCAAGTTCACAACAGTTCCCATGCTGTCATTTCACAGAGCACCAAGGAGGGGCTGACAGAATGTGGCTTGAGAACCTTCACTATGGAAAAATCAACAATAAAAGACACACTGATTGAGTAAAGCAACAGTATTATCTGAACCAATTTCTTGTTTCCTTACCTTCTTTCATTCTGGGTTATTGTTCCCTTTTCCAGCTTGCCAGCGATGGAACCTAAAACCTTACTTGCATCATTTGCAAAGTCCAAGTCCCGAACCTCTGCAGGAGAAACTGGTACTATAGCAAAAGCTTCTTTGTCCTCTTTCACTGGAGAAGTACCAATCTAAAACCCAAAGAAGTTTTATTACCAAACAAAAAGGCAGAAAATAAAGCAGTGGTTCACTCATTGATACTAAAAGAGACAAAAAGCCATATTCCTACACAGTCTCACTCAGATGGTAGGAAAACAGGAGCACCCTGTACAAGCTCACAGGCGTTCCCAGTACAGAGAAACATCAGGTGAGACTAGGAAATACTGCCACAGAGAGTAGGAAAAAATTCTCAATGTGCTGTTGTAAATTAGAAATTTAACACTGTAACTATTAAACTACAAGGAAAACCTAATCTTTTAGATAAAATATTTTGTGTAGGCACTATTTACCACTGTTATCCTGCTACCTGTTTGACAAACCCAAAGTCTCAAGGGACTGGAACTTCTCCTACCAACAACATACTGGTGAAAGTACAGAAATTAAAGAATGTGAGTATAAAAAAAGTAGCAGGGCTTACTTTAAGCATCACAGGTTTCTCTTCTTCCTTATCAATAGGGATATTGGTACTATGAACCCAGGTGTTAGTGCAAAGGTGTCTAAGTCTGACATAAGAGTTCCTGAAAAAAAGTCAAAAGTTTCAAAATGTGAGTCAGTTCCCAGTCAAGAAATCTTAGCATTGTTCAAAAACAAAAACTGTTGTCAAGAACAAATGAAAAAAAATTGTCACTCCACAAACTGTGGCAGCCCAAAGGAACGGGCAGCCAGGACTGCTGCATTTGGTGGCCATGTTAACTTAGACCGCCTTAGAGGTATCTGATTTTTTAAAGAGTAATTTGGATGAAGTAGATCAAACAAATATGTTGTGCTTTCTGGGTGGGAGAGGACAGCAAAGACCATGCACTCAAACTGTGCATCTTTGGAGATACAACATCTTTTGAGTAGCCAGAGGTATGATATAAACAGTTAAACAACCATATGCAACAGAAAATGAAATGCTAAGCACTGGATGTTGTGTCCTAGCAGATACAATACAGGCAGGTCAGGGGAATTAGCATTATTGTAGACCCCAGACTTTCGTCAGTTTCTCATCTGGCAAGAAAGTCACTTAATCCCAGTTTCCCCATCTGTAATATCAGATGTTGTTACTTATAAGTTTATTGTAAAATACTATACAGAAGCTCTAGGCATTTGCTAATCATTTCTGTATTAATTTGAAGGAGAACCTTAATTTCATATGAAAATAAATAGCGGGAAAGAGTTTTACCTAAAACCAAACCAAACCAAAATGAAGCCGAACTCCAAGGCAGGTAGTCAGCTCTGATGCTATCGCCCTGTCAGAGGTTATAGGGACGTGACTGTGTTAGCTCATACCTGGGGACAAGGCTGTCTCCTCCTCGCAAGGTGGTAGGGTCCAACTCAAATATGGAGGAGATATCGTTTCCTTCAGGCACGGACACCAGAGAGTACGCCATCTTCTCCTGAGCATCACGCAAGCCTCTCCTGGAGGCATCCTGCTCAGGGTCCAGCTGCAGAAGAAGTCCCATCACACAGTCAGACCAAGCCCTCCAGACCCAGCTGCCTACTGCTGAATAGATGCGCTCTGTGATTTGTAGACATAGCTCTGAACCACTCCGAGCACTGGGTGAGATGACTACGCTTTAGGGTACCAGTAAAAGTGAAAGCAGCTCCTCTTGTCAAATATTTCTTTGCTTTCCCTAGTGTTAATAACTTCTGAGCATTTCTGGGTTATAAACACAATAAATCCTAGACAAGAGAGGTTGTGTCTTGCAGAGTGCCAAGAGACTCAACATCTCCCAGCTGTTCACCCACACCAGGAACTCTGAGCAGTTTCAGATGATCCACATCTGCTCAGATCACCACCCTAGACACTACTGGCTTTTGAAATGTATTTAATGTGTGGCAGTTGACACCCTAGAAGAAATTACATCAGCAACAAATATAAAAACCAGCAACGCTAAATACCAACAGCCTTGCTGGGAAATAATCAGCTTCAACAGCAAAAAGGGGAGTCGGGCCTATCAAGTGCAAATGGACAAAGCAAGAGCTAATCAAGAAGTTAGCTGCCTTGCTGCTTACGCTTCAGCTCACGATGCACTCCAACACAGTGATACTACAAAGGACATGGCATCACAAGTATCTTCACGTCTAAGGTACTAGGAAATTACCAGCCTATATTTACTTTAACAAAGTAAACATACAACCATCAAATGAGTGAGTAAAACACTAGAGATTTTAAGATGAAAGGATAAAAGGTTAGGGGGAAAAATACACAGGGAAAAGGGAACCACATCTTTTTATAAAAGCTTTCCTTGGGAACTAGCAGTTATAATTAGTCAATAAAAAAGCTGTCACCTGACAAAACACAGAAACCAGCTACCCGTGTAGAAACAAACACCTAAATCCTACATGTAGTTTACAAAGCGATCACCAAGCCATTTCCCAGCTTCTCTGTGATCTTGGCACCAGCGGAAGCTGGGCACCCCAAGGAGTCAGAATGCAGGCACCTGGCTTTCAAAGTCCCGGTGTAATGCTTTCCAACCCTTAAACACAAAGACAAGCTAGCTAACGTTGCTGGTGCCTCAGGATACTCTGCAGCTAGCACATTTGTAGTCAGTGAACTTGGCTGCAAGATAGTGACATTTCAAGTCTCTGATTTTGCACATGGGAACAGACAGTTAGCTGTATGGAACAGAATTATATATTGGGAATGTGCCTCAAATGAAGAAGCAACTATATACTCAGCCGAGTCCATCTGGAGGCTTTACACCAGGAGAAATTCACTCACTTGGAATGAATTCTCCAAGTTTCATCTGTCTCCTCCATCCCCACAGTAAGGCAGCCACTCTATATTCACAATTTGTAGTACCTCTGACACATCAGGAGACAATTTGTCAGCTACAGAAACTGTGGCAAAGATGAAAATGAGAATTAGTAAATTGGGAATTAGGAACTGGGGCAATTTAGGGAGGATTAAACTTCAACCACAAAGCTGGCAGAAGCAGCTCACTCTCCTTTCGAACAGGTACCTGCTGGCATCTCACCTGTGCCATTTAAACCCTGTTCTTGTACAGCTCACTGAGGTATAGAGACAACACCAACAACACAGAGCTGTGCAATGAACCTGCAGAAAGCTCTCGTTTGAGTGAAGCTGAAGTTTCTGTATCGGAGCTGTGGTAAGCAGCCCACACCATCTCGTCACTAGTGCATGTTAAAAGATGCAGTAATTTTGTGTCAGAAATGAATTATATGTGCCTGAGCCGACTCTTTGTGGTCTATTTTTGCCACCTAGTGGTAAAGAGACACAGTGGGGAAAAAATCAGCACAACTCTGAAACCAGCGCGTTATCGTTATTACTGCACTTATTTTCAGGAGGAGACATTAGCATAACACCAGTACGAGGGATGTCTATATTAAAGATCCACAAACTGATTAACTTTCAAAAAGTTAAGCCAACAAAGCACTTCAGCATTAGATTCTTTTTCCACTGGAACAATAGCTGTGTGGGTTTTTTGTTCGTGTTATTTTTTTCACTTTTCACCTACACTTATTGAAGACGAGCTGTCAGAAGATCAGCATTTGCTGCCAAATACTACCAAGAAATAACCAGGATATCAGCTCAATACCTGGGGGCATGGGTTAGCCTTTTAATGGCTAGACTGTGATAAATCTTTTTTGGAGAAAACTGCCCTGCTGCACTTCAAAGCATCACCAGGTGTTCATCTCCTTTTAAATACGGAGGAGTTCTTTCTCATTTCTAAGTGGAGCAAATTTTCCCTATACAGGATAAACGACCAAGCGAGTTGCATAAGCCTACAATCTCATTCAAATATAAATATAATCTTCAATGGAAAGCGCTGTTCCAGTCCTAACTCTTTTCTCCTACTGAAGCGATGCTGTTTTCCCTTTGACATCAATGAGAAGTTTCTATTAGCGCAAAGCATCAGCACAAATCTTTGACACAAAAAAAATTACTGAAAAGGACTTGCTTTCACAGGAAAATCAGCAGAATGGCACTGAAATCATTCTCACCCTGCCATTCTTGCTCTCTAGGCCCTTTGTCATGGCTTTCCTGTGACATGCTAAAACAAGAGGGAATTCATGAACAGAACAAGGAGGGCAGAGGACTGGCACAGCACTACGTTAACATCCCATTACGAACACTTGACATCCGATGTCATCTTGAGCAACTTGCTTTTCAAACCTATTCAAGGCGTGCTTCAAGGAAACAAAGGTTTAAGAAACAGGAAGACAAAGACATTCTACACAGCGGGGAGGAAAGGGGTCCAAGTAATACAGGAATTTGGTTACAGCTCTATTGCTCTTCACTAAGGCCTACTCCAGGTTTTAATATCCAATCCTCTGGACAGACCTTAAAAGATCATTCTCAGTTTTTTAGGTCTTTACTAGCAACAAAACCTGGACCATCTATGCACTGGCCAATTAAATAGCAGGGCCTGTGCAAGCCCTCCTCAATTAGGGGCAAGATCGTACTCTTGCCTATACTTACTGAGGATTGACACTCCTGGTCATCTTCCTCATAGTCAGGGTTTACCTGATGAAACAGAATCACAGGCATGTCAAAACTAACAGAGCCAGAAGTGGGAAACAACCTCAGCATGATCTAAACTTGCTTTGAAAAGGATGTACTCTACTGCTACAACACTACCAGGCATGCAGAACAAATATACTATGCAAATAGATTTATTCTTAATCGAGCAACTGTCTGTCCGTGAATTAAGCAGTAAAATAATCTGCAGACATGCAGACAGATGAAACTTGCTCAAGATAATCACTAAAAGAGCAAGAGGAATAAGAGAGTCATCAAATTTCACTTTTTTTAAAATCCCAAATGGAATTTCCAACTAGAAATCACTGACTTGGCAAAGATCTTTTAGAAGAAACACCCTTCTAACCATGGATAAGGTGAGCAATCTCCTCTGTCATATTTTGTGGGATGTAAGAACATGTTTTTGTTTGGGCTGATTAGCAAACCCAAGATTTACTGGAAAAGCTCAGTATTGGACCAATACCGAAAAGGATGTGTGCATGTACGTGTGACAAAGTGTTGCTGCTTTTCCAACCTGCTCATTAGAGTTTAAAATGGGATATTTAATACGGACTTTTCCCACTGAAAATGTTCTCATGTCAACAAGATGGGCTGAGACAGCCCTGCTATGCACTTTTACATCCAGGGCAGCCTTTATTTACAGAGGCGTCTGTATTGGCACCTTGGTATAACTATGCTGTGAATTAAGTAAAACTAACTTTAGTAAACATTGACAAGCGGTAAGCAGCAAAACTCACAAAATTATAACCTTTGGACTTTTTTTTTCTTAAATAAATGGTCTTGAAGTTTTTCTTCAGGGTGGAAAGGAGAGATGTCCACTTTGGTGCGCAAAACTATTTGTTTTGTGCTTGGACAGCTAAGTGTTACCTGCAGTTCTTACCAGGCTGGCCTGAAGCCTAACTGGAATTTCATTTTGCAGTCAGTCCTTCGCTTCTATTAGGAAATCAGTGATTCAAGAGAAACGAACAACAGTTGACTGAATTCATTTCCCCCCCAAAGGCTCTCAGCTATTTGCAATCAACTCATGTATTTATAAATTCACCCTGATTCTTACTGCCCATATGACAGTATACTAGTATTTAGTACCTATCATTTGTAGAAAAGCTATTGCCTTTGGAATTCACATAGAAAGTGCAAAAAGCTCAAGACTACCCCCTGCATGGTGGTGTAATTACACATCTCTTTGACCATGTTTTCTACTTTTGTATTAATACAGGACCCAAGCTTCACTCTCCTCCTCTCATCTGTGTCTATTTTTAGGGTGGGAAACGAGAGATTTTCAGACAGGATAAAAGAAAGAAGATGTTGTGGAGGGAAAGGCAGAGCTTCTAAGCAAGCCCCAACACCTACCTCTGCTGCTAAGTAGTGTCCAGTAGCAAGATGTTTGAACCTGAAAAGGCTGTTCCAGTACCCTGCACCACCACGACAAGGATCGTGCTGCACTACCTACAATAAAGGGAAACATTCACGCTACACGTTAGTGGTTTGCTGTATTTCACTTACAGTAAGGACAAACATAACAAGGGACTCCAGAAAAGATAAACAATCTTTCATGCACAAGCAACATGTAGTACACCAAACACTTAGAGCAGACTTCAATTAGTTCACTTCAATTTACAAACACTGATTTTCTGCTCGTTGACAAGTGACACTCTGCAAAGTCACCGACCACAGCTGGTGCTCCATTAGGAGCAGAGTGGTATCTGGTGGGTGACAGCAGGAAGATTATGGTGCTTGCAGCAGATAATTAAAGACGATGCTCTAGATGTGCATGTGTTGCTAAGTCCTGGAACATGTTTACTAAAGAGATGCAGCAGATCCTTTACTTTTTGGTATAACGAGTATTTAACCTTCTGAAAGCAGGTGAGGGAAGACATCTGGAATTCTTTCAAATGCAGTAGCGTTGTACAAGAGTATTAGAGGGAAAAGATGATGGCCTGCAAACCTCTGTGGAAAGCAGAACCTCCACTCTGGGGGTACATCTATGTACTTAGGGAAAACATAGCTGACCTCTGCATTTTGGGGGGGACTACCTCACCTCTGAACTCCTCACATGTATCATTGGCTATCTGCATGTATGTGAACAGTTACCACAAAAGCCTCTGATGTGTTGTAACACGCTCAAGAAATGCTAATTACAGGTAAACTTGCAATTGAAATGGGGGCAAATGTGCATATCAAACCAGATACTTCTGGAAGGACAACAGGAAAATCATATCCACCACTGCAATTAATTTTATGGATCTCTCCGGCAGTTCACATGGCAGGCATTTAAAATCTTATCTACGTAAAACAACTGGTTTAGTCTAAACACACCAATAGAGGGAGGATATTTTAAGAAGCCAACGATGGCAAAGGTGTTAGTCACTATTTAAAAGCCAAGTACAGTAAAAAAAAATGGTTCAGACAATGCACAGACTAGCAAAGGGTTGCTATCTCCTATCAAATGAGGATATGCATAATCACAGTATTCCACACCAAAAATAGAACGTTCGGTACACTCAGCAGGACAGTTGAAATTATTAGCTGGTTTTAGATTTCAGTGACTGGTAAGAAAAATGACATCATAGATACTTCTGTCCTCTTTTTCTGAATAGTCAAGAACCTGCAAATCAGAGCTCTCTATTGCAGCATTAGAAAGCCCTCAGTTTTGATTTTGCACAGAAAGCACAGCAAGTAAAGGAATTCTAAAGATTCAACTTCAAACACTGGTAAGACTTTCACCTAAAAAAGGAAATCCAGCTAAATGTTTTTTAAAAGAAACTGTAATTGTCACTACAAAGCCACCCTCAATCTGCATCACAATCCTTACCTCTACTTCCCACAGTGCTTTTGAGCTGGTTGCAGAAGTGGCAGACTGTCTCCCTGTAGTCCTCAGGAAGACATGCTGCTTCTTCCTGTGCTCGTCACAAGTCAGAAACTTCTCCTGTTCTGCATGAAACAATCTTACCACATCCCCCTGTCAAAGTCCAGACAGCATGATCAATACAGACATAATGCATCAGCAAACAAGTTACAAGCAAGTAAAGTTTTGAGTCTTACCCCCTTGAGAATATCATCTTTATTATCACTCCATTTCATGAAAAGGACTATTTTCCAGCTTGTATTGCAATTCACAGAGTTGACCTGAAAGGAGAAATAAAACATATTAGCCCCACTGTCTTGTGCCTGCACAAGATGCTACTGCCTTACTCTTTACATGTTTTTCAACTGAGCACTGCCATCCCTGTTGCATTTCTCTAAATAAAACCATTTCTACATCTATTCCAGAAAAAGTAACTGCAAATCTGACTCGTTAGTAAGTCACACATCACTGTGCCATGACTACTGATTCTGAAGAAAAATCTTACTTCTAGCCAGTCAAGCAAGAGAAATCAAACTTAACTTTTGTCAAGTGCCCAAAAGGTGCAAGAAAAGTCTTGTAGATATATTAAGGTGCTGAGCAACAAGATAACCATTCTTTAACACCACCAGAGGTACTAACGAACTTACTGAGGGCTTAATTCTGTTAAAACACAAGTCCTAGCAGCCTAGCTGAAACATGGATTTTGTAAAGTGGTTCCAAACTCCCTCACTCCCAGCTCTGTCAATCTGCCCTTACCTCGTTGCATCCCGGATTATCAACAAGCTGATGACTACTAGCATGAAGAGGCTGGCCAGCGTTGACAGGATTCAGGACTACTTTGTCTCCAATGACAACCTGTAGGTAAGTGAAGCATCAGACAGAAATTTGCAGTCTGAGAAAGCTTTTTACTTTTTTTTTTTTTTTTTTGTTTTTTGCTAATGAGAGTGATAGGAGGAAATCACCTTCTTGCAGTTTGGAGAGATGCCAGTCTGAATATGAAAACCAGGATTCTCTTTGCTTCAGAATTTAGCTTACTATATTCAGTCATTCGTGCAGAAAAATAAGCCTATACTAATGGATCCAGAGGCTTACAGAAGAAACAGTTGATAGTTCTGGTAACAAATTTATCTGCTACTTTCCATTAGTTTCATTGGTTAACATTTCATAAGTAATTTTTATGGCAAAAGGTCAGCCAAAAACTCTCCTCCGAGAGACACTTTCATTTGTAATATCAGATTCTTGACCAGGCTGGCATATGGCTCAAGACAAAAGCACTTTATTATGGACAGTAAAGGTCCTTTTCTTCCCTTCTTCCAGGGTAAAGTCTTACCTAAATTAAAATACAAAACCCTTCTCTGTATTGAAAGGAACCGGTCATTATGATCAAGTGTTTGTAAATAGGTAGGATTTAAAAGAGCTTAATAGCCCGTAAGACTGTATTATCCTGTGCTTTATTGTGTGCGCATGTGTAAAAGGAACAACAGCTACATCGAAATGTATGGGGCTGCTCTACAGGAGAAATTCCTCCTACTTGATAAAACTCACTGGACTGAGGTGCCAAATCCATGCCTGAACTACACCACAGAGCACACTTAAGCTTATTAATGCCTGGTTTGGGGCAGGTAGCACACCAAACTCTCTTGTACAAAGATAATGCATCAGAACCAATTATTTTCTGGTTTTCCCATGGACAGGGCCGTTTGGCCTCATTATTACCTCATTCATCATATACAAAATGATGACAAATTTTGATTCAAAACTGGCAACACTGAAAACCCAGATATTATTTGTTCTAAATATACCAAAGGAACTCAACAATTCCTGCCATTTTGAATTGGACAGGGATTGAGAAAGGCTACCATAATTAGGTCTCTTATTCCTTCCAATGTTAAATCATCCCATGTTTCCAAAATACAAGTTACCATAGCAATTTTCCTCCCCCTCCTGACAGCATTGGAAAAAAGTTGTTTCTGCAACGTAAGGCATGAAAAGATCTGTGCATTTCATTAACTGCAAGACAGACCTCCTGAAACGAGCTTTGCCAAGCTGTGCACAGAACAATACACGAGGATATTCTCAGCACTTACACTGTCTCCAATGGAACGCAGCTTGTAGAAAGGCTGTATGTAGAACCAGGAGCCTTCGTTTCCAGCTTCGTCCAAGGTCACCCTCATAGCATTCTTCTCTAGCAGAGCTGGTAGCCTCTTATTTACTGTTAAGTATTTGTTACTTTTTAAGTGAAGCAGCTAGAATAAGAATTAGAGTTCAGTTCTAAGAATGCTCATTTTTCCTCCCCTCAAGAAATAGTGAGCATCTATAGGACAACCACAGTATTACACAGGAATCAAAATAAAGCTAGATGGTATCATATAAAAATGTTGATGAATTCATGCACAATTTCACTGGCACTTATTTCAGTAGATACATAGTCTTAGAGCACAAAACATCTTCAACTATCTAACTGTTCCTTCTCCAGCAAAGAATAAACACTTAGAAATGCCCACGTCATTTTTCAGCAGCCTGCTCAAAGACCCAGGACCAAAAGCTGTAAAATGTAAGGCGCTAAGTAGTTTTCCCCGTTCAGGTGGTGGTGGTGTAAAGTAAGGCTGCTCTTATATTACTTTGCTCAGTCTGATTTGTTCAACAGAAAACTCTACTGCTTTTTTGAAGACTCTGTTTGAAAAGCCCCATCCTACAACCCTCCTCTGCATTAACAGCTCACACAGACTGCACATATCAGCATGAAATTGCAAGCTGCAACAGGGCACAGCCCAGTTCCTCAGCTATGGAGTTCAAAACGCCTGTTGCCACATTTCCAGTAACTTCAAATACTTTTGTAAAGACAATTTTGACGTTTTTTGATTATTAAAAATAGTGGCAAAGATGTTCACAACCTACCTGGATGACGTTGCCATATTGGATCACTGTTCCCAGCAGCTTTCTGTTTTCAGTTTCGTTTTGTTTCTTTTCCAAATCTGCGGCATGCTGACAGGAAAAGAGAATAATTCACTTGCTGTTATAAACAGTGTGGCCAAACAACTAAGGTGCTTTAAGAGTATTGCACAAAACTGCAAATAAACAAGAACATCTAATAGAGCAGGATTTCCTTTTCCTGATTTCCAATAGTATAATTTCCAGTTCCCTTTTTCAGTTGCTTAGGAAGATAAAGAACATTTGAATGATGTGTTTTGACTTTGACAAATTTGATAAATAGCCACTACAAGATGGAAGACGAGGCATTAGAAAACAACTAAACACCTACAGGGGGGAAGGAGAAAAGGGAGGGTACCAACCCAGGCCAGGCAGTCTACTCCTTTCTACTGATTTCTATATAAAACGAAAGGAAAGGACCTCTACTTTGGTTCGTTATTTTACTTTGCCAGTATAGGCCCCATTCTTCCACAATCTGTCTTTTTCCGATGAATCTAATCATCTCTGTCAGGCAGCAGGATTATTTAGAAGGCATTTCCATGTGCCCACCGGAGCTCTGAGTGCACGAGGTGCTGACTTCCCAGCACCACAGAGCTCACGCCTCATTAGGTACCACTCGGTGCTGCATTACAGACTGGCTGTGAAAATACAGCTGCACACTTCTGCATCATTCCAGCACGTAAATAAAAGGAAAAACATATGCAAAATAGAAAAATGAATCCCTATGATTATTCCATTTAATAACTTAATTTATAACCCATCCATATAAACCAACCAGCTCTTACAATAGCTGACATTTGCCATCTGCTCTACATACACACTATTCTCTTGTACTTTGTTTTGTTTAAAAACAAGCAAGCTATTTAAAACCATTTGTAAACCATTTCACTTGGTAAAGAAATTCCCTCTCACTTCCCATGAAAGTTGATTTTTTAATAAGAAATAATTATTTTAACATCAGTCTGGGTAATAGTGATTTAAAACCAGACTTTTTAGGAGGCTAAGCATGAATGTTTATGACTTGGTTCTCAAGAATCTCAAGGACTATGCTAGGTCCAATTTCCTCTTAGAGAAAAGAGACTGCCCACAATTCCCAACTATATTAAGTAGATAAAAATAAGACAAAGCTTAGCTCTTTATTTGCAGTAGCTTTCTCTACACTGTTTTAAAGTTCCACCTTCTTCAGCTTACAAAACTTTGCTATTTTTAGGAGTTCTGCTAGGTATGCTAAGTGGTTCTTTCTCCAGGAGAACCAGGAATGCAGTTGCTCATTTAAACTCAAAAATACATTCAGAAATACAATGCAGCATAATTCTTGTTATTATTATTTCTTCTTGATTTCACAGTACTCCACTGAAAAAGAATTTATTCAGGTAAGACACTAGCACCCCTCAAATATCAGTGAGGATCACAAACAAGAGGGCTTCTCTGCCTGCACAGGACTGGGTGCCACATTTACTGTAAATAAAGAAAATCGCGTATTCTGTGGAAACATAATTAAGTCTTTGGACAGATTTCAGAAGCACATACCAAATCTGACAATCACTCAAGAAAAGCACTTTCTCTGGCCACTAGATGTCAGCTTCTCAAGCGGCACTGATTCTTGATACCAAAGAAAGACAAGTGTCCCAGATTTTAAATCCCTTAAATGGCATTAACTTAAAATAACCTGACCTCAGCATCGAGCGTGCCACAGCAGACAATAAATTCCACCAGCCGGCAAACAGAAGCCAAAAAAGGCAAGTGATGATGAATACATCTCGCACCGCTGACTTTGTTAAAAACTATATGCACTGATAAAGAAGTCTAATCAGAGGCAGAGGCATCTGTTGCATGTTTGGGGGCACAGCCTGCTTCCCCCCAGCATGCATTATGCAAAATGCAGGGGTTTTGGTATATGCTATGTACCAATAAATGACATGCTCGTATACTGGGCAGAAAATTAAGTTTTGATGTATGAATGATGTACACGGGACCAGGTTATTTTAAAGACATGCATCAGAAAAATCTAATCCTGGATTTCCAGGGGGGTGCCCAAACCAGTAAAACATCAGCCGAATATTACAGCTCTCAAACACCTGAGCTGGCACGTACTGAGGAAAGAGAAGACAACTTTAAATGACGCTGTAATCCAGAGCAATTACATGGTGCTTTCCTCCGGGCACGAGGCAGTGTTTAGAACATACCTGTCTTTAAAATCCATGAACTCGCACACATGTCCTGCAGGCAGGCATAAACTCTCCCCTTCCCTTATACGCCAGAAAAACAAAAACCAGGATCCCCTGCCACTTCAAGCTTGATGGCACGGGCTCCTTTTCCTATCATCACTAAAGGGGCAGGAGAAATACGGCACAAGTGAGGACCTCTGTGTTACAGCCAGTACAGAAATAACTTTCTCCTTGCCAAGCTAATACTTCTGGGTTATAAAATTATGTTTTCAGAAGCAAAATGAGTCAAACAGCCTTTCTGAAATGCAGGCACAAGGCAGCCATATGGCAATCAGCAAATGACACTCTCCTACAGGGCCATTTTGTATTTCAGTCTTCAATGAGCTTAATATAGGCTTTAAGAAACTAAAAATATTTAGAATTGTAATTCTGACATGAAGTACTCCAGCTATGTAATTTTAACATAAACATGCAGTTTATTTAACTCTAAAGTCAACAGATGGTATTTAAGTTAGTTGGCATTTTGGTGTGAAAAAAAGGAACTCTAGAACCAGCAATCAACCACCTTACTGGGTTTTCAACTGCTGAACGTCAACATTTTACCCAGAAAAAATATTAAATACTGCAAGCTAATAAGGAAGGAGAGGCTGTCTGGCCTTATAATTAGTCATAATTACCCATCAACCTTTACATGTATCCCAGCAGCAATATTTGTGTGAGGCACCTCAATAGATTTATCGGACTATCAGATTTATTTAGCTCATGGCATCTGCCCGCACAGCTAACGCCCCTGGCTTCATGCACTGAGGCACAACGCCTGAGAGCCTACTGCTGTGTAGTTGTGTGAAGGGTCCTGGTTTCACGCTATTAAAAGACGCCCCCCAGATGCCCACGGAGAGCACTGCTACAGTTAGCACAGGTTAATGACAAAAGCTTGAACTCTCTCGTGACTCTAACCCAGCCCCTTACACACCGCCAGGGGATACAGACCTCAAACGGCATGTTAGCATAAACCACAGGATGCTTGTAAGTCACGTCTCAGTGATCGCCTCAAAAGGAGTCTCGGGTACTGATTTTGATAGACTTCTCTGATATGCCCTTGTTAACGGTGTCAAGTTGATTGGAAATAATTAAAGCAGCATGGATGAGAGTGTTTATGATCAACAACAGCCCCAGATTGAATACTTACGTGTAGCTTATTGAGCAGCACTGCATCTGTTGTGCTGTTAGCTCCTGGCTTTGCTGCTTTCCAGAACTGCTTCTGAGCAGAGTACCGGTTCATGGGACATAGTTTGAACAGGCAATCTACAAAAACAATGAAACAAACAGAGAGCGCTTCAACCAGTCGTAATTAGCTGGGCTTTTGCTGCTAGTATTGTCCAAATATTTGAGCAGCAAGGAAAGATTTATGAACAAATTCCAGAAAGGTCTTGATCAGACACATGCTTTTTTGGGCAACAGGAACATTGCCCCGTGAATGATAAAAATTAACTGTTGCTGCCAAACATCTGATGCAAGAACAGAAAATCCATCACTTGTCCTGGTCAAAAACCCCACCGTACTAAAATGGTAACGGTTCTCAGCGTGTTCCCAGGCAAACAGATTGATTTTACGCACTTACAACTTCTACTTTTTATACTTTAGCAGGTACATTGCATCACCCAGTGTTAGCGTTTAGAGGTGTTCATTTTATTTTTAATAAATCAAATCGCTTTATTGCTAAGGAAAATGACGGACAAAGAACTGGAGAAACTTACATAATAAGTAGCAACGGGAGAAGAAAATACCCCAAACAACAGCAGGAAAAAGGAAAGAAACATTCACAGCACAGCTCAGAGGTGGCAGGAAGCCCCCTGGGCGTCAGGTTCTTTACCAAGTTCATCGGCACTGTTTATTTAACATTCTGCTTGGCAAAAGCCAGGAATTACAGCTGATTAGTCTTATTAGAAATACGTTTTCATATTAAAGAGATGCCAGCTTATCAGTGATACAACCAAATTAGCTGCACTTAGTATTTTTTCGTCTGTTGCTAAGCGACTGTACACACACAAAATAATAAATGAAGCTGTTCAAAGACAGAGCCTGAAGGAGCAGCCTCCAAGTTTAAACAAAGTGCCCCAAATGCCAGGATAGCTGCTCCCAGCACCTCTTTGGTGATGGTGTGCAATAAGACTTTGGGCTACGAATTCCTGTTGTATTTCCAAGCACTACTGACGCAGTCTTACAGACAAGCACTAGGACGTGGGAAGCAGCAAGCTACGGAGAGACCTACCTGGGGGTTTTATCTGCTTCACCAGAAATGTCCCTTAACGGGGCTCCGGGATGGCCTCCTTCACTCTGCTCGTGCTTAAAGAGCAATACAGCATGCTGGTGCACTGCCTGCCTGCCTAACCCATCCTCGAGAGCACGCTGGGCAATGTCAAACCCCTCTGACAGAAGGGTAAAGGTCTTCAGAGTTAATTACTCCTCTAACGGGGCCAAGCACCAGCGGTAGAGTTGTCTTTCATCCCACAGGGAGCCACTGGCTGCCACGCTGGCCGCTCACACCGGGGAAGGAAGAGCCTCAGCTGGGGAAGCGCCTTCAGGTGCATCTGTCCGGAGACACGTCCCCCGCCTGGCACTGCCAGCCGACGGCTTCTGAGCAACTACAAGTGGAAACTGAAGAGCAAACCACACTTTCCAGGTATGCTCTCTTCAACACCCTTTTCATTTACAGAAGGATGATTCATCGAGATTGACAGCACGGAATGGGATTCAGAAGCCACCGCAGACTTGCACTTTCCGAGGATGCATTGTAAGCAACACATCAGTTATAAAATTTTCTATTTTTGCTTGAACCATCAGTTCGCACTGACAGCAATTAACACACAGAACCGCATGGAAGAATTAATTGTATGCTAGATTTAGTCACAGTGCAAGTGTATTTTTTCCAGCCTTTTCAGTCAAGAAAGTTTTCAAGTTAGGCTCAACTGGTACATGGAAAAGTGCCGGCGCCGCCTCTCTCCCCTGGAGCATGAAGGAAGAGGACTACAGGTGTTTGAGCTTCAGTGCAGCAGGGGAAAATATGACATGGTTTTCTCCTAGTTAGAAAAACTAGGAATCTAAAAACAAACAATAAAAAGCACCCAAGATTCCCAAAACAAATATTAGGAAATCTATTTCTCAAGTGGCTGAGGAGATGAACTCAGCCTTGTTTGCCATTCACCTTACCATGACCACCAGATGCATGCACAGCATGCATTTTACCATGGATCAAACCCATGGCCAGAAAGCTTTCAGATCTCCAGATTCCACAGGCTTCTATGTTTACAAAAATCAACATGCGAGTGTGTGCTAGCAGAGTACCCCCACGGTCTGAAGCCTGCAATCCATGCCAGTGACAGCCGTGTAATACCGACCAAGCACTCGTCAGACGCGGTACGCAGGGAAGGTCGCTCAGTTTCTAACAGATCCGAGATGAAGGCAAAGTAGCTGAGTTGCCAGCAGCTGAAACAACCCGCTCCCTGCTCTGGTCATGGATTCAGGGGAAAGCTGATAAATAAAAGCCATCACTGCAGTGTAATCTCATCTT
This sequence comes from Nettapus auritus, assembly GCA_011076525.1. Lineage (NCBI taxonomy): Eukaryota > Metazoa > Chordata > Aves > Anseriformes > Anatidae > Nettapus > Nettapus auritus. Next base: position 19,833,499 of record CM021776.1, on the reverse strand, counting down.
ATTAAACAGTGCTTGCTGAACTTTAACCATGAAGGAATGCATTTTGTTTTCAGATCTTCCTGATATGTGGGAAAAACGGCAGAGCTGCACACTGAGTCAGCAGGAAAATAAAATACCCGTAGCTGCTGAAGTGAGGACACGTCGTCAGGCACCAACCGAGCAAAGTCCTGCAGGAAAAAGGCGGCTGTGTGATTGTGTATTAGCTCACCACGCACACAGGTAATGAATGAAGTTATACAGACACCTATTAAGCAGGCATTCCCGTGTTTCCGAGCTAAATTTTGTTCTTTTGCCAGCAGTTGCTTTGCCTACGGAATAGGGGCTTAGCGTATGACTGCACCCTGCAGCCACACACCCAAGTTCTTGCTGTAGGGACGCTCGGCTCCCCACAGCCACCTGAAGCTCACTGAAGCATGCCAGGAATGTCTGCTTCCCCTCTGCATGTAGAGCATCGCAGAGGAGTAACGAAAGGATGCTAGAAACACTACAGAATTCCATGTTCTCAAGTGTCTGGGGATTCAGGAGAGAAACCTGCCAGCTAGATTACTCCAGCTGCAACCCCTTCTGCCCCCTGCTTCTCCTGCTCTCATCTCCCTCTCCTTTCTCTTGTGCCACGACAACAATGGATGGGTCCCCACCTAACACGTGAGGGAGGAGGATGTTTTACCCAGACAACCAGGACCAGGTTTTGGGGTCATACCATGGCGCTTTCACTAGCAAGCTCCCCGGGGGTGCTGCCCCAAAGCCAGACCTGGGCCTGTTCTGTGCACGGTGGGCACGGTGTGCACAACTTTTGCTGTGGCTATCAACAGAGTACTACAAGTCAGGAATCCAGACTTCATCCCCCAGAGTCAGGGTCAGCATAAAAACCCTGGAATTACCAACACCAGAGGCCTTGATTCTGTGCCCAGAAAAACCTCGGGTTTTGGCGTGGGGGAAGGAAGGCAGGCAGTTGTAAGAACGGCAAAAACCTGCTCAGCGTTTCCCTCTGCTCTTTACTACTTGGACCAAGTTGTAAAATTGTTCAGGAATTTCAATAACAGTTGGGGAAGGAGGGTTACATTTCACAGCTGTTTCTTACCTGAAAAAAATACTTGATAAAACCCAACTCCTTTTTGCACAGAAACACTAAAATTAAACGAAAATTAGCAGCTCCCTGTTGAAACGTTGCAGTTTCTCTTTAGTCTTCTCTATACTTTGATACCTGACATTTCCCCCAGGGTCAAAGCCCATGGTGGAGGATATAATAAAAATCAGTACACTTATAATAACAAGAAAGACAGAGTTAACGTGGCCAGCAATGATGGAAATATTCTCAACACAAGCTCTCCACATCATATTTACAGAAGTTTCGCGGCCCCAATGGCCTCACAAAGACAGTAACAATCCACATGGACGCGGATTATTTCAAGGCTCTTTTGTGTTTAAGTGAACTATTTTCAAGCAGGAGGTCCACAGAACAATAAAGTATCCATATATTCAGTCACCGGCAAGTTTTGCCTTCCCAGAAGGCGCTGCCCTACTACATTGTCTATTTCTGTACTTGCTTTTTCTGATGTTTAAAATGAATAGATGACAGCCTAAGAGGTTCAAAGAATATAGAACAAAAGCGGCTACAGAAATGTGTTGATTATTAATCATTCCTGCATTTCCATAAAGAGGGAGAAAAAAGAACCTGATCTGCTGAAATTACTGTCTTTGTGATGAGAAGACATCTTTTCACTTTCAATTTGCGGCGAAGAAGCTTCGCTGGGAGCACAGCGGCTCACTGCCAAGAGGCACTCAGTGCTTGACCTTCTATCCCAGCACAGCCCGCTCCAGCAGCAGCTCCAGCAAGGAAAGGCAAAGCAAACAAGCCTCAACTGTGCACAATTTGCCAAAGAAAAGACCACTGAAATCTCCTCCCGTCGCCAACAGTTCTGTCACACAACTGGGGAAAATTCAAAAGCAGGTCAGAAGGACATCTGTATGCCCAGCTCAAGGATCCCATGGTGACCACCTATGTCACCGGCTTTGGAACTCCGCTCCAGCTCCATGACAAAATAAATGTGAGGTTTCTGCTGCTGTGAAATCTGCCGCCTCCCTTCTGCACGGTGTTGCATCCTGCCTGCTACAAGAACTCCGAATGCTTTTCTTTCTCAAGCCCAACAAAAGAAAAACCACCCTTGCAACCAACATTTAAGCGGAAAGGCTGCACGAGCTATGATCTAAATATATTTTTATGCTCAAATAACCACCCTCCGTTCACATCTGTGAGACATTAGGGCAGCCACCCTGTTGCCATTGTGCTCACTTGTGCACGGCTCTGCCGATGGAAATCACTGCTCCATTTTTTCAAGCTGTAACAACATAGGAAACAATGCAATTATTAACTGAGAGCTGACACAAAACCAGGCAAAGGAAGGGGACCAGACCGGTGATTTCAGAGAAAAAAAAGACACCTGGAAGATGGCCCCTGAATATCAACGCCTATTAAATCAACAGCATTCATTAATACAATATGCATCAGAAAGCAATGGTGTTTAAAAGCAAAGCAGGACATGGCTCCACACCACATTAAGTAACTTGAGGATAATAAACAGCATGCTTACATGCACAGCATGTAAATCTACTGCGGGATAAGGCTCTTTTTCAGCCAAAAATGAGTAAAGTAACCTCATTCTGACCAGGAAGAGCAATGCCAGCTCCCCACCGGCAGGGAAAGGTAAGGTGCATGGTGTCACAAGCAAAAACCCCCCAGAAGCTCTCAGAGACCACAAGGGTGACCAGTGCCCCCAAACTACCAAAAGACTAACAGGAGAGAAACACCTTCAGGTAAACATTTTAGGTCGCAAAGAGCTGAGGATACACCACTGTTTGTTTTATTTCTGCATGTAACCTCTTCGGTCTCCTTCAGAAAGAAAGCTGCTACTCGAAAAGAGAGAAATATTTAGACACTGGATACACAGGCAGCGCCAAAAGGAAACATTTGCAGGAAAGACCAGAAACGTTTCCCAGTCTCTGGTATGAGCAAGGCTGAGGGAAGGCTCTGTGAAAACGCAAAGCCACCAGGGGCAGCAGCGCAAGAAGGGACAAAAAGCCGGCTGCACTCAACTATTTCTCCCATTTTTTAACTGCAACTTCTCCCGTTTGGCTCCAAGCACACTGGCAGCCTCCTCGCAGCCGAGGGTGGCACCACCACGGACTTGTCCCCCTCGGGGACGATGATGACACAGGCCTAGTGGCTGTGCCGGGTATCCCAGAGAGCACACGGGAGCCACGTGTATTTTTGGGACACAGGGTAATCCAGACCAGGAGAAGCTACTTGAATTAAGCTAAGGATAATCTCAAGGACCTTTAAAAACAGTCGAAACAGCTCTGTGTCGAGGAGAGGGGAAAAGACAAGGCAGAAGCCCCCAGAAACGCCCACAACTGCAGCCACCATCTGAACGCATCCAGGCTCTCCAGGAAAGCTCCTGGTTCCAGCGAGCGTTTTTACTGTCTTAGCTCATCTCTGTCTCTGGTCCAGCACGAACGAAATCCTGCACCAGGGGTGAGCCTTGCCAAGAGGCAAGTCCGGAGGCCAACTCCTCCCCTCGCCCACTGAACGTTAAGTTTTACACGCAGGAGCGGTGTGTCATTCTTTATTCGACGAGAACTCAGCAAGCTAACGCACGTAAGAACTGCAGAAACATTTTTAAGTAAATCATCTTGGCTCCAGGCTTCGTCACAAGCTGGAGAGCTGCGCTCTTCGCTCAGGAAGCCATCCGCTCCCTGCCTTTTTATATAGTTTACACGAAAAATCCCACTGCGAGGCCCTAAAGCACAGATCTCAGCACACGAGCCTTGGGACGGCCTTCCTCAAAACCTTCGGGTCCTTCCAGCATCCATCTGTAGCACTTTATGGCAGCAGTAAATCAAAGCACGATCTGCTGGCTGTGTTTCCTCTTCTTGCAACCGCTCACCCCTCGGATTTCGTTTTCACATTTGCTTCTTCACTTGTTCCTGCTTTTCCGGAATAAAGTTCCTGCTCAAAATGGGTCAGGAAGCGGGGGCAGGAGGCGGGGAAGGGCTTGGACGGCTCGGTGCAGGAAGAACAAGCCGTAGATCGAGTTACAGACACCATCTGAGAGCATCGGCACAGCGGTATGGAGAGAATACGGCTCTGCTATGGGCTGGCGTGACTGAGCTCGTAGTAAGGGCTGCTTCCCGTGAGGAACAGCTCGCGTGCGCTGTAAGGGACCAGCCACACGGCAGCACGGGAAACAACAGGCAAAATCTTCAGCTGTGCAATGAAGTAACTCGATTTCCAGCTTTTAAGTGCATTTGGCGTAGAGGAAAACTCACATTGCAAAGAAAAAAAAAACCTCCAGGTTTGAAGGGCATTCAATAATTGATAATATTACTGGAGTCTAGATTAGAAGAACTGGAGAAATAATAAAACTGAATTCGGTGCTTTAACTCTTCTTATGCTAACAAACTGCTTGGGAGACTTTGCTGAAATGTGTGTTTGTTCCTTTCCTCCCCTGCCTGCTGCCTTCTCGATTTTTGGCCCCAGTGCCTTCTGCACAAGTGCCGACACCGCAGATCCAGCGCTCTGGAAGCCCCTCGGAAAGCTGGCCCAAGCCATCCCTCCCTCTGAAAGGCAGGACGAGCCGTGCCTGCTCCATTCCTGACACAGCTCCTAAGGTGCTGGTCCCAGTGCTCTGCTACTTCTGTACCTGAACCATTCACTCTTACCCTGTGAGCCCCGTTTCTCCTTTCCCTTGGCAGGTATGAGAGCAGAACACCCGCTCTGCAGCGTTTGCAGGTCCCACAGCTACCAGAACCAGGAGGTGGGAGCTGTTCGGGACCATTCCACCCTCTGGATTTTCTCTCGTTGGCTCCCATCTCTCAGTACGAGGTGCACCACTGAGCGAGACACTCCACTTGAGGCTCCGCCAGGAAGTAAAATTGGAAAAAAATAATTACTTACTACGTCTTTTGGCAATGTTTCTTTTCATATACTCCAAGGCAGCAATTGCACTTTTTGTCACTGCACGGCACTGACTCCTCCTGCTCAAACCGTGATTCCTATAATCCCCAGCCCCACTCCCAGGGCAGCGCAGTGTGTGCCTGTTCTCCTCCTCCCCAGATTCAGTCAGCTAAGTGCAGCCTTTGACACGTGCCCCCACTGAACTGCAGCGACATTTTTCAAACCATTCCTTTGTTTTTCAAGGTAATTCGGAGCGTAAATTGAGTACGTTCCCAGGTTTTCTTCTCCGCGAAGCTTGCAGGAGACAGCCAGCTGTGCAGATGCAATTACCAGCAGCACGGCGGCATTCACCCGCAGCTAGAGCGGGACACAGCATCGCAAGGCATGTGCTGCCTCACAGATGTCCAAATCACCTATAAACTGCTTATAGGTGGACTTGAGCAGCGCTGTTTCAAGAGCTTAGCAAAGCGAAGGGAAATGCAACAACAACAAGAAGCCAGACCTGCCCTAATTCCAGGAAACAACACCCTGGAGCTGAGCGGAGCAGCGTCGTGCTGCTGAACTGCGCTGTGCCCTCCCGTACATGGAGTAAAACTCCGGCATCCCCATCCATTTTCCCAATCTCAAGGCTTTATTCCTCACTTTCCCTTCCCGTGCCTGGCTTGAGCCTTTCACCTCGCTTGCTGAGGCCTTCTCCCTCTCCCTCTCTCTGCTTTAAACAGCCGCCACCCTGCTGGCAGGGGACCAGAGGTGCTCTTGCGGAAGCCTCTCAAAAGATGCTGCTCAATCTGTCCCAGCTCCCTCCCTCGCGGCACGCCACTCCCCTTCTCAGGAACAGAGCACAGAACACGCCAACAAATCATGCAGCTAATTAAAATTTGGCCGAGTCCTCCATAACGTAGTCTTAGCACTGAAGATCGCGCTCCGGCTGTCATTTTGAAAAGCAGGTTATGCTGACAAGGGATGCACAGCAAAGTGCTGCCATATATTGCATCTGCCCCAGCTGCCTGCAAGCAGCACGCCGGCGTGTCACGGCCGAGGATAAAACACGTCAGGCACTTCTGAAACGCCAAATATCCCGGTTAGAGCAGAAGAGCTGTGCCAGCACTGCTGCTGAAACGCAACCTAGAGCTTTACGGATCAAAAATGAAAGGGGAAAATAGTCCTGCAGGCGTTAGGCAGCCCCTTGCAGGAGCAGCCCCGCAGCACTGCTTCACCAAAAAAGGCAGGAGAGAGCTCGGCGCCCGACGGGGAGGTCGGACAGCTGGATCGCAGAAAGGCCGACCAGCCAGCCTCACCAGACCGGATTGCAAACGGGAAGAACAAATGTTCAGAAACCAGGAGCGGAAGCAGAGCCTGCCAGCAGAGCTCCGAAGGCATTTATCCCAGCCTGCGGGATCTACATCACATTCCTACTGGATTTTTTTTTAATTTTAAATGCAGTGCCATCACGCTAAAGAAGCAACCGTAGGTTATGCCTGGATACAGGTGCCATCGGGGCACTTACCTGGCGTGCTTGGCACTTCAGTGCAACGAGCATGCAAAAGAAAAGCAAATCCTGCACCGGGTAGGTGCCCAGTCCCTGGACTGAAGCACTGAACTCACCCTGCTGTGCAGGGCTGCCCATGTGCTACTGCAGGAAGACGAGCAGAGCTGTAAAGCTGAAGAGAATATTGTTCATTTGTTCACTCCAAAAGAGACTGAGCTGTTTTCCCCCTTTGTAAAGCACAGCTTTCAATTTATTTTAGCCTGCCCCATTACTTCATTATCTTCCAGCAAAGAGACTTAGAACACGCTGTCATCTGTCGTTAAGGGATGTTTCATACAGGCTCCAAACGTAAACCTTTTGCAGAAATAAACACCCTCTGTTAACATTATCTTCCAATGGATACGGCAGCTCCCAGGACTTTTCGCTTTACCACCAGAGGTACGATGTCCCTGGACAACAGACAGTAACAGCTTGCAGCAGGAACACTGACATTTCGTACAGTAAATCAATGAGTTAAAAATACCCTTACAGGGAAGCATTAGCTGCACTTCTTTAACTCCTTGTGCAACTAAGCAGACCTACAAGTTTGGTCTTAGGTGCCATAATGCTACGTGACAACACCTACTTTTTTCCCTGAAATCTTTGAGATGGGAAACCCAAAACCACCATTATGCTGACACATTTGTGAGCACATGCAAGCAGTGGACCTCAGGTCTTTTCATCCCTCTGTCGCAAGGCAGAGCCAAAGAGGGGGGCTCCTCTGCCCCGTGCCCTTGGGCACTCCACTTTTGCAGTATTTGGCTTTCCAAATTTGTAGCAGTCACATCGGTGCTCTACCAACACCAAGCAAGGAGCATCCACCTGCGTGCTCAGCCCTAAATGCTGCCTGCTTCCTAAGCCACTTTCTCGTCAAGAACACAATATTTATCTGCCATTGAATTTCAAAGCCTATTAATTGGCGCCTTCTCGGTCTGTGTGAATCAACAGCTCCATTCATTGCAGTCCCCTCTTCTGCCAGCTGCAAAAAGATGAGATCTGCACACGAGCGTGGCTTCTGGCACTGGCAGCTGGGAGGCCCCCCCGGCACCACCATGAACTGGAGACCAGGAGGGGGAAAAGCAGAGATTAAACCTTTACCTAGCTATCGCTAGGGCCCAGATAAAGCTCTTCCTTCACACTGAAAGTACGTGCTTTAAATCAAAATGTGTTCTGCAAACCTGCATTGATCCTTGCAGTGGGACTGAAGTGTAGCCCAGGGACCACAGCAATACACCAGGCACTGGCACTGCCAAGGGAAGCAGCAGGAGACAGCCTCAGCATCGCGGCGTGACCACATGCATCCCTACCTGCATCTCTCTGAGAAGTCTAGAGGAAATAAATTTATTCAAGTCACTTCATACTACATCTATTTTCAAAATTTCCTTTTACACAAGCATTAAATAGTTTTTTTTCAATGTTTTAAGCCATCTTTCAGCTGCCTTATTGGCATAATGATAACATATCAATCAGTGCAAAAGAAAAACTGATTCAGAAGTGATGGCTGGCGAAAGATATTAAATACCACCAGCTGCATCACTGTCTGAACACATCCTACACCAACATCAGCACAGTCAGCAGAGTCTGGATCACCAACACCACCTTTCTCAGTAGCCTCAAAGCAATGACAACCGTAACAGTTCAGAAAAACACAAATCTTTTAGCATTGCTTGCTCCTTTCTCTTCTTTTGTTTCAATCACTGTCTTTTTTTCCTCACTTCTTACTTGTATCATAATCTTATTAAAAACGTGTCCTCGTGTCAGATGGTCCAGCCTGTACATCCAGATCTACATCAGGTTTATGCCCTTCTTACGGATTCATTTTTCTTCTCTACATGAGATCTTGGCATTCGGAAATGGCAGAAGCGTCGATAAGCAAACAGATGATACCTAACGGATATGACAGCAGTGACTTAAACCCATCACTCTGCAGAGTGAAGCGCAGTGACGGTGCAGGAAGACGAAACCCTTTGGCAGGAAAGGCCGGGACAGCCTGAGATGGGACTCAGGGTCAGGGCAGCCTCACGCGAGCACAGACCACACCACGTTCCGGAGGCAGACTGACACTGCTGGTTTCACAGACGCGATGGAGCATCTTCAGAAGTTCCGTGGCCCTCTCCTGCTCTGCTGTAAATCGAACAGAGCTCACAAGAACTGCATCAGCAGCGACGCCTGAACACACCACGTCACCTGTCCGGGTGCCTGTGCTGTTTCCAGCCACTACCAAACTTCCCTTGGTAGGGACAGCTAACGGTGCTAAATGCACTGTATGATGCCCTCCCACTGGGGTCTGAAACAATGCTTGCTAGGTTTATGACTTCAAAGGGAAAAGTCAGTAGCAGGCTATTTTCATCATCTGTAGACCCCAGGGATAACTTTTTACCACATGGATGTTACTGCTTGCTTTGGAAAAAACAAGTGCCTCCAGCCTCTTGAAGCAGCACGCGACTGCCGTGCTGTGAACTGCACACGGGGGTGAGAGGCGGGCTGCGGGCACCCGGGTGTCAGATGCTCAAACACCAGATTCTGCCTGGGAGTTCAAAATAGAGACTATCGCAACAAATGGTAAACGAAACAGACACAAATGCCATCTGAAGGCTTAAGCATGGAACTTGCACAGCACTTTGATTAAATATTTGAATCTCATCCAAAGGTAACTGGTGTAAGTAGGACCCAAGCTCCCCTCAAAACACCTGCAGATAAGGATGCTATGTGAAACAGAAATGTAAGTGACAAAGACGTGCGAAGTTGGTTATCGGTGATTTCCTCAGCTTTTAGATCTGGATGAGCACCTGGGACTTTCCTCATCAACTTTCAGTCTTAGTAAGTCACTCAAGGTACGGAAAGGAAGCCACCAGAAGCAGCAACTTCGATTGGCTTTTCTGGCACGTCTCTGTTTTAAAAGATGAATGTCCAGATACCAAGCATGTCTCCTTTCTGCCCTTTGAAAACATTCAGAAAGCCTACAACTATTCCAGTCAAATACACGAACGGCACACGTTAGAAAAACATTCAGGCATAAATTCCGAATTTTCTTATTAAAGATCAGAGCAGCAGTGATAGTCCATTAAGCTAAATGAAGAGCTTTTCCTTCTTTTTTCCTTTAAGTGCCGCACCATTAAAAGCAGCACTTGTTTAAACAACGCCTCAAGGTGCACAGGATGGCCAAGGCAACCCTGACCAAACCCAAGGCCCACGAAGCCCACCGCATGCTAGCTCTGCGGTCTCTCCCTTCCCAAGCAAGGCATAGATCGATCTCCTCTTGAGAAGACCCACCCGACGTGCCCCCAACTCCCCTTCACATCGAGGCACACGACGCCTGACAGCAAGGAGCTCCTGGGGCTGTTTGAAGAGCAGACTCGTGGCGTTTCTCTCTGGTTCTCCTCCCCCAGCCCTCCTCCCGTCACGGCCCCGCGGCAGCTGGCTCCTGCCCACTCCCCCCCACGCTCCCCTCCATGGCAACACTCCTGTGGAAGGGAAACGCAGAGAACATGAATATCGGATTATTTCTGCCTCCTCGGATCGAGCACTGGAGTGATGCTTGTAATCAAGAGCCATTGCGAAGGAAGATGTCCACTTCAGCAGTTCAGTCGCTTGCGGAGGTTTAAACCAAGGGGTTGGACCAGCTCCAAATGAATGTGACGAGCCCGGCCCAGCTGCTGGGCCACGGGCTTGCAAGCAGAGGAAACCTCCACAGGACGCCACCTGCCAAACCCAATCTCAGGCTATTAAAGAAGTCACCCTGGAGGTCACTACCTCTTACAGACGGTTTATTCCATTACACATCATACTTTCCTTTAACCACCACAAGTATCCGTTCACTCTCACCCACTCCTAGCTCTCAAGCTCCTCTCCTCTAAATAAAGATATATTGCAGCCCTACGCTATCGAAGTGGAGGTTTGACATAGTTTCTTCCTATAAAATCTACTAATTTTGTTTCATATATACAAGTTTTGCTGAGAAATTCACTTTGATGCATACAGAAGCATCTCTCACCAGGCCACCCAACTTATTTTGCAAAAGCCCTGCCCAGAACCAACTCTCTCCACATCCCCCGTACCATCAGGGTATGACACGAAGCATCAAGTCCTCTCCTCAAAAGCATGCTGGGCTTTACCGAGGAGCACAGAGCAGAAACACAGGGGAATTTGGCTGAAGGCAGAGCCACAAAGACGAGCTATTCAAGCCTGACACAAGCGAGGCTGTCCACAGACTCTTCTGAAGCCCCCGCCTGACCAGCAGGCAGATCTCGGGAGGCCAATGCACTGTTCATTTCTTCTGGTTAACTGAGTAAATAAAAAAAAAAAAATATTCAAGGAACTTGTTTTCAGTTCTTCAGCAGAGATCAGAATAACCCAGTATTACATTGCAATAAACATCAGACAGCACTGTTTATGGAGCAGTCACTTTCAAATGGGGGAAAAATCTAGATAAACATAACTTTGCATTTGCAAAACAGTAAGTATTTATAAATAAATGTCCTCCTTTCTACTTACCAGTATCAGGGTATGATGCCTTTACAATTCTTTAAAAATCTAAATATTTAAATTATGTCTAAAATTAGCATGGTGCAAAAAGATGCTTCCAATAACGTACCCACCAATAAAAATCAGCTTTGGAGGTGGAAGAATATCTTAGGGCTTCCAGCAAGAACCACATGCTAGCTGAAGAGACATTCAGAGTAGCTGAGTCACTGTGGTTTTCTGAAACGAGCCTTTAACTATGACTTGAGGGAAAGAACATTAAGTGACAGGCACTTCATAATGAAGGATAAAAGTTTTTCTTCTAAAGTTCCTGGGTTTTTAAGGCTAAGGCTGCAACTCATTTTCCTGACACTTTTTTTCTTTTGAGAACTTTGATGTCTAGTTGCCAACATGATGTTTAATTTTAATCCTGCGTTAACCATAATTTAAGCTTTGCACAAATATCGCAGTGCCCTTCAGAACGGTTAATTGTTTGGTAACTAGAGGTACACGGCCTCAAAGGTACCTCTGGGGTAGGACTTTGACCTGAACAGGGAGCATAGCAGTCTGTAGCTGTGGACTTGTCACTCATCTGAAGTTTTAGTAACTCCTCTCTCCCCTTTTAATGAACTGCCCAATTAACAAATCCCTCCCTGTTACCTTCAGCTGTGTTTTTATACATATAGGAGTGACAGGCCATTAAAGCAACGACCAGGCTCGCTATACTTACAAAACCACAACAGAAACAAATCCAGTGCTTTCTGCACAGAAAGAGAACAACGCAGAAAATAGAAATGCATACATTAGGAGTAAAGGGAAAGCAAGGCACAGCAAGACGGAATTAGTTTTGCATGATAAGCTCTATTCAGCCCTTTCCCAGTTATCAGACATTTTGTGCAGGAACAAACCTAGCAAAGGATCGCAAAGATCCTCAGTACAGCACAGATGTATCCATAATGAAAGCTTTAATACAGAAAGCTGGAAAAAATTACTTTCTGAAAACAGAAATGATCTCTCCCCAAAAATGTCTGAAAACATACTTTTTCTGATTTTTTTTCCCTAAGAACTTTTATAGTTTCCGCACGGCTTTTGTTTGCTTTTTTTTCCCCATTTGAATTTCAGAACTTCTCTATTTTCATACTCTTTTCAATAGAGGGTTCTTGGAGAAGTTACAAGAACACAGTATTTTCTCCCATTTGATTCTGAACATTCAGTAATAACGTAAAGGATAAGAACCCCAGTAAATTCCCATCTTCTCAAAGCCTGCAGAAAGCCTTTCCTCTCCCCCCTACTTGCCCCCGTAACCGATGCTGCTTCGGTGCGTGCAGGCAGAAGTTAATTGCAGCACCTCTCTGGAAACGCTCTGCTGTGCCCACCATCACTTCTGCCTCAATTCCCATTCAGAGCTGTGGCCCAACTCCACGGCCACCCTAAAGCACTACCCCATTTTAGGGCTGCTTCCTCACAGCCCTCAGGAACCCGACTGCCGTTGCAAACCAGCCTGCTGTCGTTGCTCGGGCCTGTTCACACCAACTGAAATGGGCTTATCCTCAACACAGCTGCAGGGTTTCCCCTCCACCAAGCATTTCATGGAAGCCGAGCACTAATTACTCACGTTTGTGCCTTCTACAGAAGCTCTTTTTGGCTTTCTCTGCCAGCCACATGCACTCGAGGCCCTCTGAAGCACTGCAACTGTGAAGACCAAAAAGCTATGGTGATAGCTAACGTCCAAGCTAAATACTAAAAATAAATAAATATGGAAACACCCTCCGGATTTTTGCATCAGAAAAATTAGAAATGAAATGTCAACCAGAATATCAAGGTTAAAAGAAGCTGAAGGACTATATTAGTGGATATTCATTACACAAGCTGCTACATTTCAATATCAAATCCCCTATTCATACAGTGTGCTTCCTTCCCTTGCAATTTTCAAATATGTATTTTATACATACACACAGCTCAGCCTGTAAGGAGATGGGAAGACAAACTGTTAAATCCCAAGGAGCTCTCTGCAGACAAATTCTGGTCCAAATGCAGAATTGTCACCTGTCAAGTTGTCTCACGGTTCAGCATTAATGCTGTGGTACACAGTTTACTGTAGGAATGAGTAGGCCATTGGACTGGGATGAAGTTGTCAGCCTTCCCCTTCTCTGGTCCATTTGCTGCTCTGTATGAACGGGAAGCAGGCACTGAAGCTACCACCCCACAGATTATTTAACCCAAGTCTCCACAAAGCAAAAAAGCTTGAAGCACGCAGCCGACAGCATATGGGAAGAACTACATATTTGGAATTAAAACTTGTAAATCACATTTGAAGGATCTTCCCCCCGTTGTCATTCCTCATGACCAAGGCCATCTGCCTGACAAGGAGTAGGAGGGTATAAATTCTCAGCTTGTTTTAACACTTGTCAATAATAATGAAGAGTTGTCTTTAAGATCTATATTGCCTTCAGATTTATCCTCCAGCCCTTAAGACGCTTGCTTAGAGCGTGCTGGCATTCCTATTTAGCCAGTAAGCACTTTGCAGCAGGGAAAGATTAATCTCGTACGTATGGCTCAGTGCTGAGCACACGCAGTCACCATCCCGCTTCCGCAGCCAAGTGCTCCTACAGCACCCACTGAAGATGCAATTCTTGTTTCCCAGAAAAATTTGCTGATATTCTCCTGCAGCCCAGTACTTTCAGTTCTTATCAGCTTTCTAGCGTCACTTTGTTCTCATCACATAGTATGGGGATAAAATACTTGCTTTTTAATCAATATCTAAAATGCACTTCTGAAAGGCAGAAGCCAACACAACCCCACCAGCAGGCTTACAAATCTATTTGCTCCAAAATGCACTTTCGCTTAATACTGGAGTTGAGACATGAGAAGTCAAAGGCAGCTGGATGCCTTTGACAGGAGCATCTATTTAAATGGACAGGAAAAGGCTGTAATTGAGCCTGCTCTGTATGTGCTGAACCCATTCTTGACCAGCAAGACAACAAACCCACCACGCTGTTCTTTGACCGATCTCTGAAACCTTTGGTGCCAAATAATACAAACCTACGTGCAGGACGGATGGGAGCATTCATCAGAGCAATACTGAAGTTTCTGCTTTTTGTTTTTTTTGTTTTTTAATAAAAAAATACTAATGAACCAGAAATCCAACTCAGTCCTCTCTCCGGCCACATTCTGCATCCCAGACTATTCGGGCTGTAACAATTCACTCCAGAGTTTTGCAGGGAGGGGAGTAAACTTTTCCTCTTTGCACATAGATCCTGGTTACATTCTAATAATACTGAGATTTATTCTTGTTTCTTTGAAAATAAAACCCAGCTTTATGGCATAACGAGCAGTCACGGACTGGAATCCCTAACACAAACAGCTCTTTTCGTACCAAGCCCCCACCCCGGTCCCAGAGGCTGGCGGGCCATCGGCACTGCGAAACCCTGCCTCTTTGGGATGGCTGGAGATCATGTGCTGCTCCGCAGGGGGAGGAGGGAAGGATTTTTGTAGATCCAGCTGGGATTTTTTCCTTTTCAGGATGGCTGCTCCCTCATCCAGTTCTCACTTCCTCATGCCTACAAGCTCTGTGCTTATTTTTTCACTTGTACGATTTTTAACCTCAGCAAATAGATGGGCCGACATTCACTAAGCGCTACCAGATGGCTTTTGCATAACAAAGCTTTTTGTACCCTTAATAAAATCTGAACCAGAAATAATTTCTTCCAGTGAAGCATTTTCTCGCAGTGTCACCGTTTCTCTGCTGTCAGCGGGGCTTGGAGGTGATTTCTCGTTCTAAAAATCTGACTGAAAGCTACGGAAAGATTCCTCAACTCCAAAGCAAGGAGTTATGTTTTCACTGAACTTCTGTATGCTGTGTAATCAAAACAGATGATAATTGCCAACAGGAGAACTCGGCACCAATTATTTTCACAAATGAGGTACGAAGGAAGTGTTAGTCCTAGCAGAAATATCTCTTACTTGACTGAATAATAAGCCGTTCATTAGAGTAAGATTTTCCAAGAACGCTACATTCAGTGTCACTCAGTCTGTAATGGCTATTCTAGCATTTGAAACACTCGCAGGAGACGTGACAACCTGAACGCTTTGACTTTCACAGCAAGGTGACAGGATTTCATGAGAGCTTGCCTAGTGCAGGCTTCTCAGTTCTGTGTGTCACAGCAACAAAACTACGAGGGCCAAGAGGAACTACGAGAGAGCGCTTCTGTGCAAGTGTCAGGGCGCACAAGATGAAAAACATTTTGCTGAAGCAAACTGTGGTGCAGGTGTCATTGAAGTTTTGTGCTTCTACATATCCAGTGCAGTCCCAAGGCTCCGTCTCAGGGATTTTGCTGTGCAAATTTTTGGCTAATTATGGCCGCTTTTAACCTTAACCGAAGGCACGATCACAGCTGCCGGCGGAGAAGGCAGCTCAGTTTCCTTAACTGCAAGCTGCCGTCCAGACCTACAGCGAGAGCGATTCAACGTGGTGGTGGCTCCACAAGGCTGTGTGTGCAATACAGCTCAAGCAGGCAGCAACGGTGAGCAGGCTGAATGAGAACTTGAATTTCAAACAAGCGAATATGGGACAGCTCGCCTCGTGTCTGCTGCACCTCCCCATTTGCCATGTAGTTATACCCAAATAGCCAGCTGGCATGTAAGAAAACCTGGTAATTCCTCATACTGCCCATACTGTGAAGAAGCAATCTTTTACTGTTACCAGTGCCTAGTAAAATCTCACTCAAGGTTAGGGCAGCGAGCCTCAAATAAAAGCTCTCTCGAATAAAGTGTTACGAACTGCTGACAGCATTTTGCATACCAGCCCTTACACCCAGCCTCTCTCTCCCCCCCTGACATTTCTCAACACTCTAGACACGCGGTGAAAAGCTGCCTGAAGATGTCCGGTACATCTTCCAGCACATACACAGAGTTTTCCACAAACTTCATACTGATGACTTTATCCATCTGCCTCTACACGAAGCAGACAGGCATGGCAGTATCGCTGCAGTTTATCACCAGGTCCTCTGGCAGCAGCGTATGTCCTACCAGTACTGCTGAGAGCCACTGCCAGACCCGTCCTCCCAGCTTCCAGAGCAGACTAAAAGCTTTTAAACAGAGCAGAGCAGGGGATACGGAGCACGCAGAAGAGCACAACGGTTGAGCTACCCTAAATTTTAGGCAAGCCACAAATTTTAATAACTTTGCTATATTAAAAGATATGTACCAATGTCACCCCACCCCCACGATTCATCAAGGCATTTCACTCCCTTGGGCTCTTGTGACTAAGTATAATATTTCATTAAATATCCTGTTCATACTGGCTTATGTACTAGGGAACACACTAATTTTAGAAAACTGATTAGCTAGTTCTTTCTAACCGAATGTTATTGTAGCTAAGGTCAGATTTTGCACTGAAACTATGGCAACAAAGCCACAGTATTCCTTTGTCTACAAGGTTGGGGCTAGGTTTATTAACAGTAGTGTTCTACTTAATAGCTAAGCACTGCTTTCTGGCAATCCCTCCCTTGATCCTACCTGAAATACCCTAAACTTTCCACAGGGGAAAAAGCTCAGACCTGTGAAAGATGTTGAGAAACAAGCTGAACATTTAAACCAGACCTTGGCTTCTTTCTTCATTTTCAGTGCATGGTCAGTACCTCAGCCCATTTCCCCATCCTCCTGCACAACAAGCCTCACAAGGAGAGATTGCTGCCCACATTTTAGATGGGCAAGTGAAGCACACAGAGCATAGAACTTCACACCAGGCCTTCAGCAAGATTCCCCTTCTTCTTTTGCAGTACCTGGGCCAACAGATTGTGTCTTCTGTGCACTGCTCCAGTTATGCATATTAACGGCCACTTTATATTTCAAAGGGGCTTTGCTCTGCCTTCATCTAGATGCAAAGCATCCAAGATGAAAGCACTGGAAACCCAGAAGTTGGCAGCTGTTTGAGCACAGTACTCTAAGAACAGAGCAGCATGCAAACTTAGCCCAGCCAATCTTCACAGACTGTGCCCTGGATGCCAAGCAGACCTGTCTCCTCTCCGTGTTCAGTACCTACAACTTTTTTTTTAATGCCAAGTTAAAAAGACTTTTATAACGGGCCTTTCCTCCACTATGGTCTTGGTATCCCATTGTTAGGACGCAGCAAAACCATGCTAAACCATCTTTTTTAAAGCAGTAATTATTTAGCCAATCATTTATTCATGGTTTCAGCAGAGCACATAACAGCATGGGGGTGGAATGTCTTTAGGATGTGCTGCCGTTTCAGCACAGCAGCCCCCAAAGGGGATACAAACTTGTCTTGCTTAATAGGTCGATGAGGAACAACGCTGTGATACACGTGGCAAATTAAGTGGGAACAGGCTGCCGGTTCCCTCTGTGTGACAACACCTTCCTGCAGAAACAAACACGGCTGCCCTTTGATTCCCGCACCCAATCCCGACTCTCAAAGCAAAGCGAGCTACTGCTGCACATTTAAATAAGTCACAGGACACAACAGCTACACACGCCAGCTCATAACATCTATTCTCTAGCTGTGCTTGTAAAGAAAAAGCTCCACTTTTTTCTCTCCTGCTTGCTAACATAGCAGACCATATAAGTAAGTATCCTAGATGAGACTGGGGAAGACAAAATCTGAGGTTAAGTGTTTGGAAAAGAGGTGTTGGCGATATCACGCTGAAGTCTTCCTGGGCAAGGAGAGAGCGCTGCACGTTGCCTGCCACCTCTCCTGGGAAGAGAGGAAGGAAGCTTGGGTGTGTTCGTGCGAGCGGTGCATCAGCTCCTGATTAGGATTCCTTTCGCAGAACTTTCCAAGCCTCTGCAGATACAAAGCACGTTTGTATGAAAATACACTTCTGACTTCTTAGGTTTTGAAAGATCTAAATGCCACCGTGACAATTGCCTGTAACATCTGCTTGTCTGTAGGATGCAGTGGGCTAAAGCTTCACTTTTTAGAGACGGTGCTCAGGATTTCTTGATCATATAAAGGGCATCGAATTCAAATGCACACTAGCAGTTGGCAGGTCTCTAGTACAGTTATATAAACGCTTAAGACTCATACTAAAGGATTCCTCATCAAGACAGTGAAAATGTTCTTCGGATACTTAACTGTATCATACTTCTGCAAGACAGAGATTCTACCTACAGGGAATAACCAATGCTTTAGTTTTAAATAAAGAAATCACAGGCAAAACTTCAATGTTTTCTCATTTTTCTCTTCCATCATGCTAACATTGAGGTTTATTTTGATTTCCCACTAAATCACAACAGTGCCCTTTATGAACAGGGGCTGAGCATCAGCAATTCTTTTGATGTCATTTGCCCCATTGGAAAAACAAAAGTCACACAAGAAGATGCTTGCTACTGTCGCCCCACTTCGTAGCTTTGATATTCAGCAAGTGCATTTCAGCACGACTTGGACATCACCAGGAAGCCACACATCCATTGCAGCCCACTTATTTCTCTTCAAGACCACCACGCTCAGCTTCCAGCTTAGCGTTCAAGCACTCTCAAACGTCCTGCCTTGAATGAAGAAGGAATGCTGCAATTTTATCTGTTCACATGCTGTTATCAGAGTGAAAAGGCCATATTTGGACATAAGTTGTTTCTTAAAGTAGTCTGGGCATCTGAATAATTAAGGTACCCAAACATTTCACCGGCACTAAGTCCTGTGTAAGAGAAAAGGGAGCCGAAGCTTGGCCACGCAGCCCAGGCCCTCCTTTCATCACCATCGCTCCTGGAAGGTGCCCTCCACCCTCGGCACAGCACCCACGCTAACTCAGCTAATACATGCAGAAAGTCGTCCAGCTCAGACTATTTCACATCAAAGTTTAAAAAGCAATCCAAGAGGATGTAATTGCTTCAGAGCAGATTTGGAGAAGCACGCATAGGTAAATGGAGAGCAATAGGATTTTAGGCTGCCCACTTATCTGAGGCTGAGCACTCGATACCTAAAGGCCTGGACTGCAAAAAGTTATTCTTGATGAGTGCAGGGGATGGCACAGAACTACCTTTCTACCCAAAAAAGTTGCAGTTTGATATGCTGCAAAGATTTTTCCTTCACTAACAGGCAGAGGGATGTGGGTTTTTATTACGGAGCACTGATTTTGATCAATGCTGGGCACAGCACAAATAAAAGAGAAACTATCAAAAGCTTTGGTGTGTGTACATGTACTAAAGCCTCTCTGCAGCCCCAGCCTCAGGTCATTTCTTCCCCTGAAGACGAAGCTGCAGTTCAAAGGCTCAGCCCCAGCCCTGACAATGCCAGATGAGCACAACCCGACGCTTCCTGACAGCAACACGCACGAGGAGCATACAGGATGGGTTAGGATCAAAAGAACAAACAGAATGCGAGCTACTCATCTTCTGCTTCGCCATGAGGGTATTTTAAGTCTAAGGGATACGGGTTCGTTCCTTGAACATCTTGCCAAAAAGAAGAGTGTTGCCCGGCAACTACTAAAACAGTGCTCTGGGAGGAGGGAGCTGCCGGCCAGATTAACCCAGTAAGCGCCCCGTCTCCCTGCCTCTCAGGCAGCTATTGCTGCAGCTTCTGGATCCCTGGCAGACGAGTCTGCATCCCAAATAAAGAGCTGTAAGGAATTTCCTGAGCCGGCTGTCAGACAGGCTGTTTCGGTGTAGTACGAGCGTCTAGCGTTGAGCAAACACACTTGGCTTAGCGCGCCGCTCCGTTCCGCTACAGCACGGGCACAAATAAAACCTGTGCAAAGCACACACGTTAACACAGCACAGCTCCTGCGGCCAAAGCAGACTCAGCCCTGGGCTCTGCCTCAGCTTTGCCACTGCTGCTAGCTCTGACTTCTTCAGTTTGCAAAGAAAGCAGCAAGCACCTCCCTGCATTCAAGGCCGCCCCATTTCTAATGACAGAGTGGTGCTTCTGGCCTCGCCGAAGGGCCAGCTGTAGTCTGTACTTGCCACATAAACCCATGAACATGAAAAGGGTGTTCTCTTAGAGTCACTGCTCAGATGCACAGTCATACTCACGGGCAGCAATTAGATTCCAGCTTTAAAAAATACATAAAATGTCTTTTTTTTTTTGTTCAGAGCGGTTCAGACAACCAAGGAACTGTCACACTTTCTTTTTTTAGAGACTTCCCCAACCAGGATTTTTTCCAGGAATCTCATCTGTACACAGTATATTCGGACGAGCAAAATACTTTCCCAAGAATTTTCATATTAACATTTTAAAAAAGAAACACCTAAATGAATGTAACCCTGAAGTCTTAATGTTTTGCACGGTAGTTTTAGAGGGTTTCTGAATTAGTTGGAGCTGGAAATAGGAAGGGCAAGAGAAACACTGCTTAGGAGAAAACAAAAGCAGAACAAACCACACTGTTATTTCAAGTGGTCCAGAAAGACAGAATTAAAAATCCACTGAAATCTCAGACCATAATTTACCATCCAACCTCAGGAAGAGAAAAAAAAAATCAGCCTTGAGACCTTCAAGTGTTGATACTAATATTTTAAAGACCTAAAGTCACTATAGCATTTAATATGTGAAATAACTAGTGGCCAGTGATCATTGTAATTGGAGTGGGCTAGACTAATAACTTTCTTCGGAGTTCTACAGACTTACTACTACCACCTTCAAGCTCTGGCACTTTCCATCTATCATGACCTCTGTTTCTTTTTGTCTTTTCACATTTTTCTTATTTGTACTTCTACTCTGCACCCCAAATCTCACCTGAACTCTATCCCACCTTCCTCTCAGCCTCCTCTTGCATTTCTTCCCTTTCAGTGCTCCAACACCACCAGATTGATGTCAGACTATTTTTTCCACAACTTTATCAACAGAACAAGCCCTCGTGTCCTTAAAATACCTCTGTACGCTTTCCTCCAAGCGGACTGAAAGGCTCTATCGCTCCCATCTCCAACTCCAGTCGTGCTGCTGCAAATCCTTCTGTTCAGTTCAGCTCATCCACACACACCAATCTTCTCTCTCTGAGTTTTCCTTGGGACAACTTGAAGCTAACATTTTTTAAAGGAGTGACTTACTAACATAAACCAACCCGTTTCAGCAGTGTAGTGCTTGCTTTTAGGAAGAGGCTCCCCAGGCCGGGACTGTTTGCACGCTGCAGGCAGGTTATCAGAGCTCAGCGACTGCGTACGCTCCCGAGGTATTGCTGTCAACTTGCCTTTGGTAGAGACTCTTCGGGAGGAAGGCTGGTGCACATATATCACTACTTTGTGCACAGCAACTCTGCTGCATTTCTAGGGCCTGAAGTAGGAAGAAAAGGAAAACCACCAGCCCAGGGCCCCGCTGCTGGCACGAGATGCAACTGATTAAGGGTAGCCTAGGCAACAAGACTTTTTAAAACCTGAAACATCCACAGCTACGAAAAGGCAGGATGGATTAGCTCTGCTGCTGGATAGAGACACTTCAGTTTCACACTGAATTTTCTAAGAGTGATGCGTGCATCTCTAAGCAGAAGATCTTGCTTCTAAGTATCTCTTACCACGTGAAGCATGACGAACGTATTTACAACAGCTCTACATCTGCCCAAGATCTCTTCAGAGAAGTTTAGAATTGTATTTTTAAAATACTACCTGAAGAGAGACCCTCTGGAGGGGCCGCGAAGCCACAGTCAGTGTTCCCCCCAGAAGGTGACTTCGGATGTGACCGACCTGCATCTGGACAACTTAATGCACAGTTCATTTGGAAGAGAATTCTCACATAGATATAAACCAGGTTAGAGCATGGAGGCATTTTTCCAGTACTGTGTCTTTTCAAAGCTATAATGTAAAGTCACTGACATCTGATTAATTTTGGTCCCGCTCTAATAAGATCTTCAAAAGTTACTTCTCAGTTACGTGTCAGCATTTTGTACCAACCTGAATTCAAACCAAGATCACACTCCTCAAGCTGCAGTCAGAGCAGCTCCACATACCAAATCCTGTCAGCTGGGATGGCCAGCACGGGCTGTGAGAAATCACTGAGCAAGCGTGGACACTGCTTGTAAAATTCATTGGATACTCTAACATTTCCACATGCTGCTGCTGTAAAACCAGGCCTTGTGCTACGGTCTGCAGTACCTGCGACACCGCCCAGAGCAAATAAAGCGAAATCTCAAGTAGGACAGAACGAAACATTGGGACTGGTGAATTACATTCACCAGATGCCCACCGTTGCTTTGTAACCCAGAAGTAAAGGACGTTGTTTGGATAAATACACCTTAGGGAAGACTGTGTGTTCCGCTTGCAAGGAGGGTATTTTTGGAAGGTGCCATTAAAACACCACGATTGTCAGGAACTGCAGCCATGTCTCTTCATTGCCAGGGACTTCCTGGGCAACACCCCAGGCAAGTATCTGGGTGCCTTTGCTTCACTGAAAAAGGGATATTTTCTATTTGTGTTGGTGAGATAAATTTCAGTATTGTTTCTTCTGAATATTTATTGAGGAAAGCATTTTATCTCAGACCACGGTTATAAAGCATGCATATAAACAACTGACATGCCTGCTAAAATTTTATGCCTTTTGCTGCCATTTATCGTTAAGCATAAACTTCCTCACGAAAGCTTTAGTGAAGTAACTACAAAGGTTGGAAAATGTTCCTACCATTCTTTCTCCATGTATACATTTTAACTAATATGAGAACTTTTATCATGTCCAACCACAATGTTTCACGTCAGACAAGCGTTTCTTTGTACCTGCAGTTCCTAAATTGTGCTAGAAATAATTGTTTTTCTCTCCTTTTTTCCCTGCCTCTTTCTCCTCCACCTCCACCCTCAATCTCTCCTATACCCAGTAGTCTCAGTCAAATCCATGTTTATTCCTTGGTTTGACTTTACTGTTAAGAATTACGTGAACTAGAGCACTGATAGGTAATATCATCTTTCTTGTTCTGCAGAGCTTAACTGTCAATTCTAAAAGCTTTTCCAGGTTGCTCTTCAATACCCAAATCACCAGCTATCAGCTTTCCAGTAGAATGGGGAAAAAACACTAAGAACTCACCGACTTCAGTAACATTTTTAAAACAAATTACATGAGACATCCTCATGTCATGGGAAAAACACCAAACCAAAACAACCAAAGAAACAAAACCCAAACAAATGCAAACAAAAACAGCAGCACAGAACATACACATTTTTCAAGGGCAATCTAGCCAAATCTGAGTAGAATTATGGCAGTTCTAGGCCCCTGAGAAAACTGAAACATAACCAAAAAACAAGATTCATCCAACAAAGAGATAATAAGGAGCTGCCACATCTGAGAACAGCAATAAAAGCTATACCAAATGTTAAGAATATTTGGTCTGAGCTATCCTTTAGGTAAAAGACACGACCAAGGGGTAAAAGAAAGAAACCAAGACTTTTTCCAAGCAAAATCCCAACTAGTGCTTCTCTTCCTCTTTATATTTTTCCTCAAATTAATCAGACCTAGCCAAACTCCACAAAGAAGGAGGCATTAACTTATTACACTAAGCATAAATTTCCTGGGATAAGGAAGGCAAACTCGAGCTTAGCTAATGTTGGATGAGATTGAACACCAGTTGCAACAAACATTTGCTCCGTTCCTTTTTCCTCTTCTCAGAAGCAGGTTTGGTACTGGGTAACTAAATGGCACATATGGATAGTAACTAAACCACACTCAGAGAAAAAGAACTGAGACTTGCAGGGACATCCTGGTTGGACATATCTGAAAGCCAGTCTCAGTTTGCAACTGCCCTTCACAAAGCCTTCTTTCAAGCCCCACAGCACAATTCACAGACATTCATACATACGCACTTTTTCTTTCCTCGTGAGTCAGCCTTTGTGGAAGAAGGATGCCACTCAAATATTCTACAGGAGGTGAGGTGGTCAAAAGTAGTTTGCACAACATAAAGGACTTCTTCCACCCAGAAGGGTAAAAAGCTGTCTCGTAAACTTACCTCGGAACTTTTTGGGTGGGTTGTTAAGATCACCTGCTTCTGGCTGTACAACACACCGATCATCCACAAGGCTGCAAAGAAACGAGAAACAAAGTGAGATTCTTTTCCTTTGCAATTGCTTATGTCCTCGTTAGCAAAACCTAAGTGTTTTATTTGCAATATTTTATCTGAGTGGCCACTTCAGCAAAAGACATTCCCCAAATGCCAAATCTTTCTAAGAAGCATGCAGCTAATTTTTACTGTTGCCCAGAGCTATGCTCCTGGACAGGCGGGACAATAAATAAGTCATTGCTCCTGTATGCTGCATCTTATGTCCCCTCCTTGAGGTGCAGACAGAACAGCCCATATTCTAGTTAGGTGAGAGACAGCCTTAAAACAATTATTGCCTCTTGGACAGATTTCAATAATGTTGCAATTGTGTTCACATTAAAGGACAGAGAACAGGAAAATAAGATGACTGCATAAATTGGACACCAATCCTACGGCTCCTTCAAGTATCAAAAAAGGCAGAAACATCAACTGCCACAATGCAAACTGATTCCCACAAGGCAGGAAGGCATAAATACACCCTCCTGCTCACCACTCATCAACACAAGCAAAGTCACGAGAGCAAACTAACCTCCTCCTGCTTTACCAGAAAGGAAGTGAATTGGATAGCGAACCCAAGGGATTTCGATAGGAAATGCCAGGATAGGGCTTCTCCTGTGAATACACATTGCCAAAAGGACCCTGTGGGTGAATTCAAAGCCCACAGAATAAAGCGTTTAAGATGCACTTGTCACCACTGCTCTGCCCTTAGTAAGCTTTGTATCCACACGGAATTGCTCTTTTACCAAGCATTACTTCTAAATAGCGAAAAATGCAACTGTAACCACATATCTGGCAGGTTCTGAAATGGTCTTAAAATTATACAGTTTGGCCCCTTACAACCAATCTGTCAAAGAGGCTTTCTACACAAAAGTAGAAAGTAAAACTCCAAGGTCTAAAAGGGCAGAGATGTCCATTCTCATGCAGAATCAACTTGAGAAAGAGATTGAAACCTAGAATATGAGAGTTGTTCCTTGCAGAGGCTGGTTACATGCAGGGAGCATCTTGAGACAACAATTATGGAAAATCATGAAGTGCATAAAAATTAAGAGATCAGAGAGACTAAGTGGATCAACAGTTCTATGCATCTAAAATTTGCATATGCAAACATTCACAGTAAGTTACTTTTTCCCCATGGATTTTCTCCCTGTTCAGTATTAAACCAACATGTATGTGCTCCAACAAGAATAATCCTAATAACACCTGAACTCACTGAAACACCTGCTTCTAGCAAACAAATGGCCAACATTATTAAAAGCCAAATGGGTTATTCTAATAATCCCCCACGTAGTTAACCTCAGTGCAAATTCTCTCTCTTATCCTGATACTAAATAGAAAGTAAGAGGAACTTCCCAAATTACTAAGAAAATAATTTTACAGGGTGCAAAGCCCGGAAGAGGCCGTATCGTACACCAGTAATCACAGTGATGACAGCACTGAGTTTGGGAAACAGCAAGAGCAAAGTCACAATTAAGCAACAGTCATGTCATACAAATACTAAATAGGAGCACTCTTCAAAGAGAGTTACTTGGCTAAAATGACATTAGAACGTATAGTGGTATCTGTTTCTCAACCGTCATTAACCACATGACAAGTCATTACACATTGTTATGACATAAGACTGTCAGAACTCCACATGGTATAGAGTACAATTACACCAAATCTTTCCTTGGCTTCTTTAATTTTCTCCAGGACAAAGACTAAATTAAATATGGGACAAAGCTAATTTGATTACGAAGGCTTATTAAGATGATAATGCATTTCATGTTTCACATAGCAATTGGGATTTCTGGCTTAAATTAGGCTCAGAAGATGTGCGGCCATTATATAATACAGTTACCTTAAAACACTGCAAATCAAATCAGCGAGGATGCCTTTAATACTAAGGGATATTTAGACCTGCCATCAGAACATCTCATCAAGCCTAAAAGAAATAGATGTGCTTAGGGCCTGCAATGTCTGAAAGGACTACCCATGGTGAAAAATATCTGCTCAGCAATGCCATCAAAAGCCACAGCCACTGCATAATGTTCGTCATGCACCGTATGGGATTCAACATAACATAACTTTCTATTTGCTCGGGAATTATCTACTGCCAAACTTGCTTCAATACTAGGAATAAAAAAAAAGCCAGATGTATCGTACCGCTCAGTTTGTTTTGCCAGTTTTCAGCAGATAGTATTTGGCCAGTTACAACACAGCTGATCGGATACTGCAGAGTGTGCGTGTCATATTTGACGAGTACCTTTGGGAAATTTGTCAAATACATTTGCCAAATACTATTCAACCAACCCTACTTACTACATCCCTTGCTTTTATCATACCTTCTTTCCCTTCTGGCAGCATCCCATATTTTCTTCTCTTTCCTATAATAGATCATGGTGCATCTTCAGTGTCTGCTTCCTCTCTGCCCCCTTATTTTCCAGATTCCTAATAGCTAGAGGACTAAACCTACAAGTTAGTTTGGAGTCACTGTTGAGATTTCAGCCCATCGTTTCCTGCTGAAAGACTTACCAGGATGCTGTCTTTGTACCCTGCTTGGGAGATCCATTTATCAGATGCATCTGGACAGTAGGCATCAAAAAATTTGCTGTCACTGTACCCACCCTGAGGCCCTTACGGCTACTGGAAATGAGAAAGAGCACGTTGTGTGTATGCCCACTCACCATATCATCAAGCTTCCTGGCTGCTTCTTTGCTATTCATTCGGTATTGAAGTACCGGAGCAATATGCCACACTATTTCCCTCCCCCTAATTTCCCACTGCTTTGAAACGAGGTGGCAGATGTGCTCTGTTAGCTTCTCATCCAGCCCCCTGGAAGGTCTTCAAACTCAGTACGCGGCTCCACTGCCAGCTTCTGATGTTCTGAGAGATTTCTCCTAAGCAGCAGTTGAGCAGAATAAAACATACCCTGTCCCTCTGTCAGAGCTGTATTTCAGTTCTGTGCTTTCTCTGCAAAGTCTTCCTCGTCCTACGTGAGGGGCTAGTTCTTGTTTAACAAAGCGGCATTCACTTCTTACTGCTTGAGAGGTTCTCTCCTACAGAGCACCTAGCCTGATGTGGTTGCAGAAGGAAACAAAGGAGCTCCGCGAGGCAGCACGCCCGGGGACAGGAGCAGGCAGGGCACGGCTCGCACTGCAGCTCTGGGGGTACTGGCCATCGGCAAGCTGCAGATTCAAAGTGTTCTCCTTTGACTGAAGAAATACAATTTTGTTTGTATGAGAAACCTCAAATACTGCAAGACAGGGCAGAACTAGCCATAGTGGTCAGTTAGTGGTTTATGAATGGTTTGGCTCAAGTTGTTTTTTTTGTTTTTTTTTTTTTAAACCACCTACTTACATCACTACCTTCTTTTTCTTTTTTCCTTTTCCAATCAGCAGATTGCACTGAGGCCTATTCATTCCTGGCTAGGGGCGGGGTGGGCAGGAGAGAACAGGACAGGACACACGGATGGACACGGGACAGACAACATGAAAATCATTTTCTTGTATTCATTCCCTCTCCCCACAGCTTGGCCGTGGCAAGCTTCTTCCTCCCCACCAACTGCATTAAAACCACACCACATTCATTGATACGCTCTCTGTCTTCCCCAAAATCTAACTTGCCATATTAATTTCAGGCCATTTTTAAATTTAGGGCCAGATCTGTACAGAAAGCTACTTTGTTTTACCCAGTATTTCCTGGGAGTCAGGCTCGAGATAGCTAATTGAGCTCTGGCAGCCCTTCTTCCGGATGTTTCGGTACAAGAGAACAGCTGTCCTTACCCCAAAGTGCTAATAAATCCATTTGTTGAGCCCTCTGCATAGAGAGAACAAATATCTCCAATATGAAGGAAGCTCGACATCTTGTCAGTCATCTCTGGCTTAGTGCCCCTAGAAAAATAAAGCAAAACATTATTTATTAGGCAGAAGGATTTCTCCATGCAAGCTACTGGAGGTTACAACAACAGCACCCTTCGTGTTGTTTGCAAAGCTCAACCAGTTCTTGCCCTGCAATTGCAGGTATCGAGGAAAACATGGCATGGCAAAGCGCTTGCTTAGAAAAACAAAGTAAGGAAAAACAACAAGCTCCTGGCATCCTGCTCGGTGTGGGATTGTTTTGCTGGAGCCATATTCATCCCCACAGATGTTCGCAGAATCTCGTACCAGGCGTGCTGGCCTCCTTCATCCCATCTGAGAGGGGACGAGGGAGGAAGAGTGCCTTAAATTAAGGCGCGTTATTTGTACCACCTAAATTACAACACTTTTCTCTGCCTAAACACTTCTGCCAGAAGGAAGGGTAGGTACGAGCACATATAAAGGTCCCCTGGTGTGCGGAAATGGCTCTCCAAGGAATCGACATGTAGAACAGTGACATGACTTGGAACTGCTTCCATCAGCTCTGTGAGCGCCGGGGTGAGCCACCCGCTCCGAGCTGCTGCCTCAAAGCTGGCATTACGTGAAGACCCACTGAATGTGCCTGACAACGGATTTTGCATGTCAAAAGGTAAGGATTAAGATTTTTCGGAGACGAATGCTTTAAATGACGCATCAAGAAGCCAAATCCCTGTGAAATGAGGAATACTTCAATCCTGTTTTAAAAAAATTGCCTAGATGTAACACTGAAGGGACAGCCACTTAGTGCTGTCAGCTTCTACAGCACTAAGAGCTACCAGTATTTTCTTTAAAGCCCCAAATCCTGGACTGACTGATACAAGACCTACCTGTCATTTAAACAAATACAGAAAAGCAAGTTTCTATCTGTCACAGCAACAAAGAGAGAGACCAACAACAGGAGCCCTGATAAAAAGAACCCCAACCAAACAGATTTTCAAAGATGTCTTTCTAAAAGCCGTTTACTGGTTTCTTGGAGATGCTCCTAAGCCGTGGGTTTTGATCATCAACTTCAAAACACTGAAATAGCTTTCTGTACAGGAGGTTTCAAACAGCAGGCAGTACCATAGCCTCTCCAAGCTGCTCCTTCCCGCAGGCTGGTGACACGCTCCGAAAGGCAGCCTTGCCCAGGATCAGACTTACATTTAGGGGAAAATAATTGAAAACATTTTCACCCTGACATCCAGCATGACACACCAAAATCAACTTTAAATGGTCTTTCATTGGAGAATTAAGCAGCAGGAAATTATGTTCATTAGAGCACACAGCCCTGACATCGTACATGGGACTAATCTTCCCTTTCATTGATCATTATCTTGTTTATCAAAAATGTAAGGATCGAGTTTGTTAAGCGAGGCTGGAGATCGACAAGGACAGATTCTTGGAGATCTAACAGTTAATGTTGGTAACACCCTGCAGGTATCACAGCGTGAGCCGAAGCCAAGGCCAAGCTGCTCTCCTGGAAAGCTGCAAACAGCTCCCTCTCCTCCCTGCCTCCAAGTTCTGGTGGCAATCATCACACAGCGATTACTAAGTCAAAGCACATTACAGGCGTTCTCATGCCTGCATGTCACCGTGTCACTTGCACTATTAAAATCAAGTTCAGAAGAAATCAAAAGATAACAGGCCACATTCACATTCAGGGGGAGAAGGCTCAGTTCCTCCCGAATCCTATCTGAGTGCCCGCAGAAGCGAGGCATGAGGCTTCAGGTCACTTGCTTAGTGCCAAGTCCTTCAGCCACTGCGTACCTTACATAGTCTCCTTTCCCTCTTGGTAAGGGGACAGAAAAACAGCACTACCTATTTTAAGATATATGCTAGAAAACATACAGAAATATGCAGAGCGACTGAATTAGCATCACCAGAAATACAGCTCTCCTCGTTTCCTGGCTGGGAGGTTAACGACAAACTCCATACACAAAGTTTCCAGGCCCTCCAAGTTAAAAATGCCTTGAATTCATACAGCCCAAAGCAAAGAGCAACTAAGTGCAGAAGAAATGTAGATAGAGATCTCTTCTGGTGGAGACCGAGTCTACTCTGGCACTCATTTTTGGTGCTTTGGAACTTGGGGGCTGCGGAGCATCGTGGTATTACCACACGCACGAGGTATTTCTGATCCCAAACTGTCCCATTCTACAATTACACACACAGTATCCCTTTTATGGCGAACTACTTCACTGGACTACATCATTTGCCTTTAGCAGAGGCAGATGTTCACCACGGCTGTTCCCAAGAGAACACGAAGGTCAAAATTACTGACTTCCATTAGAGAAGATTTTTTTCTTGGCAAAAAGACGGATATCCCAGACCACTGATCAGGACCAGGCCTATGGATGGGCAATCAAATTTCTACATAATACAAATTACTTTCCACAATGTAGCCTCTTTTAAAATTATTTTCTTTACCTAGGAAGCTCCAGACATACAGTGTATTGTGCATGACGATAGCTTAACACCTAAAATAAGCAGTTCTGCAACTTATTGACATTTCCAGTGATATCATGGACAGCAACGGTCAGTATCCGGCTGCCAGGCGGGTGGTCCTAATGCTTGCCCATGCTCCAAAGGGACACGACAAACGCTGTCTGTGTCTATCACATACTTTAATAACTGAATACTGAAGCCGGTCCACTTGACTTTTGGCTTTAAAGACACCGATCCCGAGGTTGGCCCGTGCTCAGGAACATGCTGCCCCCACAGATGGGGTGAGGGACTTGATGGCCCAACAGGCCTCGCGACTCAGAAAGCTTACAAGTGAGGAGAATAATTTCTAAACCAGTCTTGCTTAGCTCATAGCAGCTTTCCTCATCTCCTCACAAGGGACTTGGGACACCTAACACAATCTGTCTGCTGATTAACCAATTTTTTTCATTAAACACTTCAAATGATCAGCTACCACGGATTATTTCCCTTATTTGACTAGGAAAGCTGAGCCACCAAAGATCACAGAACAGAACCACAGAATTATTTAGGTTGGAAAAGACCTCCAAGATCATTGACTCCAACCATTAGCCTTGACCTGCCAACCCTGGAGCATTTATCCCATGCCCACAGCGTGGACTCACGGACTTGAGGGAGCGGGTTCCCTCCTGGGCACCCGGACCCAAATTGTCCCACAGGTCTCCTCGTCCAGGAAGGGGTGCTGCCGTGGCAGCTGAACGTGTGAGATGGCCACCAGAAATCCCCTGGAAGCCCAGGGAAGGAGGACTCTTACGCACACAATCAGTAGCTGGCTTGCACAGCTAAAAGCATAATCTCTCTACTCAAAAAAACAATTGCGCTCAGTAGACAAATACGGCCATTACTCTGCGATTTATTTATTTTAGATATGCCTGTGCCAAGAGCAATTGATTACTACTGAAGGAGAGGACAGGGAGGACCTGACGGAAGGCGTGCAGTCATCACAGCGCAGAGCCTGAGCGGTAACGCTGTTCTCGCATCCTCACAAGAGGAGCTCTGCAGGAAACCCACCACGTTCCTGCTGCACCATGGCCGCGCTGCAAAGATTGTACTCTCCCTCTTCAACGCTGTGGGAAACAAGATCCTTTCCAGGTAAAAGTACTTGAAAAAAACTGAAGATAAGGAAACAATAGCAGCGCGGCGATACCAGCATACAGAGTCAGGGTTCTCCAAACAAGTACTCGAGGTTTACCTCAGGGGGCAGCGATGTTGACAGCAGCAACATAACAAAAGAAACAACGATTCTTCAGCTAAGTGGGAAAAGAACAAATTTTGACAAACTTCCTGATTTTTAAGATGAGAAAGGAAATGAACTAAGAGCAGACCGTTACATGGAGCAGCTGACTGGATTTACCCATACACATAGAAAAAGACCTGAAAGATGAACACTTCCTACAATGCTTTTTAAGCCTTGACAGCCTGTATTCTTTTGATTACGTTGGTGATGACTTCATCATGTATATTATCCATATAAATGTTAGCTCATTTTAAACGTGCTTTATATACAGTTTATCCGCACAGGAAAATGAAGTCTCTGTTTAAGGAAATGCCCCAAATAATAACTATGGAAACCTGCTGAATTTTGCGAGAACTGCAAAGTACTTCTCTAGAAGTCATTGTGCCTATCTGTAGCTTTGCTGTAAGGGCCTGGATCTGACAAGGCATAGCTAAATCCAGGCAGCAAATTAAAGCAAAGCCAACTGTCCGTTCCCTCAGGAGTTTTAGTGCTTGCCTTTCCCCTACTGCTCCGTGCTGCCTCGGTGAACAAATCTGCATCACGAGACCTCAAGGCTGGTCTTCTGACTGAACGGGACTGCAATAATTACAGGTTCATTTCTGATTATTTTCTTACTTATACATTATCTTGTGCATTTCCTCAAAACAAGCTGCACTGCAAACAGCAAAAGCTCGTGAGGAGAGCCAACCTGAAAAGGAAAACAGGCACTTGGAAAGGGTTCCTGCAAAGCCGTGCTCCACACGCACCTTGCACTCCTGTCCGAACCAAAGCCCTGACCTCCCTCACCTACGTCCCCACTGCCTTTCAGGAAGATTGAAAGGACTCGATCACATTTCAGGGCACAAACAGATGATGTGCTCAGCCTCAGGACCTTGAGCAAGCCAGCAGAAGCTTGGTAGTCACTGAAATTCACCTCAGAGGCTTCAACCCATTTTCCTCACGAAAACACATTTTGTAATGGTACTTAAAGCAGAATTAACAGTGAAAATGCTTAGAAATCAAATTGACTGTTAAATACCACATACCTTAATGAGACATCTGCTTTTTGAAGATCTCAGAATAGGAAATGCAACTGCTTTGTAAACATATCACACTAATTCCTCCCATCACTCATTAGATCTCGATGCTCAGTTCGAAAAAACAGGCTTCAGAGCAACGCGGAAAGTTTGCTTTCCTTGAATAACAGAGTCAAGGCCCCCTTTTGAAGTTCCTCCTTACGGGAACTGTTTGTAACAAGATTTTTGCAATATGCTATTCCTCATCTCAAGCAATTTAACACTGAAAGGCTTTTCAAAGAATTTGAAGCTATTTTGCTGATATCTTGTCCCACGTGTCTGCTTTGTGTGGGATTTTAATACTTTAACCTGTGACTGCAAATCCCATTTGTAAAATAAACGAGACCAAATAAGTCTTATCACTGATGGCTTGATTTCCAGCAACTGGGAGATGAACGACTTAATCTTTTTAAGATCATTCTAACTATGTTTATTTAGAGCAAGAAAGCTCCTCGCTGTGCCTTGTAGTCCCACGATGTACTCAGTTCTCTATTATCATATTTTCACTGTGGTTTATTGCTCAATTAAATAGAGACCGTCAATTTTATATGTTATATGTACCCTGCCAGAAACTGGGGCAGCACTTCATCAGTCTTTTTCACTATTTAGATTGTTTAGGTATGAATCGAATCTCAAACTGTGCTTAACTGCTTAGACTTTGTTCCTGCAGACAGGAAGCTTCGCAGCAAAGATTAATTTTGGTTAGGTTTTTAAGAGAAAAGAGATCAGATTTTTAAGAGCAGAGACAACAAAAAGCAAACAAAGGGCTGCTTAATGGCATAAGCTATGGCCATGCTTATGAAAAGCACCCATAAATTAGCAGATACCACTAGCCATACTAGAAGACTTCACCAACAAGGAACCCAGAAGACCACGTACGTCAAACTGTTTGACTTTAGTACAACTGGGTCCTTAATATTTCTGAATTGGGACAAGCAGGCTAACCTCTAAAATGCACCCTGACTCACGAAACCTACATGAAAGTCAGGTACTTAAACACATCTGTAAATCAAAGTTTTATAACAAGATCTGATCAAAAATTTGGCCCTTTAGTCTTGATGCAGCGTACCTCTCCGTGAACACTTTTCTAATGATTTCCATGTGTTTCGGATAGTTCCCCTTCCCCCAGCATTTGGTATCTGTTTTTACAGGTGCAGCTAACTTCATGAAAACTGGAAAAAAAAAAAAAAATGTTTTCCATCCTTATTTCAATAAAAAAGAAAGAAGGTTCCTTCCCCGAGGGCTGTGAGAAAGATTCATATGAATTCCATTAAAACAGCCTAAGCAAGGAGGAAGTGCCCCATTTAAAAGATCATCTAGTGAATAATCGCTCTTCTGGGGCTGCAGGATGAAGCACTGCCATTTTCAAAGCTTCTGACTTAGCAAATCTGAAAGGAGCAATTTGTGCATGCACACACCGCCACGGGAAGACAAATCCGAGGGATTTGGGGCGGCTGGGACAGGTGCCCTACATCACGCAGACCTGCCCAGGAGCAACTCCTCAGCCGAGCACTACGTGAACAGCAGAGCCAAGTTCTGCATTTCTAAACACCGAGGCTGTTTGCAGCTTGTGGAGTTCAACGGCAGAGGGAACGTCCTGCCACACCGCCTCGAGCGTCAGCATCCTCGCGCCGCTCGCCCTCTCACGCTTTTGGGAGGAACCGCTCAGGAATCGCGTTCAGTTTCGACAGGGCTCTGCACCGTTGCTTTTATGCGCATGTAGCTACGTTTTAGAGATAACACATTTGAAAAAAAAAATCAGCCTGGTGTGTTTATCTACCACACGATCTTGTTTTCCATTTAACTGCAACCTTTCATGTCCAGCAGCCTGCTATCGGCAGGCAGATTTTCCTCCGATGAACCGTTAGATTAAGGAGGAGAAACGCACCTTCTCAGAGAAATCACTCTCCTCCCACCGCTGGTAAGGCGGCAGGTTTCTCTGCAGCGTGCGGTCTGAGCGGTCGGGGGGATGTGAGAGGCGGGGAGGAGGAAGCCGCTCCGCGCTGTGACTTTCCCAAGGACACGCAGCGGGTCAGCCTCAGCGCCTAGATTTTGAATCCAGGTCTCCCAAATCCCCATCCACCAGCCCACTCCGCCTCTCTTCTCCCTGGAGGAAACTCGGTCTCACTGCACATCTAATCAAGCATACGTTTCCCCCTATTCTTGAAGAAAGTTGGAAGAGACAAGTGAATTCGTTCAGCAAGATGACGGCCAAGTTAATTATGTTCTTTTCATACTATTTGCCACTGCACACATGAAGAATTTATTTAGTTACCATACTAATGACAAAGTTACTCAGAAATTACTATTTAATAGGTGCAAGGAAACTGTGTTTAAGGAAAAAGGAGAAACAGATGAAGTAACTCCTCTTGCTAACTTAAGCCTACAAAAATCCTCCACACAAGCACGCAAACATGGCATCCCTTCTCAGAAATAGCACCTCTTTTTACTTGTGCAGTGCACCCAGGTGGACTAACAGCCCTGCTGTCCTCAGAAAGCTCACGTCAAGCACCTGTAACAACACGCCAGGCAGAAGTTAGGCTGTGACAGAGCCACCTCACACAGCAGGCTGATGTCAGAAACGCAGCTGACAGATCCTATTGACAAGCACCTGCCGAAAGCTGAAAAAAGAACATCTATTAGAGACGTGCTGTCAGGGAAGCAAATCATTCCTAAAGTTTTAAAACCGAACATGACCTGACAGCATCTTTTTAATTCCATTAAAAGTACGCAGCGCTTGCTGAAGTTGATACTTACTGAAGTTCATACTTACTGCCTCTAACCCTGAAGAGAGAAAGCAGCTTAGACGTCAGCCTCTGGAGGAGGCCCTACAAGCGCACACAGCGCTTTGCAGAGTATTTCTATTACAAGGAGAGACTTGGAACGTGCCAAAAGAACCATGCAACCAGTGCCATGAGGAAGAGAGCAAGCTTGGTTTATCGTATCTCCTAGTTTGGCCAGGGCAGAAGAGCGTACAGAACAGCCCCCCTCCATTTCCCATGGCCATGTAGCCACGAGACTTGGCCACAGAAGGGGCTAGTTCCTCAGCCCCACTCCCTTCCTCCCAAGGTGCAAACCTTCTAGCAAACGCAATACGCCCTAAATGCACCCAGGGATTTTCCTTCTGCCTGCCTGCCCCACGAGCCCTCATCCACCTGCGTCCGTTCATCTCCCTCTGACCCCGCCTGCCCAACACCTTCGCCCTTCCGCACGCTACGCTTCCCAGTTCTTCCTTTGCCAATACCGCACCTGGGCGGAGGCTCCCTGGCCTCCATGGCGGCACCGGGGTCCTCGTCCACGGCTGGGCTCGGCAGGATGGCTGCTGGTAGCTTCGGGTCCCCGCAGGCGGGACTATCGATGCTCCTCTCCCGCTAGCAGGTCTCTCCTGCTGAAGGCTCGCGAGTCTTCCCGCGTCTCCCAGCGGCAGCAGCCCTTCCAAGGGTGAGCCCGCTGCTCTTCCCTCCTGGACACCTCAGCAGGCATCCGGGGCTGCAGACAAAACCCTAAATGCCCGTGACGAGCAGCCCACGAGGAGGAGCCACCGCCAGCACGTGACCAGCACGTGGGGAGAACCACTGGTGGCCAGCAGACCTACTTTGCGCCCTCCTGATCTAAAAAACCCTTCGGTTGGGCTCTTTTGCAGATGAAGGCTCTGTTTCTCAGGCTGACTTGTACATGCTGAGCTCCCCGCAGTCATTTTCTAGAAGGCAAACGCAAGTCGTCCTCCTGAAGGAAAGGTTCAGGCCATTGTACCACCTTATCGCATGAGGAGCATGAGCAAGTGAATGTACTTAACCCTTACAGATGGAAGAGTGGCCAAGGACTGATGAGTTCCCTTAATCATAAGACAAATCAGTTTTCAATTAATCCTTCAGACCAAGCATTGTTAGCAGTCAGGCATCTGCCTTTGTGCCCACGTGTCCCAGGGAGGGATTCAGATAGGACGTATCTTGACATCACAGTGTTGTGATTAAAGCTTTTCTTCAGAACTTGGCAGATTTCTGAATTTCTGAAGAAGTGAAGAGGGTTTGCCATGGTGCAAAACAAATGTTTGTAAAACTTTCATACTCAAGCAATTCCCAGAAATTAAAAAAAAAAAGCCACAGTCTTTTGGCAGTAGCCATTTTTTTGGGCCTACAGTGATGAGACATTTCTTACATGCATGTGCACCGAGATTACTGTCTTACGACATCTTGCACATGGTGGGAAGAGGAGAGAATGAACTGTTTATGTACACATCATTACATCTGGATTCAGTATCCAGGCCTCCTTCCCTATAACTGAAGTATCAGATTACTCCAAAAGCAGACACGTTATCTAACGTTCTAATCCCAGAATTTTTTTTCATCTGGCCCTCAGTTTTCTCCGAGCTGTTTACCGTCCTTTGATAATCTGCTCAGCAGAGAAATCGGGGAGGTAGGAGCACTAAGCCGCCTGCAGCGCTCCTCACATTAGCATTCTGGCAGATGAGGATGGAGTTACATCACTGCAAGCTGTAAATCAGCAAAATAACACATGCTTCCACGCACGTTTCTAATGCGTTTGTCTCTCTAGAGGGTTAACTTCCCCAGATCTGTAGTTTTTACTCTCAAACACTGTTAGGAAGGGGAAAAAAAAAAAGTTCTGATGCAAGTTTTGATAGGCTTAACCAAAACCACAACTATGAAAATGAAACTTTTCTGAGTTCAGGATCCAGAGCTGAATTTTGCATCCTCACTCCACTTTGGAATTATGGTTCCTGTAGTTTAACTTATTTCCCCCCCCCCCCCCAAAAAAGAATGCAGTCCTACAGAACCCAACTGTGCTGAAGAGCTGAAAAAGTAGTTTCTCAACAGGTAGAGAACACGCAAGAACTGCAGACACTTGGCGTGGCTGCCTCTGCCAAGCCCACGCAGAGCTGCAGCCCCCTGGAAGCCAGCTCTGTCTCCATCCCCAGCTACAGCACTTCCGTGCCAAGATGGAGAGCCAGGCAACAACGGCGGTGGTGCTTTTGTGGCGTCTGCTGGGAACAGAAGTCAGAAAGGAATATCAGGCCGGATCAAAGCTCGAGCTGCTTGGCACCCTGCCTCCCGCAGCAGCCACTGGGAGATGCCCGACGAAGAACACAGGAATCGTTCTGAGTAACCGTGGACGTGGATAGGATCTGCCTCGCAGCTCACTGATGTGTCTGCTGGCTTTTCAAGCCTTCTGCTTTACAGGCCAGTCAGCGCTGTGTGCTCAGGCTGCAGTTAAGGGGCTACATGGAACTGCTCGATGGTTTTTAACCCCTCTTTGGTACTACTACACAACGAAAATCAGAAAAGCGGCTCCAGGCTCCTGAAGCAACAGCTACCAGCGAAGGTGCTACCTCAGCAGCACAAGAAACGAATGTGGAGCATTCCATAAGGAAGCTTTTTATGAAACCAGATTAATACCACAGTCACATCGTGACAGAAATGTTACATTTACATAACTTTCTACCAGCACGCCGTCTTCCAGCTCTAAGCCCCTCTGGTCCCTGTAAGCTGCTTTGGTGAAGCCGCCTTCCCTCACACTCACCCACGGGCGAGCAAGCAGCCAGTCTACCAGCTACTACAGAGCCACTACCCTCATCCCACCTCCCACGGGATTCCGAGATTCCTCCCGTCTTCCAGCACAATCCTACAACTACAACTCTCATGTTTATGGCGTGGCGACGCCTCAGGCTCCCGGCATGCTCCGTAACCTGTCGCATCGCACGGCCCCGAGGAGCAGGCCCCAAGGACACCAACAAAGCCGCCCGGGGGGGCTGCACCGGCTCATCGCTGCTCCGTCCCGGGGGCAGCACAAGGAGAGGGCTCCACAGACCTGCTGGGAGCCTGCTGAAAAAAGTTTGGCTTCGGTATTGTCCGTCTCAGCCAGGTACCGGCAGACACCAGCACTGGAGGAGATCCTGCTTCCAGAACAGGCCTCAGGACCTCACCGGCGGGTATTGGGGCAGAAACCAGACCGTTACTGCTCCTCTCACATGCACGTACAACGCGGGAAGTGCCACAATCTCACCTGCAAGTTTCACCCAAAGTTTGCCACTCTGGCGGGGGACTGGCTGTCTCCCCACACTGCCACGTCCTGACATCCATCCGGCACTACCTCTACAGCAAGGGTGAGACCAGGACCTGGTGTCACACACCCTTTGCAAGGCTCACTCTAGACTGAGACAGCACTTGTGGGGAGCCAGAACTGCAGGTTCCTTTTCATCACTTGGACTTAATTCTTCAGGGTTCTGGTGTACCCCAAACACCAACCTGTTGGGGTGATGCGAGAGGACGGACAGTGCCACAAGTGCCCCATTAACCCCTCATTTCTAACAGGAACCACAACTGTCACTGACAGCATGCTGCATGCCACTTGTCAGTCCCCACATCCCCTCTCAGGGCTCTGAGAGCTCCAACAAGTGCCGCCAAGCAGGGCACCGCCAAGCCCTCTCCCTCTTCACTGCTCTCCGCCAGGGCCTTCCCCACGCTCCAGCCCTGCTGCTCGTGACCAGCAATTCTTTGAAAAATACGCTATTTCCCACAGCTAGGCTCCACCCCACGGTTGCAGAGGCAAACCAAAGTCACTCTTGCTGCTTGTTTACTTCCTAATTTATGAAGCTCTGCAGGAGGAAGCCGGATTGCTCCCTACCTGCAGCCTTCACGACCTCTGCGAAGCAAGCAGGTGGAGGGCAGCGGAACTCGTCTAAGCAAACACTGTCACTCGGGGCGAAACGAGCAATTTTAGCAGGAAGAAATCATCACTGGCAAGCAGAAGACGTCTTAAGGAACGCGTTAAAAGTAACAAATCCAGCGAGTTTAGTGACAGCACCCCGTAACAGCCTGCTGTGAACCCCCCGGGGCTGCCGTCTGTCCCCACGCCGGCTCCTTTGCTGCCTCACACCTCGAGCCGCTCTGCACGGCTGCCACCTTCCACGTGTGCAGCCGCACACGGCTCGGTGCCACCTGCCGTGCCGGGACGTGGGGCTCCTGCTGGCCCCGTGGCTACCGGGGGGTGCCCGCATGCAGCCCCCAGCCCCGTGCCACCCCCCCCCCACGGCCCAGCCGCGGGGTGCCCGCTGCCCCGGCGGGGGGGGGGGGGACGGGCAGACGGAGGGGGCTTCCAAACGAAGCCCAGAACGGAGCAGCCCAGCGCCTGGCTGCGGAGCGGCTGGAGGGATGGGGAAAATAGATGGGGGCTTCGCCCCGCGCCCCCCTGCAAGGGGGCGGCGGGCAGGGGGCGTCCCACACGGCCAGGCCGCGGATGTCCCCAGGCAGCTCTGAGGTCCCGGGGCGATTCCTGGGGTCCGGCCGCAGCAGGGGCCGCCCGCTGAGGGACCCCCGACCCCGGAGCGGCCGCGTTTCCCCCCGCCGCCCCCCCCCCGGCCCGGGAGCCCCCCCCAGGGGCTCCCCCCCGGCTGTTGCCGAGCCCCCCCCGGCCCTACCTGGCTCCGGCGGAGGACGGGCTAGCGGCGGCGCGGCAGCCCCATGCCGGCGGCGCTGCCCGGTGCCGTTGGGACGGAGGCTGCGCCCCGCTGCCGCCGCTCAGCGGCCCGTCCGCATGGTTACTGCGCGCCCGGCGCGCCGCCCAGCGCTATTTAGCGGCACGGGGAGCCGCTGGGTAGCGTAGTCCCGGCTTCCAGCCCACGCCGCCGGCGGGCGGAGAGCCTGGCGCCCGCGGGACTACAGCGCCCGGCGTGCCCCGCAGGCTGGGGGCGGGCGGCGGGGCCGCTGCGCCTCGGAGGGCCGGGCCGGGAGCGAGGGCGGCCCGCGGTCCTGCCCGGCGCCTCTGTGGGGACTTCGCCCCCCTGCCCCACAGAGTGCTGCTGAAGGGGAGCGAGGCCTCCCCGGGCTGAGCCGGCGCCGCCCATCCCCGTGAGGGGCTCGGAGGAGCCGCAGGTGCGGGCAGCGCTGAGCCACGGCCCCGGCTCGGAGCTTCAGCGAGGGTCACAGCGGGGTTCTGCCATGTGCGGCCATCACTGCCATGCTGTGCGCCATCCCGCTCAGCAACCGGGCAGAGTAACGGTGCCCGACGCTGTCAGTAACCCTAATGAGTTCTCATGTAACCACATCCAGGCTCCAGATGAGGGAAGGGGCTGGCTGCAGCGCCTGCTGCGCTTGGGCACGGCGTTCTGCAGCCGAGAACGAGGAGCTGTGCCCCGTGGGCAGCGTGTTACAGGCCAAGCGAGCCATGCTCAGGGGGGATTTCCCACAGAGGGTGGGGGCTGCACCCAGCCTGGCAGCGTGAGGATGGCTGTGCAGGAGAAGCTGAGGAGACCCGGGGACGTTCTGCTCTGTCCCGGTCTGCAAATCACCATTTTGTTGTCCGATGAGTTGCATCCATCTCCGTGCTTCTCCTGCGGCAGTCATGTCGTTTGTCTTCCGCTTCCTTGGCAGCCTCTCTGGAACACGGAGTATCAGAGGCTACGTTTTCCCTCACGGACTGCCTTTGCTGGGTCAGTTCTCCACTGGCTGTCGAGGTTGTGCCAGTGAAGGCCCTTCAGCCAAAACCACTGATGGAGTAGCGCAAAGAACTTGCTAGATCTGAAGAGATTTTGAAAGATAATTATGGATAAGTCTCCCATTTCAATGATACTTTAATAGCAGTTAAATCAGTGTCTTGACTCTGAAGCACGGTGTACCCAGCACCAGGGAAGAGAATAATTAAGCTCTGTGTGGAAGAGATTGCCTGCCTGTGAAGAAATGACTTAGGAGCACGGACGTGGTCGATAAATGACACCACAGAAAGGAGCCTTCAGGATCACAAGCTGGGACGTGGATGCTGTTCAGAAGCAACCTGTCATTTTAATTGTTTTGTCTAGTTTCCTAAGACAATACAGGAACATAAACCTTCCTGATGAAAGCACAGAAATGATGCAAAAAAGAATTCTAGGGAAGCAAGCAATGGGAACGAGTAGGCATGGTACACCACGGGCCTGTCCCAGCGGGCTGGCAACGAGCTGGTTTTCTTGAGCTCTGTAATGGCACAGCTGGAATCCCACGGCTCTGATGGGGGCAGGTTGTTATCAGGTTTGTGTACATTTGTGTTTTTTTTATTTATTTATTTTCTGAGCACATCACGGGGCAAAAGGGACTGCTGGCAGCTAGTGGGAACGCATGCCTGCGAAGACGCCCAGCGCTGTGATTCCAGCACGCACTGAGATTTCATACGGCCCATGAAGTGGGTAGTGGTGCTTCCCAGTACTAACACAAAAGCAAACAAAGCCTCCTTCACCCTGCCAATGCTTCTTTTAGCTGCAGTCCTAATCCGTACAGGGAAAATGACGTTAAATGACAGCAGGGAGCTGCTGTCCCACTGTGAAGGCTCCTTCCAGCGGGTCAGTTCTGCACAGAGCTGAGCAGACTTCCCCACGCCGTGGATTTACGTGGTGGAGCACCAAAATCTCCCAGAACTGCGCTGACCCCAGGACGGGGTAAGGAGAAGGGAGTCCCCACGGGGCGGGGGGGAGCACCGAGAGCCAGGCGCGGCCCCTTTAAGGCGCGGCCGTCACGTGGCCGCCGCAGCACGTGACTCCTCCCAACATGGCTGCGCCCGGGGCGCTGCCCCGCCTGCTGCCCCTCTTCCTGGCCCTGGCCCTGCTGCTGGCGGCCGGGGCGGGTCTGGACCCGGACCTGGATTTGGATTCGGATCCGGATTCGAATCCGGCTCCCGGCGGGTCCTGCGGCTGCGGGGCCGGCCGCAGCGGCGGGCGGGAGGCGGCGGCGCGGCGCTACGCGGCGGCAGCGGGCGGCGGCAGCGGCAGGAGCGGGCCGGTGAGCGGCGGGGGCAGCGGGGCGGGCAGCGGCCGCTGGGGGCAGCCGGGGAGCCGGCCGCAGCTCCCCTACACCTCGCTCACGGCGTCACTCGGCCGCGGTCAGCTGGAAGCCAGGGGGGAATCGGCCTCGGCCTGGGCAGCGGCCGGGTTCGCCTCGTCCTGGGAACAGCAGAGGTGGTGGTGGCGGGGCCGCCCCGCATCGCTGCGGGCCCTGC
Source organism: Nettapus auritus (assembly GCA_011076525.1). Lineage (NCBI taxonomy): Eukaryota > Metazoa > Chordata > Aves > Anseriformes > Anatidae > Nettapus > Nettapus auritus. Next base: position 19,790,995 of record CM021776.1, on the reverse strand, counting down.
TGCCGGAGCTGAGCTCTGAGCATGCGGAGCTGCGTGCACAAGCCAAGTAACGCTGCTGAGGTGGAGGTGCTCGGCGGGAAGCCTTGGGGCATTCCCAGCTGAATCTGCCCGGCAGACTGTCAGGATCCCTGCCTGGCAATCCCTCAGCGTGTTTCAGGGTTTGGAAACGCACGCTAGGCTGTGCAGCGAGAGTTAATTTCGCATGCGGTTTCAGACAGTGATTCACCAGTGAGTTTTCAGTCTTGCTTTGAGGACTGCTTCCAGGAGTTGTGTTGGCTACAGTGGATTGAAAGAGGTTCTTTTTGAGGTTCTTTTTATGGCTTCTTCTTTTTGTCAGAACCGAGATGACACTTGTGGAGTACTGTTAGGACCACGCTGTGCTGGGAACTTTCCTTGTCAAGTAATTCTGTTATGAGGCCTGAATTTCCGCCATACCAAAGGTCAGGATCTCGCACCAAGTGCTGCCGCCCCTCAGAACGAGCTGTGCTCGCTTCGCTTTCTGTCACTGCCTCACCTGCTTGAATCCCTTGTAAGAGCAGCGTGTGGCACAGACGGGCACGCACCCTGTCAGCGTGTGCTGGGGCATCGTGTGCGCTGGGTTGTTCTCCTAGGGACGCCTCTGTCAGTGCTGACAGGATTTCCTGGCGCTCACCCACACGCAGGCCTTGGATCCGCTGCCAGCAGAGGGAGGTGGCTGAGACTGGTGTGAGTTTGGGACTGAAGGTAGTCTGCGAATGCTGACAATGAAGTAGGGGGAGTTTTCTTCCCTACTGTGTTCGTCAGCTGATGAGGAGTCGGGTGGCTTCTCGGCAAGGTAGCTCTTGGGTGGTGTTAGCCCTTGAAACATCGCCTGCCACCTGGGAAGGTTTTATGGAGCCTGAGCTTTCATCACAGGCTCCTGAGCAGGGATTGTGGCAGCTCTTGGTTCTTTGAGAGAACAGCTGTTGGGTGAGGAATGGTTTGCTCAGTCTGTGCTCTTTAGTGGGGGCTCAGGAAGCACACGGTAAATCATGTCAAAACCTTCAAGGGCTTTGTCTTTCCAGGAAGAACCCTGTAAGGCAGAGGGGAAACGTGTTTTGGTTCCCCAGAAATTGTCTGAAGCCTTAAAGAGAATACATCTTAGTGAAACAGTTAACGTTTAAGGTTATTTTAAGACAGTTTTAGCTCTTGATTTCAGTTCTGCTTTGTGTTATTTTCTGAGCAGGTGGGGATTGAGATGTCAGCGTTGTTACCTTGCTGTGCTGTTTTTATCCATCAGATAAGTGCTGCTGCACGCCAAGAGCACCTTCAGAGATGAGGGAGCGGGGGAGTAAGACCGATAAGACCTGTCAGCCTTTAACTTTCCTGACCTGTTTGGTGTTGACCGCTCTGCAGATGGTCGCCATTCCGGGAGGAGTGTTCACCATGGGCACCGATGAGCCGGAGATACGGCAGGATGGAGAGTGGCCTGCCCGGAGAGTGCGCGTTAACGGCTTCTACATGGACCAGCACGAGGTCAGCAACGAGGAATTCGAGAGGTTCGTGAACGCTACCGGGTACCTCACGGAGGTAAGGCGGAAGGGTTCATTCAGTCTTCTGTCATCTCTGTTGATGATAACAAAATCCCCACTGAAACTTACCCTTTTTGTAGGCCATCGCAGTGTGATATTCCATTGCAATTTGCGTGCTAGAATGGCTTAGATGTAAGTAGACAAGCTGGGGAGACCAAATTGTCTTGCCTTGTTGCCCAGGAGTCTGAAAGGGCATTAGGATAGATACTTACTGTTACTTTTAGCAAGTGTCTTGATCTGTGGACCAAAAACCTTCCCTGCAGCTTGGGTGAAGTTAACAGGTGGCTGAAGATGTCTGCGCACATCTATTAATTTCCTCGACCTTTGGGTCCTAGGATGTGTTTTACCAGTATAACAGTGCTGTGAGGATTTTTCTTAATTTAGAAGAGTAGGAGTGAAGGGCTTTGAAAAATCTTGTGATATTTGAGAATTCTGTAGTCTAGTTCAGAGCAGCTACTTGATAACAAGCTGAGCAATAGGAGGAATAAGAAACTAAGAAAGAATGTGCTAAGACTCTTTAAAGAAAGGAGCCACCTGTGCCTGAGGCTCTGATCTTTCCTGACAGTTACCTGTTCCTACACAACTTCCAGACCACCCTGACAGCCTTTTAGGCAAACAGAGGCGTTGGTAACGATCGATCAGGCCTCAAAGGAGACAGATCAGGTCTCAGAGGAGGCGCTTGCTGAATTCACTTGATAAACTGGTTCTCATTCGGAAGACAGGATCGTTCTGGATGGATGAAGGGCTTCTTTTATCTATGGCAAGTTCTGTGTTCTAAGTTCTTAGCTTAATTATGAAAAAGGCTGCTTAACGATTTTGAGTTGGAACAGGACAGACTTGTTGCACACAGCTTCTGGAAGGAGCAGGTGTGCGGAGGTATTTGGATGGAGCGCTGCCTCAGGTGGAAGTGTTTCACACAGTGCTTCATCTCGGCTGCTGTCGCTGCTCTGCTTGCCCTTTCTCCTTTCACCCCATCACACGCTGCGTTTGAGAAAAATAAATTCAGAGTTAGGAGAAATCAGCACTGATCCTGCAGCTTCTTTTTTTTTGTAATGCACAGAAGCTGTTTTATTGTGCGTTTAAATGATGTCCACGTTACCTGCACACTGAGAGCAAACAGCCAACCTACTTCTTGGTTTTCTTTAATAGAAATCTAGACTGAGCTCCAATGGCAAATGAAATGTGGAAGTAAATAGCTGAAGACAAAAATCTTCAGGTGTACAGATGTCTTGTTGTTGAACCAGAAATATTTTCTTTTAATTTTTTTTAAAGGGGTGGGGAGGGAAGCTCCTGATGGAGGCTCTCTGTGAGACTGAAGGCTTAGCTCCTTCCGTTGGTAAACCTGTTAGCCTCTTTGGGTCTTTTACATTGGGGAAGAGGAAAAGGACTTTTTTTTTTTTCCTCTTAAATTTATAAAAATCAAATGTGTAAAGATAGTCATATGCTAAAACTTCTTGCAATTTGATCAATGGGATCCTTCTTTCAAAACATGCTCCTTGAACAGTTTTGCAGGTACTGGCAGAAGCTCTGTGAGCTGTCATCTGTCCAGTGGCTGTGAAGAACAACGACGTCCTGAGATAAATGCCTTCTCTTTGGTTCCAAATCAGCTTCTTTAAAAGCAAACTCAAAATTACTGTTAGGATTTCCTTATTCTTGGTAGAATAAAGCTGTGAATGTGACTGGCATTTTAAGAATGTTCCTTTGCTAATGTGATCCATTTTTTGCTCTTTCCCTAGGCGGAGAAATTTGGCGATTCCTTTGTGTTTGAGGGAATGCTGAGTGAAGAAGTGAAGTCTGAAATCCATCAGGCAGTGAGTACCATGGCAGGGTAAAACTTGCTTAAAAGTCACTGGGTAGACGTGTGAGCGCTAATGGCCGTAAGATCTACATTGCATGATCTTTTCCAAAGCCATGGGCAAAGCTGTGCAGGAGTGTTTGGCCTAGAGTGCTGCATTTCCTCAGGTATGGGGGATCAGCAGCCTGGCCTCTGGTCTTCCTCTTATCTCTAGATAAGCAAAGAGAGAGGTGGGACAGTTTGAGAATAATTTATTTCTTCCTTAGGTTTTACTTACGCACACTGATCCAGGGTACAACTTGAAGAGCTTGGGGGCTGTTAGTATTTATTCAGACAAACAGCTGGGAATACCTGGGTTTTGGTAGCTAGTCATTTTCACCAGAATGATAGAATGATAGAAAGAATTTTCCTTGCAGGTGCACGGTGCAATAACTTTGAGTAATGAATGTTCATTCTGTACAAATGATGCCCTTGGTGGAGGGGGGAAACTTTAGAGTTTAATTTTACTTTAGGTGAAAGGACAGACTGATGATTTCTTGAAAACTCCGTGTGAGTATGTGCTGTGACTGGCACAAATGTGGGGTTGGTTTCCTACTGCAAGGAAAGAAAGATTACGAGAACAGTTTGTATCTTTTAATTCAAAATAAGCATTTGTGTATTGCGAAATCTAAGAAGACTAACATGGACTCGCCAAATCTAGCGTAACTGATGTTGAAGGACGTGTAAGTGTAGCTGGGATCATCCCATCTTCACCACAGAAAGTCCGGCTGCCAGCATTAGAGGCGTTCTTTTTTCTGCCTTGGTTCTGTGATGCAGCCATCTCTGAAGCAGGCTCTCTGTTTCTTATCTGAACAGTTCCAGCCTAAGTTCAGTCTTGGCTACTTGTATAAACACATACAGCGCTGGGAGCCACTTTGCTGGGTGTGTCAGCCAGCTTGAGAAGTGCTGGCTGCAATGCTCCCAGCAGAAGCATTATGCCAGAAAGCTGGCAGGGAGCCCAAAGGTCTCTTTGGCTGCTTTTATGAAGTTTTTCTGTATTTGTTAAACGTGAACTTGGAGTGAGTGTCCTTTGGCTGTGTTTTTCCATATTTCTTATTAGGTCATTTGGGAGGTACTGGCATAAAGAGCGTCTTTGGACAGACCTGGAGAAGGACTGTGCTGGCTGTTTGGTTAGGTGCTGTGCCTGCCTGCCTTCTAGTTTGGCACTTGGTGCTGTCCCTGGGGTCAAACTTATGTCCTGAAGCACTGTAATATTGTAATATTGCTGCTTTTCCCCCTCCTGTGTGCCTGCCCCCTCACCAGCTACATGCCATGAAACCCAGCTTTGGTGCTGGCACCTCTGTTACGAGGAGAAGGGGTCAGAGGACAGGTAGCTGAGAGCTGGAGGCAGACCTCTGATGTCTGAACACCGGGCTTAGCGCTTTGTACAGGCTCCTGCCTTCACCGCTGTGTCTTCTTGTTCTAGGATGTGTTTTCTGTGACAGATTAGCATTACACCTTCGTTCTGAGATGCGCCGTTAGAACGTGATGTAGTCGGCTTCTCAAGCACCAAAACTCTGTGGAGGCAGGGTTGGTAGCTTTCCTTAGTTTGTGCTTTCAAGAAACAAGTTGCTACAGACAACTTGGAAGAAACTTCTTACCGATAACTCTTACTTTCCAACTGTATCTGGGGCTTTAAGGGCTCTGCGAAAGCAAATCCTTCCTGGGGTCTGCAAGCTTAAAAGACCCCTTCCTGGGGTCTCCAAAGCCCAAACTGGTAATTTCTAGCTTGTTGGGTTGCCTGAATGTTTAAATCTTACTAGCACCTGCTGGAGGAAAAATGGTGGAAGAAATCTAACACTATTCAAATATTTACCCCCAAAAAAGTGAACATATTTTAAAACTTGGCTGCTGCAGCGTGGCTGTTAACATGTAATTAGCGGCAGTATAAATAGCGTGAAGCTGGTTTGCATCAACAGATCGCGGTGATCAGTAACAGAAGAGTGAGGCTCGTCTGGCAGCGTGTGCCTTAGCTGATACCTTACCTTGTGGTAGGTACCTTCCTGAATCGCAGCTATCTCCGGGAGAAGTAAGATGCAAGTATTTGTGTGTTACTGGTAAAAATACCCACACCGAGCTGAGGGGGGAGATGACTGCTGCTTTGTGCTCGTAACTTAGATGTGGCTGCAGGCTTTTCTCCAGTGGAGGCTCAGTGGGGCTGAATGCAGATGGCCACGGAAGAGCAATAGGAATACGTTCTGCAAATCTTATTTCAAACGCAGTGAAACAACTGGGGAAAGGTGGGAGTGAAGATACTGACCCAACAGCTGGACAGCAGCTCCTATAAAGAGTGGGGCACCTGGGGTGGTGCTGGGGTGTCTGCGGCTTGTGTTCTCTGGCAGCTTGGGCTTCTGCACCTCTGAAGCTGGACAGATTTGTCGCAGGCCCCGAAAGGAAGCAGACAGCTAAATTAGAACAGAGGTGGGGCTGGTGAAAGCCAGCGCGGGACCAAACAGCTTAGCACATAGAATAATTGTTGGAGCCCTGGGCGTGCGTTTCCTGGAGGTGAGGTAGTCTCCCAGATATCTGCTGCTACCAGAATGTAGGTGGGACCTAATCCTCCTCTGGAAGGAAGCACTAAAAAGGGGTGTAGCAGCCAAAAACGGAATTGTTCTAGATTTCTGGAGACTCGAGGTTTCGTTCTGGCCTCTGTTTGCTGTGTTAACGTGGCAGAGGGGGAATTCAGCAGTGTAACGGATGAAGGGGATGCTGGAGGAACTGGCAAGGACTTCTTCAAATGGAAAAAAAAAAAAAAAAAAGACTTTCTGGGGTAGGGGGGAAGGTTGGAAGGTTCTTCAGAACTGAAGCTTCTTGTGTGGGCCTACTAGTTCTGATAGCTTAACATTAAAATCTGTTCCTAGACTTGCAGGTTAAGACCAGCTGTGAATGACTTGTGGCCTTTCTTGGATGCTTGGCTCTCATGTCATAAGAGGCTGGGATTGCCGATGGCTTGGCAGTCAGAGGGGTTTTTCCTTTTCTGTTTTTTGGGAGCGGGTTGGGAAGACGGGTGGAAAACACCCTCAGCACGTAGAGGTTTTGCTCTTCTTGTTTTGTGATGAGACTCTTTGCCTGACCGCGTATGTCCCTGACTGAGTTGAGGAGGAAGCAGAGAGGGGAAATGCATGGCCGCTGCTATTATTCCATTTGTATGCCATTTTAACATATCCCAGAGCAAAAAGCATGCGGGCCACGTCTGTGAAATGAGAAGGCACTGAGGTGTACTTGCCAATGAGGGGTTTAAGAGCTCTTGCAAATAACTGCAGGAGTTTTTGCTTGCTGTGCAGCCACCGTGAAAAAGGCAAACAGAACAGCACTTACCGCGGCTGGTGTTTAGCATAAGTCAAATTTGCTCACCGGAGAGCTGTGGGAACATTTTTATCCTTGGCTTGTGGAAGACAGCAAAATTAATTTTTGCTTCTAGGCCGGACAGACTGTGCAATGACGAGACCAGGAGCATGCAAACCTGCAGCCATCCTTTATTCTTGGGAGGTATTCAGCTTTAATCCCGGAATGCGGTGAAGTCGCTTGACTGGCAGACTTCAGCAAGTGCTGTAAAACTGGAGGTGGGGTCAGTGCAGAGCCACTGGGTGCTGGGTTCAGCCTCGTTTGGGTGGAAACCTCGTCAGCAGTGCTGAGCTGTGCAAATGTACCTACTTGGAGCCATTCCTCTAGCTTGTAGCTCAAAGGTCCCGAGCCCCATTCTGAAAATGGTGCAAGCATTGTGCGTTTCACGTCGGTCATCTCACTGGCTTGAAATGCTGGTGTTTGCAGGTCTCAGCATTCACAATAGCTTCTGTGAAAAATGTGCCTTCTGGCAGCCTGTAGCAACTGGCTGACCTGTGGCTTGGGGAGAGCAGGTCGGTTATTGGGTAGGTTCTTGGCACTTTCTGGTACTGTTAAAATGGCAGCATGTGTTCTCTGACACTTTGGTACTTTAAGAGCAATTTTTGCCTCTACCACACTTGGCTCTTGCTCTTTCAGAGGAAACTGAAACCAAAGGAGGAGGTGAGTGGGGCTGCTTCTTGCAGGCCCCAGCACTTCAAAAAATCTCCATGTGGAGTTGTGAAGATGGAGCTGTTGAGGTGTTGGTCTCTGTTTTCTTATACCAATCACTTCTGGGACTAAAAATGTGTAACAGGCAGCTCTCACTGGAAATTACCACTAATATCGGTCCGTATTTATTGGTACAAACTACCCCTGTGAAGTGGGGCATTGCCTGTGCCTCAGGCTGTAGGTGTATCCCTGCCTGCCTCGTTCTTAAAGCCCGTATTCATGTGGTTATTGGAAAAAATGACTAGCTTGAGTGCGGATTTAGACGTTGGCTGAAAAATAAACTTCCAAAGATGGAACTCACCAGGAATATCAGTTCCTTAAAAGAAGCTTCTCCGGATTCCAAAACTTGCACTTAATGAATCTTGCTGGATTTTAGTATCACATAGTTCTGGCTATTTTTCTTGGAGGACTCACACAGCTGTGAAGTATAACCCTGCCTGAACGAGATTCAGTGACCGTTCCTCATGTGAAGGAAAATGTCCTTCATAAAAGTAAAGGGCTCGTTTTCAATTAAATGTGGAATCCTTTCTCTAACTCCAACTCTATTTATTCTGATTCTGTAAAGCTGCCACATTTCATTTTGCAGTACTGCAATCCCAGACTACTTACCAGTGTTGGGACTTAGGGCAAGCAATATCTATAATATGAGTAGTGATATTAAACCAAAATATTATCTAATATTAAACAAAACCCTTTCTGCCTTCATTTCTGAGCTAATGAGGGAGGCCAGAAGTTTTAAAGTAAGAGTGAAAACAGATTCTTCTGTAATTCTTCTGTAATTAGAGCTTTTTGGGGCAGGAACTTTTAATTGATGAACTAAACAGTATGAGACCGGTGCGATCCCGTGTTAGTTCCCGGGGTTACCTCGGCTATCTGCTTCGCTGCCGTGTCAGCGTTAATTACCGGTTTGGTGGAGAACTTGGCAATCGTGTTGCAGTGCAGTTGACGTACGTAATTACAGAATGTTTGCTCTGTTGCAGAGTATTCTGGAGCACAAATACGAATTACGGCTGCGGATGCAGATTGCAGGCCCCCCTGCAGCTGCCGTGGCGACCCCGATAACCGGCTCCAAGGGACCCGTCCTTCGCGCCGAGCCCCGGAGCCTGCTCGCGCTGCCGCTATTTACATTGCGACGTCTCCCTGCCTCAGCTCCAGCTGTTCCAACTTAAACACAGGCCAGTTGCCATGGGGATGGGGAGTCCATAGAAATAGGTCACGCTCGTGCCCTTTGCAGCGCGCTGGCGGCAGGGAAGAGCAGCGCTGCGGGTGGAGGTGTGCAGACAGCGTGCCGCTGCTGCAGGGCTGCTCCTTGCGCCTGGAAAAGGGCTGTGGCACCGAGGGGAGCTGCTGCACGGCTCCGGCTCGCTCAGAGCCATCTCTTCTGGTGTGGTGTGTTCTCAATTTGACCACAAAGCTGAGTGGGTCCCCGGTGACCATTGAAGAAGGAAGTGAGAGCAAGCAGCCAGCGTGCCGCGGGGTCCACATGCCCCAGGAGCGGGTCTGTGCTAACTCAGCACTCCGAATATCTGCTGCTTGCTGGGTCTGGGGTCTCTGAATCCTCGTCCCTGTGCTGGACTGAGCTGCTGTGCCCACAGCCGGCTCTGCGGGCAGCTGCCGGTTCGCAGCAGAGCGCTCCTGGGCTGCCGGGGAAGGAGGTGCCGCAAGGACATGGGCTGGGGAGGAGGCAGGAAGGGCTCTGCCCGCGTCTCAGCCACGGAAGGCGTTTCTGGGAGACGCTAGAAGGATACGCTAATACGAGTCAGAAGAATGAATGTAAAGTTGCTTATGACCAGGAGCCAGCCTAATGCGATTTCTGTGGTTTCTGAAGGGAGAATGCCAGCGGCTCATCTGCTGTGCAATATTTATTTTTATTTCTTAAACTCCTTGCCCTACTGAAAATGTTAAATGTTTTTTTTCCTTCAGCAGTTTGTGAATCAGCTGTTCGAGGTTTAGAATATGGCTCAGAGGAGGAAAAGCTGACAGAGATGTCTGTGTATCCGCCTTACCTGGATAAGATAAAACCTCTTCCCAAAATGACATTCTTTACTAAAAAACGATTTGTCTGACAGCAATGAGGGTGTCCAGCCCATTGGGTGTATTTCCCAGAGATAGCACGTCATAACTTAGCTGCCTCCAGCCTGTGCACGCGTTGCTTTTGCAGCTGGATGACTTTTTATCAAGCCACCCTTTAATAAATGATTATTGAAGTGTTTTACAGACTTCTGTTCCATCAGGAAGTCATCTTCAGTTGATTCCTGACTTGCTGAAGTTGTCACTGTGCAGTGACCTTTGGTTGCTCAGGTACAGGTCTTGGCCTGGTGTATGCTGCTTAGGTGTGTGAACGCAGGACTTACTGCGTGCAAATCATTCTGTAATGCTGCAGCATGTCAAAAGTTTGGTGCTGCCTATCTGGACAAGAGCACGGACTTCTTGTGATCGCACGGGCCTGACTTCATGTTGAAAGCTGCAGAGTCTCTATTTCAAGTGAGTGACTGAGTGTGAGACATGGAGTTAGACCCCAATTAGCTGCTCAGTTGTTTATTTTCTGTATTTATTTTTATTTTATTTTAGGGGCATTTCCCTACTGCTTTTGTGGTGCCAGAGGCATGGTATAATGCTGATGGTAGAACTGATGTTCCTGATGTTTCCCTATCCCCCCTCTTTTTTTTTTTTCCTGTATGTATTTAGGAAGGATTTTTTCTTCCTGATAATTGCAAAGTAGTCTAAAAGTCTTAAAACCAGCAGTTAATGGAGCAATTAAAGTTAGGATATCCCAGCCTACCTTGATAAGAAAATTGAATACTTAAAACTTCTCAGATTTTATGCAAGCTGCTGGTGGGAGTAAAGGCTTCAGCTGTGCAAATTGCTTCATTTGAGCGGAAAATCGTAGGTTGGAGTTAACTGTTGAGGTTCCTTCACGGGGTGTAATCCCAGAGGCTCTCGCTTCTTCAGTGCTGAGGGTCTGCGATCAGCAGAACAGGAGTTCTCCAAGTTTAATCCTGAAGCAGAGAGCTGGATAATCCCGAGTTTTCGGCTGGATCAGAGCAAAGCAAGCACTGAGCTGCTCTGCCTCCGAAGCGTGGTCTGCTCCTGGAGCTGCCTTTCCGTCTGTGCTCAGGCAGTTGTGTGAGGCTTGCCGAGCTGCTATGTTTAACCAATTCTCTCACAAGTGATAGGCTATGCAGTAAAGAGCTAAAAGGGATCTCTGCTCCGTTTTTTGTTTTCATTTAGCATCTCTTCAGGATCTATTCGGCAGCATGTGCTGCTGTTTGCACAACGGGGCTCTGCCGCCAGACTCCAGAACCCGTGTTGAGGAGCGAGGCGTGAGAACGCTCAGCGTCGGGGAAGTTACTAAGCTCATTAGCGGCAAGGGAGGGCTTTGCTGTGCTCAATGTGATGTAATATCTGTGTCTAATTAGCTTTCCTGCTAATTAGATTTAGAGCAATTAAAAGCTTTAAAGACTTCTGAGAAGTTTGGGGAAGGACTGTACGTTTCAGGTATGTGACTTTCTCGTTGGGAAGGAGCGTCCTGGCGCGCACTCAGCGCTGTCGGTGGCGGACTTAAATTAGTTCCCAATTAATTATTGCAGTCTGTATGTAGTCTGTCGCTGCTGTCGGTGTCCTAGCACTACGTGTGTAACTTCTCTAAAGATCTGGGTGTTCTGCAAAGACTGGCAGCCGTTTGGCGTTCAGTTCATCGGAGCCAGAAACAGAAGATCTGCACGCGTAGTGCTCTCGAGCGGAGACTATATTTTCCCCGGTTTAAAATAAACCATTTTGATTGAAAGCATCTGCTTTTTCTTTTGCATAGTGAAAATGTTTTCCATAATTAGTCTTCTAAAGCGTAAGTCTTTGCAACCTCTTGCAGAGATTTTTGCCCTAAACTAGAGGTGTCATTTGAATAAAAAAACACCCCAAACCACACAACTTGTGTTTAGTAACTATCAGGATAAAATTTTACTGCTGATATTTCGTATTCAACATGAACTTTTAGCAAATAGTGCTGTGGCTCTTTTACTTTCCTTTAAGAGATGTCAGATCCTGGCTTCAGATTTCTGTCCTGTCTGGAGTGAGGATCAAACCTCAGAATATACAGGGAATTGCTTAAATCAGCCTAGTTCTAAGCCTATTAACTGCAGCATCTGTTTAGCAGCTTGGCCGTTCTGAGGCTTTAGGACAGTGCTATGAGAGGATCTCAGCTGAATGGAAATCCCATCTGTGGGTTTGGATGCTCACTAACAAAGCTGTAATTTCCTGCGAGAGCAAATACTTCAGGGCAGGATTGCCACCAATTAACAACAGCCAGCCTTTGGGTAAGGTACCCAGGCATCTGCCTGTGACGATAGGAGAGGGACAAGCTGCCCTGGGAGCTATCTTTAGTGGAGACTGGATTGGATGCTTGAAAAATGAAGTGCTGTGTGTTTGTGTATTGGTAGCACTTCTATTTCCTAGGCACCTCCTGTTCTTTTTCTGTTGAAGCATTGAAGTGAGCGATCTGAGGTTTGGACGAGACTTTTCCTTAATGAATGTTTGTCAGAGCTGACTCCCGTTCCTCTGACACGTGTAACTATGCTCAGTGCTCCTCACTGTTGAAGGGTGAAGCCTCCTCCTCGAAGTCAAGAGTTAAATGTGCTGTGCAATGGCCCTCTCAGCTTGGAAGTAAGCACAGGAGAAGAAATTCTTAACGAATACTTCCTTGGCTTTGCAAAACCAAATTTGCGACTTTTGGTTAGTGAAGTCCTCTGTTTACATGGTTACACAATATCTGTTCGCAAGGAGATCTTCAAACAACCTTTTTTTTAATGATTGTTTTTAAATGAAAAAAAAAAAAAAAGCTTCACTTCTGTGTCACCTCTGTCTCCACCTTCTGGAAGCTGATAGCCAAGAACTCAGACTCAGCTAACCGAGTCACAATAGCTGGAGAGCAAATGTGTCGCAAGACGCGTGTTTTGACCTTGTTAAAGGATGTCATCAGGCTTTTGTTTTAGTTATTCCAAAACACTGACTCCAGGGAGCAAATAATTGAGATGAAAACCCTTCCAAGGCCCAAACTGTCTTTTATAACCTCTGCAGTATGTGCCAGGCCAAAAGCAGCCAGGATGTTCGGTGGTTTAAATGCACGGTGCGTGTAATGTTGTGGAAGGCCCAAGTACAACTTAGTGCTCCAGATGAACTCTGTCGACCACCACCTGAGATGTAATGGGTCAGTTAGCTACAGGCAGAGCCTCGAGCTATCAGATAAAGCTTTGTGGCCAGCTGTTTCAGAATAACCTGTGGCTAGGTATTCATCTGGTCTTCCCTGGCTGTTCTTGTCCCTTTTCAGGTTGCGGCTGCTCCCTGGTGGCTGCCTGTGAAGGGGGCCAACTGGAAGCACCCTGAGGGGCCTGACTCCAATATCTTCAGCAGGTAAGTCTTAATTAGCCATTCAATTATAACATAAACATATAAATAATGCTTGTTATAGATAAACCTGTACACATGCACCAAGAACCAAGGTGCAGCACAGGGTTTTGGTGAGCTACCTGCTTGCTGCTGCTCCTGTGGCCATTTTCACTTCCTCTGGGGCGCTGTGTGCAGCGTTCAGTGGCTGTAGGGCTAATGTCCCAGCAGGATTTCAAACGTGTCTGTAATTACTTTCCACCCCAGGGTAAAAGAGACTGTGCTTCAGTGTGTGTGTTCCACTGCTGGTACGTAAATACAAGTAGAAGAGTTGATCTTTTAAGGGTTGGTAAGTTTAGAACAGGCAGCACAAACCTGGTTGTGGAGGTGAAGAGCAGCTGCTAGCTGTGTGCACGCTTGAGGAGTGCTGTGGTGTCTTCCACCTGGGATTCAGAGGCCTGGCTTTCTGGCAGCAGATGACTAAAGAGTTTTGTGTTTTTAATGTATTCTGACTTCGTGGGCTGATTATCACGGAGAATCAGTTGTTACTTTATCTGGAAGCTAAATGCTTTGGGAAAAATGTACTCTGAGCAGCCTACGGGGAGTGCCGTGCCTTGCTAGTGTGAACTCTGAGACCTGCTAATCGGTATCTTTATACAATCGCTTCTGGTTAAGAAGAAGAATGGCTTTTATGCCTAGAAAATCAAAAGGCTTCACTTTTTCTCAGGTAGTTTAGGTAGCTGCTGCAGAACTAGCTCTGGGCTGCACATGCTGAGAGCCATCGCTGCAGCTGTGCGCGTTACCGTGCTCTAGGATGTGATGTGAGGTCCTCGTTTGGGACCTCTTACGTATGTTGCGGGCCTTTCACTAGGCAGGTGGCAACGAAGTTGACACTAACTGCTTCCCTAGTTAAAGTTTCTAAACTGCTGCTGGAAGTAGGCAGCCTCCCTAGCCTAGATCTAGTAGATACCGGCATGTTTCGGAGTCCCCTAAGGACAGGGTCCTGTTAGTGTAACATCAGCTGCTGCCTGCACTGCTTGGTAACAAGTCCGTTGTCGTTTCTCCAAGGGCAATGAAAGACTTCTCGGAGGCAAAAATAGAGATAATATCAGGAGGCATTGTTAGGGGAGGTTGAGAAATTTAGGTCACAGTCAGCACATCAGAGCTGGAAACCTGCCACGCAGATCTGGTGTTGTACAAACTGGGCCTGGTACAGCTGCTAGAGAGCTCGTGTGCAAGCAGTACGACGGCCAAGCAGGCCTAGGCCGGCTCGTTAAATGAGGCAGAACAGACAAGCTCATAGAAAGCCCGCTGAGGCTCTTCTGGGTCAGTACCCTCAGCTCCTGGAGTGACTTGGTGCGTTGGAGGCTTGGATGGGGAGGGTCCTCGTGACAAGGAGGACGAGGCGTTCGTTCAGGCTTTGTGGGAAGGGAAGCCTGGATGCGAGTGCAGTCCTAGAACCAAACCTTAGGAAAGACGGGAGTCGTTGTGTAAGCTGCGGGCTGCCTGAAACACCAAAACAAAAAGCTTTGTTTAATTTGTGCAGTTTGTTTCCTGGGTTGGGAGCTGCAAAAGATGGTGTTGGTAGGAGTAAGGACGCTCATCGCTCCTATCGTGACTTGTCCAGTCCGGAGTGGAGTAGCCGGGCTGTGAGCGCCCTCACGGTGCTTTGTGGCCAGCTCTGAAGGATTCTGTCAAGTGCCTGTGGTGTGTGGCTGTGAGGCTGCCCGGTTCTGCTGACGGTCTTGTCCCGTTTGTTTTGTTCCCCAGAATGGATCATCCGGTTCTTCACGTTTCCTGGAATGATGCTGTGGCGTTCTGCACCTGGGCAGGGAAGCGATTACCAACCGAGGCTGAATGGGAATACAGCTGCCGAGGAGGCCTTGAGAATAGGTAAGTGCCACTAATGTCTCTGATAGTATGGAAAACTGGTACTTACTGGATTGGGAAAAGCCTTGAGGGCTTCTTATTGCCCTGCACGTCTCTTGTGCAGGCTGTGTTTCTCTGTTAAATATAACCCAGACTTATTGGGAACACATTCCTTTAGGTAAATTGGTTTCCATAAACCCCTGAGGGGTATTTTGTCATCTAAGTCCTGTAATAGAGAAAGAATGCAAAGAGCCCGAGCGGAGATGTGACGACGCCAGGACACAGGACCGCTGGCATCGCACGCAGGAGATGGAAGATAAAACAAAGGGGCTTAGCGCCAAGGCTGAAAGAGCTGCCAAAGAGCTGGAGAAGTAAATAAGTGTGTTGCTTCACAGCAGCTTTAGGGGCAGTGGATACGCCTGTTAGGTGTCTGTGGGCTCAGAGAGAAGAGGAAGACAAGGTCAACAAGTTTGTGTATTCTCCCTCCTGTGTCCTGGACTGCACAGGGCAGCGCTAGCAAGTGCTGTGTGCATGTAGTCCTTGCAGAAGCCTCGTTAACTTTTAATTCTGGTAGATACTGGTATAAACTGAACTGGAATGCAAACAGTTTCCCTAGAGTAAGGGTGGCTAAGGTGTTTTATTTTTATTGAAGAAAAAAATAAGTTTGACAACTGTTTTTCTGTCTTTTAACAGGCTTTTCCCATGGGGCAACAAGCTTCAGCCAAAAGGCCAGCACTTTGCTAATATCTGGCAGGGAGTGTTCCCAAGCAACAACACTGCAGAAGATGGGTACAAAGGAACTGCACCAGTAAGTGTGGCTCAACCCGAATTATCATACGGAAACAAACTTCTTCCTAAAATTGAGGCCTGTGTTGAACACAGTGAACAGCAGACATTTTCCATTGCTGTACTCTTTCACCTTTAGATTTTCAAGTTCCAATATATTTCACTGCAGGCTTGAGTATTACCAAGGGACACTTCTTAAAAGCTTAATTGAAAAGTAAAGATTACCTTCACTCTAACTTCTAGTTCTCTCAGACTGACCTCTTTTCCCTATCTCCAGTAACTTTGGAGTCAGCTGCTGAAACACTTTCTGCCTCCACATTTGGCATAGCAAATTTCTTAGCTCTCATTTTTGGTTAGGTGTTCCCAAGGCTACAGAATTATACAATACTTTAGAAGAAATGAAACTTCCCTTTTTGGAAAGGCTGAGCCTGTCCGATATGGCAAACAATGGAGTGGAATTTTAAAGACAAGCTTGTGAATAAATTATGTGGCAGTCAAAATAAGTCTAGAGAGTTTAATCAGCAGAGAAATCTGTACGTGTGTGAGCTGACAGCCGCTCTTGCTTTTCTTAGGTGGGAAAGGGAATTGGAATCTGGAAGTTAGAGGCATGAGCGTGCAGCTTAGAATACAAATGCTAAGTGCAGGTCTGTGCTTGATCAAACAGTGCCCCCCTGTAGAGGATCAGTCAGCAAAACCAATGAGAAGGTGCCATGTGGCATCACAGTGCTGAGAACAGAGGATGATGCCGGTGCATTCTTTCATTCAGTTTTATTTAAATGGAGTATGTAAAAGTATTAGAGCTCTGCTCTACTCGCTTGTTTGTCTTTGAGATACGAAGGCAGATGTTCTTGGCAGATATGAACGTGCCTTCAGCAGACAGGTGTTCAGCTTTAAAAACCTTCTGTAATGTATGATTTAAAGAACTTGCATTTGTGCTGTGTATCTTCTGTAGGTCACTGCATTTCCTCCCAATGGATACGGCTTGTACAACATCGTAGGAAACGCCTGGGAATGGACATCTGACTGGTGGGCTGTTCAGCATTCAGCAGAGGAAGCTCATAACCCCGTAAGTATTTTATTGGTGTCACGTGAGGTTCAGAACTCCCTCTTAGTGCTCTGGTCTGGTTGCTGTTCAGAGTCATCCTGTGCTTTGCTCCTCTCTGTGGGACGGGCTGTGTTGTGGTGAATCAGCACGCGTCACACCACCAGCACTGCACTGGTAGTGTAGTCGTGCCATTTTGTTTTCTTGGACAAACCTCCGCAGTTGGTTAGCAGTGGAATGACCAAGCTGACCAATAATTTGCCAGCATGATGGAATTACTTTTTAAAAACATAAATGAAATGTGAGAGAGTTGTTTTGTTGCTACAAGCTGCGCTATTTATTTCGTTTTCCAGGTGGAGAACAAACCATTCTGCATTGTTTTAATGCCTTCTACTAGCTCATTTAAAACTCGGCATGTAATAAAGCTGACGCTTATGGGTAGAAGCAGCTTACTGGGCTTTGACGGGGTTAATCTTTTGTTTTCTTTGTGGCAGCCAGAGAAAGAGGCCCAGCGGGGTAAGCTTTGTTTGTGGGGTTTCTCATGCGCTATCTCAGTAGATTCAAGCTCTAATGTTACATCCCCTTCTCTCTCACTTATCTAGGATGACTAAATCTGAGAAATGAACTGCTCCGTTCTCACAGAGCTTGCTTTGTGCAGACACGGTTATCTGTAATGAGAAAACGAGTTAAACCTCTCTGGGCAGGAGCTATCTGTTGCTGCAGGATTTGAGTATCCCCATGCTGTGGTCTGTGATACGCTCGCTTTGGCTGGTATGCTGGACGTGATCACAGCCCTCTGAGAAGTCAGCAGTTGGAAGCAGCCTGGGGAACCTGTTAAACTTTTTCTGCTGGTCAGTACGTAGCAGAGGCTGGCGTTCTGCTCTTCCAGGAGGATGTTGCCAGCACGAGAAAATGGGCTCATCTGGGGGTCTGAATTGCCCTAGCTCTGTACTAGCAGTTTCATCACCCTGGTGGAGAAACTGGAGACCTGCTGTGTGCCGATCACGTTGGCCAATTCCAAGTTGTTGTGTCCCAAGAAGGTCCTTCAGGTCTTTGTGGTGGGTGAAGCTGTGTCAGATGGTTTATTTACACATCTCTTCCCAAGTAACGGAAATGTTGGGAACGTAGGGTTTTTTTGTTGCTTGATTTAAAAATAAATAAATAAATAAATGGGATGGGCCATTCTTTACCTCGTGTTGGCAGGCACTCATAGCAGTTTAACAATCGTTTAAAAATAAAAAGGCAGCAACACTCCTTTCCTTTGGAACCGTGGCTGTGTTGTACGCCAGGTGCTATTTCTCAGTGTGTACAAGTAAGTCACAGCATCACATCATAAGATGCAATTTGAGAATTTCACGATCATTCAAATGCTCTACCCATTCCTGTAATCATTCTGTAATAATTCAGAACTAATGCAAAGCTGTATTGGATGAATTCTCACACCCATCTCTTTCAAACACCAGCTCTCGCCTTGCATACGTTCTGTGTTGAATTAAGGTGCTGGTGAGAAACAAGAGTGATATTTCACTGCAGAATTTTGCTCTGCTACGCAAACTCAAAGCCTCTTAAATCTGGGTTTTTAAATTCAGCACAACCATTTCCCAAACACTTCAGGAAGGATTTCACAAGGAGGCGTTAATAATGGTGCTGTTTGTTTTTTTTGAATTGGGAAACCAAGCCTCAGGATCTAAGGTCTGAGGTCACGCCCTCCAAAGTGAATTCCAAAGAGTTCTGATTAAATGGATAAGGAAACTGAATGTCATAGTGTGAGAAGTTGTCCCGAAATAGCCAGGCTGCAGTATCTTCTGAGACATTACAGAGGATTAGCACCATATCTATCAGAGCCAATCTCTTAAGTCCCTCCAGAGTACAAGTCAACGTAACCTATATATGGGATATATTCCTTGTGCCTAAAAGGCTAGGAGCTCTTCTAGAGGGTCCGAGTTTGGTGAAAGGTTTTTTTAATTTATTTTTTAACACATTTAGTGTAAGATCTGAAACCTTCTGTCTTCTAGAACTGGAGAGATTTTGGCTGTATTGTGGATTGCTAACAAGGAATGTAACGAGGGATTTTACGCGTGCTTTTTTCCTATAATTCATTGGCTTGCACCCACAAATAATTACCAAGGGCAAAAAATAAACCGGGACATCTGAAAGTGTTTTGTAAGTTGTTTGCTGTCTTCTCAAAGTATTAGATTTATATTGTTCTATAACAGTGGTTTAAAAAACCAACTCTTCGCCAGGTATAGGACCGTGTAGGCCCTTCACCGTATGCTCCAGCAGCTGTAGCTGTGTAGCTGGACGATGAACCTTCTCCTAACCCTAGATGAGCACAGCCCTCGTCGTTCAGAGGAGCTGTTTCGGAGCTAGCAGCAGGATCACTGCTCGTTTGCTTTGCGGTTTCTAATGGGAAATCCTGCTCAACAGCTCCATTGTTTTCTGGTTTGTCTCGTTCTCATGTGGCTTTTTTTAGGTCAGTTTTCTGATGCCTGGCCATACCCTGGCTTCCCTTAAAACGAGATTAGCAGGTTGTTGGAGTTGATTGTGCTTGTGGCTTATCGTACAGCGGGGCTCAGTGCATCTGCATGCAAGGCTTGGAAGTCAGTTCCCAGAGACCTTGGTGAAGGAGCGAGCCTGCCCTGTGGGGGAGCACCCAGGCACGGAAATCAGAGGACACAGTCCGTGGGTGTGTTCTTCCTCGTGTGCTTGTAGGATATTCAGTGTAGCAGGCCAAACTTATTTTTTTCCTATCAGTTCTCTTGAAAGCTTTTGCACTAAATGTGAGGCTGCCGAAGGTCCAGCATGGGAAGGCTTCAAAACGTGAAGACTCCTTGTGCAGTCGCATTCAGTGGGTGCAGCCGAGAGCTTCTGTAGCTCTTCTCTGCAGAACCCCTCCCGAAGGACCTCCTTCCTAGGGGGAACCAGTCCTGCGTTCAGGAGCTGTTAGAGGTGAAGTGAGTGTAGTTTTCTGTTGGTCAAGGCCTTTTTCTCGAGGCATACACAGAATAAAAATACATGCAAATTCAACTCCCTACAACGCTGAGTGGCTGTACTACCTTTTAGGCTTTGCTTGCCACTTACCTGCTAAAACACCGTTTATTTCCTTGATCTTGTTTGTCACGTTACAGGACGCTTTGGCTCCTTCCTAGCAGCAGTTTCTCGATGCACAGGGACTGTAGGAAGCATGTAGGAACGCTGGGTATCAGTACTGGAAGCCGAGTGTCGCAGCAGCCTGATGTTAAGCAGATTGCAGTAGTAACTTTCACAGCTCAGAGGACCGCAGCGGGAGCATCGCTCACCTGCGTAATAAGCGTGTCAAATCACAGAATCATCTAGCTGGCAGAAGAGCGTTATCAAGGAAGCCCAGCTTTCTCCTTGAACTAGTGGGCCATTATTTGGAGTTGGAATTGAAAAAGAATTGTGAAATAACCTCGTTAAAGCAATTCTAGGGCCAATTTCATAAGCAGTTTAAATAAATCACATGCATTACCCTGCAAACGTACCTGCAATTACAAAATTGTTGCTCGTAAGTGCAGTGCTTTCTGCAGACCTTTTTAGCTGTCACAGTCCCACATAATAACAAATTTAGTAGCAGTGGCTGGGAGATGTCACAGACTGCCTCGCAGCGCAGTCGCTCACTTGTGTGCTGAGTCTGCCCTGAGGACTGGGAAGAGAACAAACACCAAGCGTTGGGTATCGCAGCCCTCGTCTCTAGCTGGCCACAGATCCCCGTAGCCGCACTTAGAGGAACGGAGCTGCTCTGTGTGCTTAGAGGCTCACAGGTTCGCGTGGTGATGAACGCGGGGCCGTGGATGTGTTTGTGTAACCCCCTGCGGAGGTGACACGGGGCGTGCAGGCTGGTGTGTGAAGGTACGTAACCTGTCCTTAGGAACAGTCTGAGGCTACAAAATCAGAACTGTTGTCAGAGATGAGTACTCTCATGACTGCCACTGTGCTTTTTACAGCCTGTTACCAGGTGCTTTACAGAAACAGGCAACGCACTCTTGGCAGGTAGGCTGCAACTGGAATGTGAAATATTTGCAGAGAGGGAGAACATCTACTCACCTGTCTGCAAAGCCTTCTCCATCTGATCATTTCAAGCTGTCTTGTTCAGACACGGCTGAAGTTTGTTGTTCACTCTGAATATTCACGGGTGCTCCTCGTCCCTCTCCCTGTTCCTACAGCTCTGTCCCCTCACCCCGTAACTGGCGCTGGGTGTCCGCGTGGCTGCTAACCGGTGTTGTCTCCCCACAGAAAGGGCCCTCCTCAGGGACCGACAAAGTGAAGAAGGGCGGATCCTACATGTGCCACAAGGTGAGGTGAGAAGGCCTGCAGCAGAACCCATCGGCTCAGCCATTGGCTTGTCAGCAGCTTCTGCCTTCCAGCCGTTTCCCTCTAAGCTGGGCGTTCTGCTGGGCAGCCAGTACGTGACAGCAGTCAGACAGGCCTCGCCAGCAGGCTGCCAGCGTTCTGCACCAAGCTGTAGAGCTGTTTGCTTTGTTCTGGCTGGGTATTGCTAGTTAGCTTCTGGAAGGAGACAGATGTCTCTGTGGCAAGGAGGAAGTAAGCACAGATACTGTTGCCCAGCAAAACTGAAGTTTATTTAGCTCCCACTTGCGGAGTTTTTGGTTGCATGGGAAACTGAAAGCAACTTGAGCGAGATGCTGCTTGTTCAGGAGATCCCAGTTCTAGATAAATGTTCCTTTGTATTATATGGAGCTCAATATAAAACTCAGCGTAAAAGGCAACTGACCTTTTATCACCTGAAATTCCAAAACTTCAGTACTTTTAATCATGTCACCAGGCTTGGCATGACAACTGGGAAAATAGCACAAATATCATTTGATGCAGATTTTAACTCAAACTGAGACTTACACAGCGAGGTCTGAACACAGGCTTGGTGTCTGGGAGAAGAGCTAAGGCAGCACAGCGAGTTCCAGTACTTCTCACGTGGTTCAGTGTGCTGTAGGAGCTGCTCCATCCGGTCTTAGGCTGTTCCTCCCTAAAAAATACTTTTTGATCTTGGAGGACCCCTAACCTATTTCCAAAATTTCCTTTGGAAAATAATATGGATCCCT
This sequence comes from Nettapus auritus, assembly GCA_011076525.1. Taxonomy (NCBI): domain Eukaryota; kingdom Metazoa; phylum Chordata; class Aves; order Anseriformes; family Anatidae; genus Nettapus; species Nettapus auritus. Next base: position 19,769,404 of record CM021776.1, on the reverse strand, counting down.
CTCCAAACAATAAATTTGGAGAAAGGTGGCTGGGAGTTAAATGTGTCAGCTTCTGTGATAGCAGACGTGAAATCCTTTCTGGAAGGGCTGGGTACCACCACATGGAACAGACTTCATGTTCTTCTGGTTTAACTTGTACTGGGAAGTACGGGATGTGTTTTCAAAGCTACTTCCATGAACATAAATCACGTTTTAAGCTCCGTTCACACTGCACTGGAGAAGATGCTCGCTGTACATCTCCTTTCTCATTGAAGCTGTTCTGTTCTTTTTTTCCCTTGCAAAGCCTGCTGCTGGCCAACAATCCTCATAATTAGATTAAATCTTTCTACAGTGAGATCCCATTTTCTGCACTGACTTCCTTCTTAGGTGAAATCAATGTCAGATGTTAATTAGCAGTTTTGATTAAATTACCACTCGAATAGACTCATCTCCAGTGCTGAATAATGCGACCCAGTTTAAAGGCTTGTGAAGATTCCAGTCTGTCCTAGGGCTTTTTGTAGGTGATGAAACTAGGCTGTATACCAAGGCCAAAAAAGCACCAAGTACTGTTAGTGTAAGGGCTTGCCATGAGCTGCCTAAAAATCTGTTTAGACCCACTGCTGTTCTGCCTCTTGGAGCTGACATGTAGAACATACTTGTATTTTCACAATAGTTCAGCTTCTGCATCCTAATAGCGAGCATCCTAACGCTCTCCGGCTTTGTGGCGGTAGCAGGGCGAGCGAGGAGCTGTAGGAATGTCTCCTTAGATGGAGATACTCGTGGGGAGAAACATCAGTGACCTGCTGCCTCTGCGGGGATGGCACAGTGATGTTTGCCTGTCCACAAGCTGTCACTGCCCTCGTGGCTGTACAGGGACAGTTGCTGGAGTAGCTACACCCGAATTCCTGATGGGGTTTTTATTTAAAGGGGTGGGGGGAACACGCACTACACTCCGTATTCCCCTGGACCCCCAGAGAGTGTGTGTGGGGGTATGTCTGCTTTTAACTCGGCTGTTCCAGAAGCGTGCTTCAGAGCCTGACTGCACGCAGCTGAACCAGCCGGAAAGAAACAGCGGCGTTCTTGTTGGAGGCCAGCAGCTTGCAGCTGGAGGAGAGGAACACAAAGCCTCGGCCATGTGCTGAATAACAGCACGGCACCCGGCTGGCTGCGAGCTACCAGCGTTTCTCCAAGTGACTCGTACAGGCTTAGAGCTCTACGAGTGCTGTGGTCCTTACCGGAATTGCTCCAGGTGCCATTTTTGATCTAACCGGTCCCTCGCAGAAGCACCAAGTTGTGCCAGCGGAATGAAAGCTCTGAGATCGTTCACCTACACGCGTCCCACGAGGACAAGTCCTGGCAGACAGCGCTGTGCCCTTGGCGCACACACAGATGAAGAGGCAGCGGTTCCTCCCTTCGTGGAGGCAGCATGGTGTGATTGCAGCCCATTCTGGGAGAGGGCTGTTCACAGCTTTTACTGGGAATATCTGAAGAGCAATTGCATCATTTTATCAGTGGCCTCATTCTAAGTATTAATAATTCTTACAGCCACCAGACCAGATTACATCTCCATGACAAATATCCATAAAACACCAGCCACAGGAATGGTGGAAGAGGTTTGTCTCTAGTGACTCCTTTCTTCTTTTTGCATCTCATTCAAACTCTGGCAGGTGCCAGGACCTGCTCGTTTTCAGTCCCCCCCCAGTGCCCTGACACAGCGTGGGGCGCTGACCATGGTTATTTTAGCTTTTGTTCAGAACACGATACATGTTTTCAGACATTCTGCCCTTCAGACTACCCTCTGTATGTGTTGCAGCTGTCTCTTTATAGTACTACTTCCCTTTTTTCCTCCATATCAGTTCATTTTGTCTTTCCAACAGCACTGGCACGTCTTGCTGTGTCACTCTAACACTTCTACCTAAGGGAACATGAGCCGCGGCGGGCTCCAGTTACCATTTCCCCTCTTTCTCTGCAGTCCTACTGCTACAGGTACCGTTGTGCAGCCCGCAGTCAGAACACGCCTGATAGCTCCGCTTCCAATCTGGGCTTCCGCTGCGCAGCAGACGCCTTGCCAGGCCTGCAGTGATGGGGCCGTCGCGCTGGGACTGAGCGCCTGCGCTGCACCCCTGGAGGAAAAAAAGGCGTACGGACTGTCACCTGCTGCTGAGACAGAAGGGAAAAACTGCTCACGTTGCTGCGGGGCAGGGAGTCCAGCACTAGCCACCAGCACTGGAAGCTTCCGGTATTTATGTCTGGGGAAGCTCTCTGGGTTTTTATCCTGACCGACCTTTTTATTGCTGTGGGCTTCAGGGGGAGTGTCCTGCAGCTACGCTGGCACAAAACTGAGCAAAACCACGCTGATCGTATTTTAAAGGTTAAGTTTAGTAGATCCTTTGGAAAAGATCGTTAAGAGAGTTTTATGTATGGTTTGAATTTCCACACTCAAATCCCGTAAACGAGGACTTTTATAGATCTGACAGCTTTGAAAGAAATTTGAAGCGGTTCCTGCTTCTGTGGCCTTGCGGGAGGCACGGTCACCAGTTTGAGGAGAAGACTGAAGAAGGACAACTGTCCACACGGGCAGTCGGCGCAGCTCTTACTTCGCATCCTGGCTGCGCTGAAATCAGATCCAGGAAGGTGCTGCTTCTGCTGGGTATTTGCTCCTCTTTAGGACGAGCCTTCTGCAGCTGAGGGGTGGTAATCCTCACCGGGGTGATTTGAGATGTGTACGGTTGAATAAAATGTAAAGCCTTTCTTTAGGTTTAGACTCTTGCTGATGGAAAAACACTGGCAACTTCTTTGGAGTTTCTCTTGGACATGGTGTGGGCTTATTTGGGGGACTTGCAAAAATGGCATTAGAAACTGGGGCTAACAAAGGTCGTTACATCAGGTCGTTAAAGTGAAAATAGGTAAATGTCACTGAGCCCTCAGGCCAAAAAGGTAAATTAAACTGTTCTATTGAAAACAAACAAAACCCCTTCATTTAATAGAATGATGTAGCAGGGAGAAGGGGGGTGTACTGACAGCTACCTCGTTTGGGGATCTGAATATTTCAGACCTTTGGCAAAGCGTTTTGCACTGAGCGCAGCAGCTGGAGGCACTGCTACGGCAGGGCAGGGCTCGTGCTAACCGGGCCTGAGGAAGCGCTTGGCCCTGCAGTGAGCCCGTCCCCGAAGGGCTGTGCTGCCTGGTGCCTGACCTCTGCCAGGCTGAGCTGCTGCGTGTGAAAGGGATCGATCTTGGCCGTCTCGTCAGGTGCTTCGAGAGGCAGCAGTGAAAATGTGATGGTGTAACGCAATTTTCATTCGTGCCACCCCTTCCCAGCACTATTTGCTTGTGGTAAGCTCAGTGGGGGCACTACGCGTCCGCTGCTGGCCAGGTACTTCGCCACTTCTGTGTTTCTCATGGGAAGGCGAGTCCTGGAGAGCATCCGGGGCGCCTTCCAGGAGCATCAGCCTCCGGAGGGGACGGACACTACACGTCACTCTGGCAGCAGAAAGAAAGGATTCGGGAACACGCCACCATGTTGAAAGCTGTGTTAAATATTTTCTATTCTAAAGGCTATTTTACTACCATTAAATGTTTAATTAACATCTCTGTGTTAAAAATGTATTTCCCTGCTGCTCTTAACAGATTCTGCTTTTCTAAAAGGCGTATTTCTGCTACGGGAAGGAACGAACGCTTTAATAAAGATGTTGCCTAGAACCGGTGGTGCTTTTTATTCTGGAAAAAATGCCTTGAGGGGGAAGAAGAAGAAACCAAGCATGTAATTCTGTATATTGGAAAGAGCTTAGCACTATTTAAAACCAGCTGCATTGTGCCACAACGCTGGGAATGTGCCAAGGCTCGGAGATAAGTGGAGGGAAGCCTCCCTGCTCTTCCACTGAGATGGTCAAAGGTGTCCCACGTGTGCTCTTCTTTGGATTATGGCTCCTGTATTTGATTACAAGGTCGTTCATTAAGCACCACTGAATTCATCTGATCAGATTTCAATTAAAAAGTAAATCTCCAAATTTGAGTAAGTGTTAATATTTTTGCTTTTTTTTGAGACTTCTAAGTGTTAATATCTTTGTTTTACTTCTGAGACCGTTGGTGTCAGGTTCAAACACTGGTGTAAGGGAGGAGTCCCTGACCATTTCTCTTCTTGGAATGTTATTATCCTAGTGCAACGAGTTGAAATTAATTGGCATGAACCACGAAAAGACAACCGTGCTTTGAATGCTGTTCCTAACCAAAAATCATCCCTGGCTATTTGTGAATCTTGAGTGTGCGTGTATATATATTATTTATTTTCATATGATACTGATGCTTAGCAAAAATTGGAATTAAGCTGAAATGTGTGCTAATTTCCACGTAAGTCAGTCTCTTTAGGAGTGCAGGACTTGGCTGTTCCCTTCAAAGTACCTTCCTGTGGCTTTGTTTTGCAGGGACTTCGGTGCCCACCCCGGGCAGCCGCAGTGCTGAGGCTCTGCAAGGCCTGACACATGCCCTATGCAACTCGAGGCCGTTTTTAACAGTGCCACAGCCTCTTGTTGCCCTGTGCTGTGGGTTGGTAATTGCTGTCTGGTTCACTTGCTAGAAATAGCACCAGCTCGCTGGGACCAAAGGTAGGAGTGCACAAAGGACGCTTGGCTCTGGTTTCTGAGGTAAGGCTGGAGGTGCAAGGACGAGATAGCACTTCTTTTTATTTTGAATCTGTACTTCCTTAACTACTGACCATCGCGCCAAGTAAGCATTCATAACAGGAAACTAACAAACAGTTGTGTCATCTTGAAAACCCATCTAATCCTGCGGAATAGGAGTACAGGAGGTAAAAAAAAACAAAAGTCCTGAACCTTTTTCCGCAAGGAAAACAAGCAGATGGGCTCATCTACTCCCAGACCTCCAGTCCGGTAGGCTGAAAAGTCTGGGTGGCTGCCACAGCGCTCTTTTGGAGAAGAAAATGAGATAAGCCTCTACATGAGACGAGGTCTTGCAGTCTGGTACGCAGTGAAGCATGCACTGTAGGACAGGGGAAACGTCGAGCTTCTGCAGAAACAGGCTGCCTGAATCAGGCAAGGAGGAAAGTTAACGGCTGTGTGTAAGCAGGGCTCTGCAAGCAGCTGAACTTTGTACAGACGGAAGAGCCGCTTAATGGTTCGCTTTAAGAAAAACGCTTGGTAGTCTTCAGCTTAAACAAGCCGTAGCCAGATGTAAATCTCAACAGCAGCTCTTCAGAATGGAAGCAAGAAGGTAGTCATTAAAATGAAAATTAAAAGTTGATTGGCCTCTCAGATACGCCAGCTAGCTTGTGTGTGTGTTACATCCCCGGTTACGAGAACAGCTAAACAGCAAACTGTACAGGGCAAACAAGCCGAGGGCTTGTGCTGCTGAGGGAGCACCGTGGCAACACCGTACAAAGCAGCACTGCTGTTTGTCCCGGATACCGAAGTCAGAGGAAATTTAACATGAGGCTTTTCAAAATCTGTTGTTTTCAGTTGTACTTTACCGTTTCCTACTTTAATCCATTTCAGAAGCCAGACTGGCAGCCCCGTGCTGTTTAGAATGCAGTCAGAATTCTGAATTTGCTTTTTGAGTGCAAAATGATAGTGCTGGAAAATAACGTGGAAGCGATGCTTGCTATTATAGCAGAAATCATATTAGATGAGCCTTGAGATAGATGTGGTTTAAAAAGATGGGATGATTGTACTCTAAGAGCCCGTGGTACGGCGCCGTTTACCCAGCTGCCAAGTGGTAATGAAACTGAACTAGCCCCTTAAAAGCAAATTTTGGCAAGCAGTTAGATGTGACTGGAAAAGGGGAGAAGGAGCATTTAAGTTAATCGTTCTGGGGAAGTTTTTAACATCCGTAAGAATTGCTTAGGCTTTGTGGAATAACAAAAAAAAAATAGCAACTCATTTAAAAATATTTCTTTTAATGAAATTTAAGAAACCTAATGCCCTTCTTGCAAACGTCAGCGTTCCTTTGTCTCACTTCCTTCTCTGTGTAATTTTCAGGGACGTTTGTCACTGTTACCGTGTATCCTTTCTCTGTTCCAGTGTCGAAGTACATTCTTTCTGAAAGCTTTAGTACAAATCAAGACAAGTTGCTTTCACACACAGTAAGCTGTCAGAAAACAACAAAAAAGCACCAGTCCCGGCTCCGTAATTCATTTTGGAACATCTTGAAGCTCCGGTGCTTCCTCTTATCATTCACCCTGAAAACAGTCTGTAGGATATTGCATGCAGTCTCAAAATCTTACTTTTTAGCTTTTACTGCACGTGTACTTCCTTGATATTGGAATACACCATCAGAGTTTGCTTTAACTGCAATTTAACTGCTGGAGATGGTATCATTGTGTATGCTTAGGGACTGAAAAGCTAGGAGGAGCTCTCTGAACATTCGTCTGGTGTGGAGAACAGGGAGCCATCCCAAGGGAGGAAGGAAGCACAGGCACGGGAACCACAGTAGCACGGCTTTCTCAGTCTGTTATCTTCTTCTGAAGTTTTTTGTTCTCTGTCGGTTAGTGGTGAATTACAGAATCTCCCAGAATAATCATAAGAAAGTTCCTCTCCAGCACCAATATCTGTGGCTGCAAAAAGCGCCAGTTTAGGCACCATAGAGTCAACTCGAACCGGCACCATAAATAAATTTGGTTCACAAGAGTGATTCAGGAATCTGCCTACGTTACCGATGTACGTAGGGTCAACAAACGTCTCCATCACCTGACCGCTATGGAGGTGTTCCCGCACTGCTATGATATAGTTTGAATCCTGCGGTGTCTGGGCCCGAATTCTTCTACGTGCCTCACTGAAGCCTAAAACTTCACCAGCATATTCACAAACAAACCTTCCTTTAGCTATGAACTCCAACGTGCGCAGACCCCACCCTTTCTTAGCAGTCTTGAATACTTCGAGCCTGAACTGCAAACCCCTCTGAACAACCCTGTTCTGACAGGATTCGCCGCACTGGCACATGGCGTTGCATTCGAAGATCGGCCTGGCGTACTCCTCTTCGTCTGCAGGCCTGAGGCACAGGTTGTTGTAATTTTCACCTCGCTGAAGGCAGGAGCACACGTGAGCCACGCAGGAGCTGGTAAGACAGGAACATCCCGGGAAGGTGATCTCGGTGGGGTCAACGCAGCCGTCTGCTCCAGGCACGTTGTCTGGGCTGTACTGCGAAGAGAACACGAATTAAATCCTTGTCACGACCGATGCTTCTTTCCACAAAGACCATCAGGGTATTTCAGAAGGCAGCATGGGGCCGCAACTGGGCTCGGAACACGGGGAACTGAAATCACAACCACCTTGTTTTCCTGTGAACTACGAGGGTCCCTTTTCTAAAAGTTTTTAGAGAATGCAAGTCAGATTCTCCAGATGTACTGGAAATGAACAAATCTATCTCAGTGACTGAATTTCTCAAAGTACTAGTCAGAAAAAAAAATAAATACATTTGTAGTAGGAGACATTTCAGCTAATTTGATCTAGTTTACTAGACTACATTTTTATTTATAGAAATATCAAAGTATCCTTAACGTACATTCTTGCCCTGCAAAGCACTCAATACACGACTTGTAACATTACAGTTACTTGAAGTCCTTTGGCTTCTAAGGACACGAAATGCCCATTTTTGTTAAAATTACAGCACTTTCCCTGTCCCTTTTCCAAACGCTGTATGGAAACTTGCTCCGTTCAACCCGTGACAACCGGTTAAACTCCGTTAAAGTCGGCCCAGAGCCGAGCCGAGCTGCCAGCTTTCCTGTCAGGGTGAGGGCTGCCCGGGGTGCGCCACCCGCCGGGCCGGGTCCCCCGGCAGCTGAGCGGCCACAGCACCGCGAGGCGGCGCAGGGAGCCCGGCCGGCAGCTCGCTGCCCCGTAAATCCCCACAGCAGCACCCGGCTGGGCCGCCCCCGCTGCCCCTCACCTGAAATGGCGGCGGGGCCGCCCCCTCGGCCACCGCCACCGCCACCGCCTCGCGCCCGCCGCTCGCGTCCGCCATGACGCCGCCCCGCCCCCGCCCCGCCCGGATTGGCCCTCCCGAGCTGGGCAGCCCCGTGATTGGCCGGCGGGACGGGAGGGCGGGCGGAGGCGCCGCGCGGGCGCCTGAGGCCATGCGCGAGGCGCCATCTTGTGGAGCCGCCGTCCTGACGAGGCCCCGCGCTGCGGCCGGGCGGCGACGAGAGGTGCCCCGGGACGGGGAATTCAAACGTTAATCTCGCAGCCCCGAGCTGCCAGTCATGTGAATAAATCCCTGCGTGTTTTGAAGGCGCTGGAGTTTTTTCTTTTAATTAGCCATGCCTCGTGTACACCTCCAGTTAAACACGTTTTTGAAGTGAATTCCCCCAGTCCGTATGCCTGCCCGCCTCCTCACGCGGTGCAAGGCTGTGCCCAGCCCTCAGGAGGATCAGGAGCCGTGCTGGCCAGGGGCCGAAGGCAGAAGATCTGTTGCCAAAGGCCCTGATCGGCCCCTCATGCCTTTCCTTGGTGCGTTGTTCAACACAGAACGTTTCTGGGAGAAGGGAGCGGGGCTGTGGAGGGCCACGCGCTCATGGGCCAGGGCTCTGAGCTGTGTGTGGGAGATCCTGTGAAAGCAGTCGTGACAAAACGCCAGTGCGGTGTGACTGAGCAGGAGCAGCACAGTCACGGCTGGCCTTGCTCCATCTTTCTCAGATCTGGGCAGGGAAGAAGGGCCAGGCTTTCACGTGCTTTGGACGCTGGCCGTTCTGCTTGCGTTTGTTTCTTCGGTCAGCTTTTTGGGGCAGAAGGTTGAGGAAGCTCTCAGATAATCTTTCCGTGCCCTTTTTCCTTTCACGGGAAGGATGGTTTTACCTTTTGAACAAATCAGTTATCACAACTGCAAAGAACTGTTTGGAGTGAGGACACAGAGATGGTTCGCAGTTGTAAATCCACAGAGCGCGCTCTGTGCTCCTCCGGCAGTGTGCTTCTTGTCTCCCTTCTGGCACTGCTTACCAGTGTGACATTCCTGTTCCCTGTTTTTGCAGCATCCTGGAAGCAAGAGGAGGCTTCACCTGTCCAGCACCCTTCCTCCTCCCTAGAATGAAGAGCTGAGCAACACCAGCAGAGGTACAGGTAAGACTGGGGAGTGAAGCCTTTGCTTGTGGGTTGGGCGGTTAGGGGGGATAGCACAACGGGTAGAAAATGAAGAGATTTGTTTAGGATTTTGCTCAGTCTGTAAGAGAAGGGAAGTTACGGAAGAAGAACTTATGAATGTCAGTGCCTCCTGCTGTCTGGACAGCATAAGTCTGGAGAGGCTTTGCTCATTTTAAACCATGGAACAATGTGTACTGGTAGGAATGTTGAGGAAACGTACCTGTAGCACCAGTGGTTCATAACTGAATGGAATGAAAATGGTGGAAGGCTTCAGATACGCACAGCTGGTCACTCTCAGTTTGCCGACTGAAGCCAACCGAGCTCTGCTTCCTGTGGGTGCCTCCGAGCCCTGCCTGCTCTTCTCGCTGTGAGGAAGGCAATAGATCAGCTTTATGAGATAGACACTGAAATGTTGAGTGATTGCAGATATTAAAACACACTTTATTTTTGTAGTTTAGGGCTTTGTGTTATTACCAAATCGACCTTTAGATCAAGACACGCATAATTTGGCGGCTAATCCTTATTGCCAGATGGAATTCCTTTCCATTTTGAAATGACAGACGTAATGAGTCATTACTCTGTAGTAAAAGAAACAGATTGCTTACGTGTTCTGGAGATGCCGTTTTAGAAATCATGACAAGGCCATGGCAAAACTGTGTTTTTTCTTCACGTCCTTCTTCTACCCTGAGCTTCTATCATACTGAGCTATGAATGCGTTGAACTCTTGAGATGTTCGGGTTGGGTGAAAAATTGATGAAAGCTCATTTTAATTTGTTACATAAAATTGTTGTCGAAAGAAGGTGTAAAATGGAGATGAAAGTGAACTGTATGTGAACTTTACGATGCTGAACTACAGCACCTCGTGCAGCTGGGAACTTCTTTTGCAACACGTTCTGCTGTCCCGAGGATGACACCATACGTATCATTTGGCATCGGTACGTTGCATGCATTTAGGTGTTGTTTTTTCTCCCTATTTAAACAATTGCTTTCTGCCTATTAATCATTTTTATGACTTCTCTGAGCTTTCTCAGATTTCTTAATATCCCAGTGATAATGAGAGGTTGGAAGGTTAACTGTGCATGGAACAGTGCGTTCGTTCATTGGAGAGCCGTCGTTGTCTCCATCACGGAATTTTTGTGGAGGATGCTGTATCTGTGACGAGGTGGCAGAGCTCAGGCTGCGTATGAACCTCGTCCGACTGCAAATAAGGAGCTTTGTTCAGCAAACCAGGCATGGACCTGGTCTAGAAGAAATTAGCTGTAACGCTTCTTGTCTTTCTAATATCACGGTGATGAAAGCTGAGAACTCTCAAGTGATTAATAGCTGGTACAGTAATTTTATATATTCTTAGAACTGTCATGGGGAATATTGATTAGAAGGGAGCTCTACTAAGAGAGCCTGTTTGAAGACTCCCTTCGGCTTCCTACTTTTCTACAGAACTGACATCTGGAAGAACAAGGTATTCCTTTTAAGTACCTTATTTTATATTGCGCACGGTTTCTGTCTGCCTTTGTTCTGAATAGCCTATTCAGGGAATTCTTGGATATTTAAACTTGATATCTTACTTTAAAAGGATGCTTATCTCCTGTATAGTTTATGGGAGATGTTTCCTGCAGGAGCCCTAAAATACCCCATAAATCATGTCATTGGGCTCTGCCCGTGCAAAGGAACGTCGTTCTGTCATTCCCGTTCCCAGGTGAGAGCTTGTTAGCTGCCGTATCCGTGCTCTAGTCAGCTTGGGTTTTCTGCCTCCTGTAGCTTAGTTTTTGTTGCCTTTTTTTTTTTTTTTTAAACTCCCTTGCTGACATCCTCTCCTGTGTGTGCTGCTCTTCTTCTCAGGGCAGGCTTACGTTTTGCTTTGATTTGACCTTTGTTTCTGGTTAATCATCTCCATCAGCTTCGTGGGCAGGTACTCTCTATCCTTCTGCCAGTCCACTCTGTGTCTATTAGAATATTGATTTGCAGAGAGTGGAGTATAAAAAATCAATATTCCATTAAGTGGAGCAGAGTGACGATGTTCTACGGCCGGTGGATTCAAAGACGAGTGTCTAGACACCGAAGCTGTGGGTGTTTTGTTCACCATGTGGTCTTGGCTAGGCAAGTCAGATAAAACTCATCCTGCCGGGAGTCGTTAGGATGCGTTGGAGGACTCACTGCAAACAACCAAATTTAAAAAGGTGCTGCTGCTGTGAAAAGGTACTTTGATTTATGATGATACAACTGGAATTCACTGTTGTTTAGCCACTGTAAGCCTCCGAACAATACCGTATAAATGTGGTATAAAACGCCGCCTGCTGCGGGGTCACACCTGGCTTCCAGCGGGACTCGGGAGGGTCGCTCCCCAGCACGGGGCTCCTGCAGCTGCAGCCCTGCCCGGCTGCTAATGAGCTGGTGAGGCCTCTGTGAGGACAGGGATGCTGGAAGGAGGCGTCTGGTGACCACATTTGTTCATGCAGAGAGGGAGGAGTTGAGGATCAGCTTGTTTGGGTATGCCTTTGCTGTGCAGAGAAGACTGACCTTGGAAAATGCTGTGTTTAAATAACAAGTTTATCAGAGTATCTCAGCGTGCTGTGCAGAGATAGAGGGACTTTGTTTTCTTTCTTTTACAGATAAGGAAACTGGTGCAGAAGCACATGAAATGAGCTGAGCAGTGGCTGAGCTATTGTTCTTGGTTATCACAGGGCTTTCCGTTTCATCTCTGCTCATAGGCTGCCGTTGCAGCATCACCTAGGCAATACGGACCATAACTCTGCCAGCACACACTCACTCTTTTTCTCTCTCAAAAAATCTTGACTTTAATATAAGTAAAAACACGTTTTATGACTTAATTGTGTCATATCCTTAGATATAAGCAGAACACTTAAAACAACGGGAACAATTCAGCCCTCACCATGCAAATTGCGTCCTGACTAGTTATAATGTACAACTCTGAATGAAATCTGGATGTACTCCAGTTGAATTTGCGTGTGAGGTGTGAAGGATTGTAGCCAGTGTTCCCAAAAGACCCAGCAGTACTGGAGTGCTCTTAGCAAACTGCTCTGCACAGTTTGCTCCATAGCTTCGTGTCGTCGCGGGTTGCTTCTCGGTGTGCCTGGAGCAGTGGTGATACACGTGCTCGCGGTTATACGGCGGTGTGTCTGGCGGGAGGGGAGGGCTTTCTGCTGCTCAGCAACGCGCTGATGGCTTCGTATGGCTGGGACTTCGGGGATATTTCAAGTTTGTTTTGGGGATACATGTTTTCTTACCCCTCGCTTCCCCTTTGTACATAGAAAGCAATGCTGGCTAAAATGTAGAACTTGGTCTTGGCAAATAGGATAACGATCTTCCAAGCTGTAAAAGAGCAGCACACAGAGCTGGTCGTACTGAATGCCAAATGAACGCGGTGCGTTGCGAGGCCGTAGCGTTACCAGGTTTCATCGTGCCGGTTAGTATTTCCCAGGACTGGCTGGAGTGAAAGTCATCTAAAAACGCACACAAGTGGAGGCTGATGGGAACTGCTGTGCTGTGAGTAAGAAGTGATCGTTTGTATCTTTGTGATGGATTGTGGAACAAATCCTTCCAGTTTTTGTCACACGCGGCATCTTAGTCTGCAGCGTTTCCTTTGTTACATGACTCGACAGAAGAAAAACGTGGTTTTTTTAAAGTAATATTTTTCTGATGTTTTACAAGGCCTCGAACTGTTGCTTCTGTACTATTTATGCCTTCCAAAAGACGGTGTTTTGTGGTAGTTTATTTGCATCATCGAGAAAGATGTGCTGCAGAAGAACAAAAATGTCTCTTATCTTATCTTCCTGCTCCAGAACTGTACTTTGGTATAAATGAAATCCATAGTTTTCCCTTGTCGGTATGACGACTGGAAACATAAAGGTGAAATTAAAGTGAGGGTGTAGATGAATGCTAGCTCTATCTGCCGTAGCAGTTAAATACTGAAATTTATGATTAAAGAATAATAATTCAGTGTGGCATGCAAACAACACTTGTAAGAGGGGAGGACCCGTGTAAAGAAAGAATTATGTGAGTTTAATGTAGTATCTCACCGTGATAGTAAATCAATTCCCCTTGTCAAGGTATATGAACAAATTTATGAGTACGTGCGTATCTAGGGCAATTAGTAAGCAATCTTGCAGAGCAATCTATAAGACGAAGGAACAGAATCTAAATAATCTGTGCCATAACTTTGTCCTTCCTGAAACAGGCAACTGGTTTGACAGAGGGTTCAGAAATGACGTGAGTGGTGAGGGCCTAGCTAGAGAAACGAGCGTATTCTTTCTGTGGAAAGTCTCTGGGATATGCACAGAGAAATTAATTGCGTTTGAGGAGCTGGGAGTGTCACCGTCACTGAATTTTTGAACGTCGCTACCTCTCCTGTGCTCTTCAGCGAGTCACTTCCCCTCTCCTCCACCGGAGCAGCAGCTGCTGGTACGGGAGGGAAGAGGAGGAATTGATAAGGTCAGCACTGCTGGGCTGAGCCATCCGCAGCGCTCGGTGGAAAGGACATTTTTGGAATATGTTTCCAGATCATCTCCGGCCTGCTGTCATCCTTGGTTACTGTAACACTGACTCTGTGCCAGCGGCTGGCTCCTCGGGGATGTGGCAGCTTTCCTGCTGCTCAGTGTAGAGGGAGGGCACCAGCCTTCTTGTCCCAGGAAGTGCTCAGCTTAGTGGTGCTGTGTGGTCACAGAGTCCTCGTCCTCTGCAATAGGAGCCTGAGCCTGTTCCCTGGAGAGAGCTTTACCAAGGGTAAGGAAGCGTCTGAAGAAATGTGTCAGGGTAGGTTAAAAGCACAAGCAGCTCTTTGCATCCAGCCAGGCTCCAGCATCCTGTGCATTAACTGTTCCCCCCAGGTGTTTTCCAGCTCTGTTAAGGATCTCACAGCAGGCGTTTCCAGACATACAAATCAAATCTCCAAGTATAAACGTGAGGATCCCACTGTTACACCGGGGAGTCTCCGTGTAGGAGGCTTTGTTTGCAGGAATCTATCGGTGAGCGTCGTTAACCTTGCCTTTTGCGCTGCCCTTGGTGAAGCACACCCTTGGCGTACAGCCCACAGCACAAGCTGCTGAGCGGGCAGAGGTGAAGGAGTGAACACGGTTCCTGTTTGAAACGCAGCTGAACCGCTACGGGAACAGTCTGCTCGGGTTCTAGGTTAGCATTCCTTGGGTGCAAAGGGAAAGTGACGTGCTTACACTGCCTCGTGAGTGACACAGGCGTTAGCATCGTTCTCCAAGTATTATTTGAGCTGGCAGCGCCTACAGACCAGTAACTGACAGCTTTGGGGTGTTGCATTTAGAAACAGGATTTCCCTTATAAGACACTACTTTCTGTTACGGCTTGTTTTCTCATCTTTCCTCCCAGCTTCCCAAAGCGCGTCTTGATTTTTGGTTATTCCCCAGTAGCTATGTGGCTGAAAGGGCATTACATTCACTTAGCACAGAAGTCGAATAGTGAGGAAGAGGTTGAAGACCTGCGCTTAGGAAAGCTGCAGGTAAGCTGCCTGCCTTCTCAGGAAAGGCAAACCATGAACTAATCTGAAGGCGTTCCATCTAAAAGCTGTAATTTGTTTTCACGTCCACATATCTTTTTCTAATACCAGAAATGAAGAAACTGAATCAGCTGCGACCAGCACGCCTCATGTAGCCACTAAGAACAGGCGGTTGTGATAGAGATCAGAATGTTTCTAAAATCAGTGTAGGGAATCTGCACGAGCTGCCTTTGTCACTGTGCTTTTTAACGTAGCCCTCCTTTTTTCTACCCTGTACTGTTCCGTTTTTTGTCTGAGTTCAGTTCTGTAAACTGCCGTTAGGAGGAGGAGAAGTACCGGCCGACTACCCGGTGCAGCTTTATGTAGATCACCGGGCACAGTAAGGTCTTCAGTTCCCTGCTCGGTACCGGAGCAAGGCAGATCAGCAAGGTAATTATTTATAGGAGCATCCGTACTGATTCTGGCAGGCCTAATAAGATGGCAAAGTCGTGCAGGGAGGGTTAAAGTTCCTGGCCTGGCAGTTGTGCAGTGTTGCTGTTGAGGACTAGTCCCCCCGGTGACATTACGTGAAATATGGAAAAAGTGAAAAGCAATCCCCCTTCCAAAGACTCGCCGGTGACCTTTAAATTAAGGCTGGGAGTCTCATCATAAACTGAAGCTGCAGGATACATGACTTCCTTCCCGTTCCTTCTGCTCCGAAAGGTTGTTTTCAGAGAAATTACCACTTATTACAGAAAGGTCAGCTTCGTATAACCACGTCTCATGTCAGTAGCCAGTGACCTTGTTTATCTCAGCGCAGCGCTCGCAATTTCCTAATGCTGTGCTTTTAAAAGCCCGTGCTGTTCTTGTTCGTTTAGAGCCTGTTGCAGATCGACACGTTGTATGGGCTGGACTCAGCTGGTGCAAATTGTTTCTGTTCACTCAGATGGAACAGCGGTAGGTTACGCTCAGAGCAAGGTTTGGTGCGTTGTAGCAGTTGTTCTTGCATTGGTCCTTGTCTGGTCTCCCTTGAAAATGGTGCCTGGCGACTGTTGTCCCGGGGCTACGGGTGCTGTTGGACCTGCCGAGGCTTTCGGCGTCGTCTGCTGCAGGACTGAGGCCTGCGTCGGGCGCTTTAGTTGGTAACCTGCTCGTAGTTCTGGAAGTGAGGGGCAGATTTCACAAAAACCTGGAAGAGCCGCTGGATTTCAGTGTGACGGGACGCGCAGACTGTGTGTTTGATCTCAGATTGGAAGGTAGCAGGGACAGCATTTCCACCCGGGGCTGCTGGTGTGTCCTCATGCGTAATACAGACCTGAATCTTTAACTGGTAGCTGTCAAAAATGAAAATCCTGGTGGTGCTTTCTGAGCTGCCCCTTGAAATATTTCAGTGCTCTCTTAGATCTCTAAAACCACATAACACAGAGAGTGCAAACATCACACATCAACACATCATCATGGCTGTTGGGAGCTCCTTTCCTCTGCCCCTTTCAGTACACGCAGGTCATCCTCCTGTCTTTGTCGGTCTTTGCTATTTGCTTCAACGTACCCAGAAGGACCAAGAACTTTATCCGTGTTTTCTTCCCACAGCTCTGACATTCAGGTGCCAATTGGATGAAATCTTGAATGCAGGGCAGTGGAAGGTGCTACTCAACACTAACAATTAGTTGGTGGAAAACTTAAATAAATACAGATTTTAGAGTGTATTTAAACTCTGAAGTTCTGGTTTTTAGATGTGTGTCTAACATTAAATACCAGTCTTGAGAGCCAGGGAAAATTGGATGCAGCCTAGACTGTCCAAGCAGAACTTGAGTCTGTTTTTATTTGGCTAGTAAAAGAAGCACGTCTCTGTATGTGTCCTTTGCTTTTAACACCTTTTTAATGTCGACTTATTCCTGTACTTCATAGACCTTAAATTGTTATCTAGACATCTGCCAAGAGATGGCAGTGAAGTGTTGTCCAATGCGCCGGGTGAGATGGTGGGGAAGGCTAGCAGCTGACAATGCACAGCGCTCTTCCCTGAGGTTTCTGGTGGCCTCTCCTAGCACAGCCCGGCGTTGATCAGCTCTCTTCCTACATACCGTGGGCTGGGGAAAATGTGCCCAAGTGTAGGTGATTGCCTGCTTTGCAGTGCTCTTCATTCATCTCTGGGAAGAGTTAGGCTTCCATGCTGCGTGCAGAGCAGATTTCCAAACTGCCTGGGCTTCTCAGGCTCTCTAAGAACAATCCAGAAGCAGTTCATGCGCTGGGCATCTCTTGCAGCTGGTGTAGATCCACGGACAGGAGCGATGCAATGCTGCTCTTCTGTTTAGGGTGCTGTACTAAAAATAAAAAATCCCTAACTCTGCAATATGAGTCACCTTGTATTGCTGCGAGGTGCTGTATATATCCGAGTGCGGCAAGGCTTGTCGGCTGACGGGAGCTCTCCTGTTTGTCAGAGGTACAAGAACAGATGCGCTTTCGGATATGAAAGCTCTTCTTCCAGTCTCTGTTGTACATCCAGTCATGCTGGGCACGCCGGAACACGGAGCTGTTAATAGCAGAAAATCTTATTTTTTGCTCTCTGAATAACAGCGTTCTGTGGAAAAGCTGGGTCGCAGGTTGGAGGGGTGGCTGAAGAGTGCTCCATTTCACTGTCAGTGTCGAGCGCTGAGACCACGAAGCAGGCTGCTTTGTTCTGCTTTGTTCTGCTTTGGTGCTTGTGCCTGCACCTGGCAGATAGGTGTGCGGTCTGCAGGAGTTTGTCGGTGCTGGTACTTTCCTGTACCTTTGAAGAAAGATGCAATAAGATTTTATTTTATTTTTTTTTAACCTGCCTAACACTCCCATTGGCAGCAATGTTCCTTCGCTTCTTGCTTTTCAGCTGAAGGATGCTGTTCTGACCCGAGGTGTTTCTCACGTCTGTTACTCCCATGCCAAGGCAGCAGTTCATTTGGGTCCCCAGCACCATGGTCAGGGATTGCTGCTCCCTCCCCAGCTGTGGCCAGGGCTGGAGCGTGCTGCTTTGCCTCGGGGACGGCCGGGGAGCGCCGGACTGAGGGTGTTACGGAGGAGCAGTTCTGTCACTGCCTGGAGACCTGTGCTCCTCCAGGGCACTGCGGCTGTCTGCAGATGCCCCAGTGGGGTCAGGAGAGCTGCGGAGCTGAACGTACCTCCGGTGATTACAGCCCCTCCGAAAGAGCTTTCCGCTGGTGCACATGGATGCCCTGAAAGTCCCCTCTAATGGCCGTGGGGCAGAGGAATCCGGTAAGGAATGTAAGCTCCTCTGCACACAGCAGCGCATGGGGGGGCCATGCTGCTGGCTCACCTGTGTGAGAGCCGGTCTGCTCCTGCCCCAGCCGTGCCTGTCATCTGTAAGGCAGTGCCTTTCCTTCCTGGGCTTCTGACGACGATAATGAGCCCAGGGCTGTAACGAGACGGCCGCTGCTGGTGGCAGGAGGTCGGCCTGGCTCCGGTCCTCCCGAGCCCGGGGGTCTGTGCTCGGGGTATGTCTGGTGGAGAGCTCGCAGTGTGCGGCTGCGGCGGGAAAGGATGGGAACGTTCCGATCTTGTTTCCAGCAGCCTGCTTAGCTCACATTAACTGCAGCGTCTCTAAAGGGTGTAATTTTGTAGTTCGGAACGTGGAAAGTAAAAAAGCACCCTCAGTCTGGTGAGTTTTTTTAAACTGAAGCATTTTTAAGGCACTGCAAATGGTTTTATTTTGGGGGGGAGAACCTGAGCACCATCTGAGGTAGCGCTGCTGAAAGCCGCGGCTCTGTGGGGGCAGAACAGCCTGCTGCCTGCTGGGCTGCTCCCCTCGGGCGGCCGCTGGGGGGTTGGAAAAATAGCTCCAGCAGCAGAGGCAAGTTGGCTCTTGCCCAAGGTGCAAAAGGGTGAAAGGCGAGAGAGGACTGGGCCTTGGTCAGTGGCCGCAGAGGTCAGGGGGGCTTCAAAGCGATGTGATTTTTGTTGTATAAACCAAACCAAAGCACACCAGGAGATCCTGAAGCCCTTCACAGAAGAGGTGAGTGAAGGGCTGCAGAAGCGAGGGCCCGAGAACAGGCTCACCGAAGCTCGCCCAGAGGACACGGTGTGGGACTCGGGTCTTCCAAGTCCATGCCAGTCTTCTGGCCAAATCGCCGCAGCTAGAGCCGAGCTCTCCAGCCTGCTGCTGGTCCCCTTACCCTGGGGCTCCGAAGCAATCCTGTTTTTTCCTCTGTGTCTGAGCCAACGGCCAGCGAAGGCAGTGGGAATCCTTGCATTGACATCGACAGGCTTTGGTTCAGCCTCTTTTTGCAGAGGAGGGAACATAATCGTCGGCTCGGAGCGTCTTTGTAATTCATGTGGTGTTCGGGGGTTCAGATCAAATATTGACTAAATTCTTCTTTCTTCTTAGAAATGAGGAACTGTGTCTTGTGCCAAGAAGCACGCTGAAGCTGTTGTGCGTTATCACATGGAGGCTCGTGTACAATGGCCAATCTGTGTCCCCACTTAGTCAAAATAAATGGTTGCTTAGCATCCGGAATCATCCCTGCTCAGGATTATCTCCCCATATGCCGGTGCTGCCGCGCTGAGTGATCGGGATGTGCGGCGTGGAGCAGAGAGAGCCTTTTGTTGTTGATGGCTGCGCAGCAGTAGCTGAAAGGCTTTGGATAGCTGCAGTAGCTGACGAGTTTCTAGACTTACCTGATAACGCCTTAGTTTGCTCCAGAGTTTTTAGTTCATGTGTTCATGTACCTGTGGTCGTGGGAGGCTAACAAACAAGGTGGATTATTGCCAGCATCGCGAGTTTGCTTCGATAGCAGAGTACAGAGAAACTTCTAAGTTTAAGGAAAAATCATTCCTATCGATAAGAAGACTGAATGCAATCACCATGGCGTTTTGCTGTCTGTCACCATTGCATGTAAGCTATTCTTTTCAGCCTCTGGCTGTTCTGAGAAGTGCGTTGTGTTTTGTACCCATCCGTGTGTTCTCATGCGGTGCGCGGGGCTGTGCCCGGGTTAAATTCTGTTAGGCACAGCGCACGCTGCCTGCATCATGGAATTAACTGGGTGTCGTTGCTACATTTCCTTGTTGAAAGGGCTTCCCACACGAGTGTCTCTCTGTTTTGTTTTCCACACATGCTCAGAGTATTTTCTTGAGCGTCTTTGGTTTAGGGCTGCCTCATTTCAGGACTCGATGCGGCAGGCAGCGGGCAGGGGGTAAAAGCTTGCTTGACCTCGTTAGGGCAATAAAACCTGCAAAAGGTTCGCTGGTGGAGACTCTGCTGAATTCCCTGCTTTGATTCCTGATTGCCTTTGTCTTTCCATCTGTTCCTCTCCTCTGCAGCGTTCCTTGTGGCTTGAATTTTCTTTCCAAGGCCTGAGAAGGACATTGGATTAAGCAGTTCTTGTCTAAGATTCGGATGGTTCTTTTAAAGTACGAATCGGAGAAGAGCTTCCAACTTAATATCATGATGTTTCCCGTCCTCTTCTCGCACGCACACTTTCCGCTGTTTTCCCAGCGGCTTTGGAAACTTAATTAAATCTAAATAAATTTCTGTATCAAGCTTGGCACACACTACTATTGACGGTATAAACAAGGCAGACAAATTGCTTAATGCACAGGAAAAGAGATGGAAACAAGGATAAAAGCAAGAAAGGCGGCAGGCTCCTTTTCTGCAAAGCAGCTACAGGCAGGGTTCTGCCAGGCTCTGGGGCTCGCAGGTCAGCGCGGCGAGGTGCGTGCCTGGTGCACGTCGGTTCGATGCTGGCTCACTCGGGTAAGCTGGTCCAGGCCGCGCTGCTCCCCCCCGTGCTGTGTGAGTCCTCGGTGACTCACTAGGGCCGTGCTCAGCCGTGCAAGCTGCAAAGCACTCCTGAGCGGTTAAACAAAATAGAAATTGAATTACAGACACCGAGCTCCAAAGAAGCGATCGCTGTGTGTGAGGTGTCCTCCGTGAAGATGTTCTGAAGATGTCAGCCTGTCTCCCGGCAGGCAGCGAGGTGCCTCTTGGCGGCGTTACGCTGAGCTCGAGGCTGTGGCCTGCAGTCCTGACTTGTATCAGGGTGCCACCGGGCCCCCAGCTGCGTCCCCTGGTGCTGGCGGAGCCGTGCTGGGCGTGCTGTCTGCTGCAGGGCCCCGGAGCAGGTGCCCGTTACGCTGCAGCTGGAGAAGACGACTTCAGCAGCCACCTGTAGCGGTCAGCGGCTGGCAGAATGTTTCACGCTTCTTTTTTCCTCCTGAGGGAAGGAAGATCACTGCTGTCTGTCTGTTCTGCCGGTCCACGTGCAGCGTTTCTGTGCCTGTGCACAGCCCTTCCTGTAAGGTTTTCCTCCCCTCTGCCTTTAAGAGCAGAAGGAAAATGGGAAGCTGAAAACCTGCTGAGCAGAGCATTCTCTAAATTGCAGTTCCAGTGGCTCTAAAGGAAAAAAAGACCCTGAGGTGACCTATCGTTGTTTGCTCCCTACTCGTACAACTTATTGGAGCTGTCAGCTTCATTGTGTGGCGTGGCGTACCAGGAACAGCAGCAGCCCAGCTTCCCGTGGAAAAGGGAACGAGAGAGAAGGAACATGGAAGAACAAGCGAGGGAGTAATTAACAATAAAGTCAGCTCTCTCAAAACGTGACCTAGGCCATCCGTAATGCTTGTAAAAATAAAAAATGTGATGGACTGGAATTCTAAAGACGTTTCCCGACAAGCTGTAAGGGTCCGTTCCGAGCAGCGGTGTTTGCGTAGGTGTAAGTTACTGGGCTGGTTGTAAAGGGAACTGTTCAAAGCAAACTTTAGAGTTTGAGGGATACTTTAAAAATAAACCTAGACTTGAGGGAGAAAAATACAACCGTAGCATTGACTTTCTTTGAGATAAGGTCTATGAGATTTTTCTCCAGTAATTAGTAGGATATAAATACATCAGTTCAAAGAAATGTGTAAATCTCTTCTGACAAACATTATTGTCGGGAGGCATTCCTTCTGTCTGCACGCGTTGTTTCTTGTGCATCCATGGTTACTTGTTCTCCCAGAAGGGTAAAAAAAGCCTGCCTGTTCCTAGGTATCATATTTTACCTCTGCCTAAAGCCATGATGGGTGAAATAGTTTTTCTGCATAATCTACCCCGGGACGTGGTCAATAACTAACCTAGAGTGAAAGTTAATTACCAGCCGGTTGGCAATGCCGTTAGAAGCGTACCCAGAGGTAAGGGGAGGCACGGGAGATACGGAGGAGGTAAGGAGAGAGCACTTCTCAGCAGCGTTGTGTGCGAACGGGAAAGTGATACTGCCATCCCCTCTTACTTCACGTAGAAAGAGATTGTGACTCAGTAATTAAATCCGACACGCTGAATTCTCGTTTAGTATTAAGAAGTTAATTCAGATAAGTTGTTTACGAAAACTGTGACCAAGAATGAGGCAAGAACCACTTGCGTGATGGGTACATTCACCTCTGGGACTGTATTACGTACCCGCCTCATCAGAAGGAGCTGCCTGGAACGAAGTGTCAGGACGGCTCCCAGAGCCCCTCTGACCCCCTTGTGGCCAGCTGGAATTTCATCGAGTAGCTGCTTGGGCTTCAATAACAGGCCGAGTCCTGCACCTCGGCCTGTGGCCACCTGAGGCCAAATAGTCAGGGGGGTTAAAAAATAAATAATAAATCCACAGACCAGCACTTCCTCTGTGCTGTGTGACTGACGAGCAGTGCTGCCACTGGCTGATGAGATGCTCTGCAGCCCCATTTCTCCGTGATTGTACTGGGTCTGCGTTCGTGCTCAGAGCTGCGGTGGAGTCCAGGTGTGCAGACGTGCGGCGTGGCAGCCAGAAGCAAAGCACTGTGGCATCAGAAATCCGCGGCACTCACCTTTCACAAGGCCAGTAGAGACTCACGGAAAGGATCTCGAAGAACATGCTATCTGCGCAGGCTGCGAATGTGTTGCTTTGCCAAGGAACGCTGTACCAAGCAGATAACTTGTCAATACGGTTTTATCGCTGAGGTTCTTGTGTGCAGTTCTTATCGCTCTGCTGGTATCTGATGGCGGGCAGGCTGAGCACACGTATTTGCTCTCGCTTCTTATATTCATATCTGGTTTACTGCAGAAGGCCAAGATGGTGTCACACTGATTTCAACATATGCCGGGCAGCGTCTTTTTCTGAGAGCAGCAGCTTCATCTTGCTGAAAGCTGCCTTGTCTGGGGCGTCAGTGGCCACCCTGCTAGTCCACGTGCACTCCGGACAAGAGGCAGAGTGGCTTTATTAATTAGCGTGTGACGAGTTGTTAACTTTGTCAAGCAGTGGTGGTGCTCCACAGCCAGGCCAGCTGCTTCAAAATCAGCACGGTATAGACAGGGTCTAGCTAGTCGTGATCAAAGGCTGCGTGCTGAAATCCTGGCTGTGTTCCCGTGGAAAGCTTTGTGCTTTGCGGGGCTCAGGTGATTTCCCTTCCTTTGTGTAGCTTCTTGGTGGCTCTTGGCATTTTCAGCCTTACCACGTCCAGCAGCAGAAAGGCAAAAGCTGCTCTGAGGCACTGGCTTGGTGCAGGTTCCTGCCTGCTGCGCTTTTCAGTAGCAGTGAGACAGAACTGCCCAAGAAGGATGCTGGCTGTTCCTCAGCCCAGGCGAGCACAGCCCCATGCTGCCAGTACTCTGCATTTAATGGGCCTTGTGCTAACAGCGCCATAGCAGAGGTGACCTAAGAGACCGCTGGTAACAGTTCATCTTCCGGAATAATGCGTTTCTCTAACCCTCTTTGCTGTTCTCCGTCCGCGTAGGTTTTTGCTGGGTAAAAATTCAGGGTGTTAGAGATGGAATTCCAGTTCTGCTGCTTGTCATAAGGACGACCGCGCTGCGTGACGAGCAGAAGAGGAGCCGTCGGGGTGCAGGTATGCGTGTGCTGCTGCAGGGAATTCCCTCTGCAGGGAATGCCGGAGCTGAGGCCCTCCTGCACTTGAGCAAGAGCGCAGAGCTTGATGTTAACGCGTAGGTGGCTCCTCGCTCGGTCACTGGGCTCCGGAGCTCGCTGCAGCCTCAGCTGCACGTGCATTGACAGCCTGCCTCAGCAGGCAGACGTCTCCCTGAGCTCTCGTTCAAAGGCTGAGCGCTGCCAGAGCTGAGGGTGAGTGGGAGACAGAAGCCTGTGAGACGGGAGCTGTGCTGTGCTCAGGTGAGGGCTTGCAGGAGACCTGCAAAGCGACAACACGTTAGCAATGGCTGCAGAGAAGCTGCGGATGCCTGACCTGTGGAGCAGCAACGCGGTACTTCAGGGACTAACGGGAGAACCTATTTCAGCGTCTGCATGAACGCTACCACAGTTATTTTCTCTTAGTACTATTTGGTTCATGTAAAGAGTTTTCTAAGCGTCCCGTTTATACCGGTTGCTTTATAATTTGGACCCTCGCTTTCCAGATACAACAAAAAGGAAAAAGGGCTCTGAAAGGCAGTGGGAGCTGTACGCTAAAGGATGTTTCTCTGAAATGCTGGTGTGAAGCAAGATACGTGCATTAGGAAACGTACCTCAATTTGTAGCTGTCAATAAAGCAGCCTTTCATCCATCCCACTTGTCTAATAACAATTATTTGTTGTCAGAAGTCATTTTAGTTGCAAGATGCTAATTAAACTTTCCAATATGAACAGTAATATGCAACACAGACAGGTAAATGAGGATATCAGGGTAGCGAGTAACTGCATTTACCAAAGGGAGCTTCACGTCCTGTACTGCCTACAGAAGGAGGAGGATAACGGACAGCTGGTGCCCAGCCCTGTAATAGGGGGCTGTCAGCTGGAATATGTCACTCGCTTGGACGTCCTTTCATTCCGTGTTGCTAGCAGTGCCTCTAAACTGCTAATGAGCTAAGTGAAAGATCAGGTTTGAGGTAAGGTCTCTATATAAACTATTTGTAAGTAACTCAGCAGGGATAAGAATACACCAGCAGCTCTGGGGCGCGTAGGTCGGGTCCCAGGTGTGCCTTCGGGGCTGGGGCCCCTTGGAGTGTGTATGATAACCCCAGTCCCGTCGGCTGATCTTATTAAAAGATAGTTTTGACATTCAGAGGCCATAGCGGAGGTGAGGTTTGTAGCAACGGGTTTTAATATCAGTTCTCCAGAACGTGGGATTTATTGAAACTTTTTTCATTTGTTTGCCGTTGCTGCAAGCGGCACGGCACGATTGGAGCCGTGGGGTTCGTTGCAGCAGTACATGCTTGTGTCGAGGCGGTCTGCTGGGACTCAGGCTCTGCTTCTCGTCGAGATCCATCGCTGTGTATCAGAGCTTGAGTTCAAAAATCTCTTCAAAATTGTAGCAAGCTTCGTTTTCCAAACCGGAGCAGAGCTGCGATAGCAGTTGAAGCGGTGCAGAGGGCGAACCTGCGAGCTGGGGCCCAGCCGCCCTGCCAGCGGGTCCTGGGGAAGATGTTCTGATGCATTGGGTTCACTGCTTACTTTGATGTTCTTACGGCAAACACAAAACCAGGTGCTGTGTTTCAAACAAGAGAGTTTTGAGCTCCTTGTGTGTAGCATCTGCTTGAGTAAAAGTCATCCAGTTGGTTATTGAGACTGCTTTATCGTTTTTTATGTCCTTGGAATGGGTAGGTCCTGGTTTGTGTTTTAGAAGCCAAAGTGTGTAACCTCAGAAGTCCTCCCCGTGTTCTTTCCGGGGTTGCAGGGCCCCTTTCCATGTTTTCTGGAAGCTTTGGCAAGGCCAGCACAGCGGTACCCCCGCTCTGAGCTTTGGACGAGGTTTCCTCTGCTCCCGGGGAGGCAGAGCACAGGGGCTGAGTGCCCTGCTCCAGCCTTCGTTTCATGGTCCTCGGGTTCTGCCTTGTGTGGAAACGGGTGGCAGAATATGAAAGAAAAACAGGTGGAACCCAGGCTTTTTCTGCCTCTGAAATCTCTGTTAAGGAAGGAATTACTCTCGATTATTTTTCTATGGCTTGTGTTTATGAAGAAGGACACTTTTGAGGCTCTGTTAAAGTAGTGTTTAGATACCCGTGGAATTCTCTGTGACTCCTCCCAGGTTAGATTCCCATTAGCTGTTTTTCAAAACGTGTTGTCACGCAGTTAGCAGAAGGGGCCAGTTCACAGCCATGTTTCTGTACCGTGAAGAGAGGCGCGCGTTCAGGCTCCGGCGCAGTTTTTCTGAGCCGGAGGCGAGAGGAGGCGCTTCTCTTCGGCTTCGCCGCGCCTCCTGGGGGTAATGTATTCCTCCCTGAGAAAGGAAGCACCAAGGGAAGATCTTAGGGATCAAATACAAAGATCTGTGTAAATTCCCTTTGAAGTTATAACTAAGTAGCTGCTTTTTACAGGGTGCTGACTAAGGAGAAACAGTGCTTTTTGTGGTACCATGCTTATTTCCAGAAACTTGACCCCACGTGTCCTGGCACTCAAATACCTGAATTCCTTGCGTGCAAACAGGGAAAAATCATCTACCTTCTCCCTTCCTCACCCTGTAATAATGTTGCTTTACATGGAGGCAGGAGAGGGGTTACATCAGCTGTGATTCCTTGCTCTTACCATAGCAATTCCCTTCTATCTTCCTGTGTCTGCCACCTGAAACAAAAGTGTCACCATTAGCTCCGCTGCTTCCGAGCTGTCCTCCTCAGCCCATTGCGTCCTTCTCCCTCCTTCCCCCATCGCACTTTTATTGCGGCGTCCTCCCGAGCCGAGGAGCAGTAAGCGGCCGTACTGCACGTGAATCACAGACATACAACTTTCTTCCGATCCCTTGCTGTAACGAAGGCAGAACAGTCCGTTTCCTTGAAAAACGGGAAGCTCAAATCCGTTTTTAAAACCCATTTCTTGTAATGCTCAAAACGCCCTGTTTATGGGCAGCATTAGGTGATGGCTGGGGAGAGTTACGGCAACCGAATGCCAATCCCCCTGCTTCCCAGGAACGTTCCCTGTGTGCCGGACAGGTTGCTGCACAGCTTCTTACCTCACGCGACGATGCAGACCTGCATTTACAGTGCAGTACGGCACTCGGAGCCGGCACTGCGCGCTGCACAGCAGCATTGTGATGATTAAAGAAGAAAGATGGTAATCTTGAAAACACCCGGCTAGAAATATAATTGAAAATAAAGCCTTAGTGTGTAGATTTAGAGAAGAGGATTTTTGCTTAGTCTAGTGACTCCATTAGTTTAAAGACCATTTCCATGTACCCAGCAAAGATGATGCCCCCAGAGCAGATGTAGAGTTCGGAGTCCTGCTGAGGTGAATCATCTCTTCAGAGCTCAAGTTTGCTGGCAACAAAAAGAAGGAAACAGCTGGAGAAAGCCGAGAGAGGCTTTTGGGGGTAGGCTTCCTATAGATTATGCTCCTAATTGCTACAGCTGAGCACACAAGAAGAAAGGCAGAGCCAGGGGAGGTGTATTTATGAAAAGTATGTCCTTTCTGTTAGCTGACTGTCGGCGTTCTGATTAGCGTGCTGCTAGGGTTGAGGCTTTGCTTGGATTTGATCAAGCTCAGACGTTTAACACAAATAAAAACATTAATTCTTAATAGCAAGCTCTCGTCATACCGCTTTATTTTCTCAGTGTATGCGCGGGTCTAATTGCTCTTAGGTGAGACGTAGATCTGAAAATCGGAGCTCAGGCTCTGTGATTTACCAGCTTCCACCTCTCCGTGGGACGTGGCAGCAGCTGGTGGTGGTTTGTTTGTTTTTCAGATGGGCCGCAGAGCCCTGACTTGGACTGCTTGGTGCTCGGAGCCGTAACTCTGGAAAGGAAGGCAGCCGGAGCAGACCTGCCTTGGTACCACTGAGCTCTTCAGAAATAATAGAAAACCTAGACTGGCTAACCGTAGTGGTGAGGGGACTGAAAGCTGTAAGAAACGGCACGTAACACTGCCTGTCCTGGTTTGGTGCTGAGCACTGAGCCCTGATACAAGTTTTCTGCTCCAGGGTCAGCTCGGTTGTGTAGATCCTCGCTTTTTGGCTTTAAAGCCCTCCTCCAGTGAACCACATCCCGACCAGGTTAACTGGGGGAAAGTGCACTCAGACTAGGTGCAAGAAAATGGCTCCCCGGGAAGTCCTGAGACACAGGCACGTGGCTGGGCTTACCTGTTGTGCTAGCAAGTGGTGGGGGACACAGAGCACGGAAGCGATAGCGGCGTTTCCAGGCTTTTACAGATTTTCCAGACCAGCCTGTCTCAAAGAGCTGCCACGTCCGAGCAGAGGGACCGGCTCCTGCAGCGGGGCGGGATGCGCCTGCGCCTTCCTGGGCGGCTCCGTCTGGGTCCGGATGCTTCAGCATCTCCTGGCTGCGTGTCGGGCTCGTTAGCCTTGCGTTAATCGCAGCCTGCACGCTGAGGTGCTGCCGGCTGGCTGCTGCAGGTTGGGAAGGTCCGGGAGACAAAGCACTTGCACAGAATAATTGTTTGATGACCCCACTTTCGTGTGACGTTAGAAAACGGGTGCATTTAGAGCTAGGATAAACACCAGGGACTGTTGGCTTTGTTCCTTGAGACAGATGAACTAGTCCATGCGTTCCTTTAGCATTGTTTCAGTCTGCTGGCACGAATAAATCCAGCCTCCTGAAGAGGCACTTCGGAGGAGATTTAATACAGACTTTGGAAACGGTTATGGCCCTCAGATGCAGTGAAAGTTAAGGGCCCTACCAAAAAAAGTGTCATAAATCTAAACGCTTTTTTTTTTCCTGTCTGCTTTGAAATCGTGAGATCATGTAGATGACTTCACGGTTTTTTAGTGTACGAGGCAACGTAAGGAACGAGTAGCACTTTGGGAATCGTTGAGCATTAGCTACTCCTCTTTCTACCACTTGCTAAGACCATAATGCTGGGAGGGCTGAAGATGGCCATCGCCTGTCTTCCCGTTCCATTCCAGCGGTTGTTGCAGTTTAAAACCCCGGTAGAGGCAAGACCGAGTGTGCTTGTGAGGCTTCTTTAACATTCTTGTTTCGGTGCTTGTTTTTAGCGGCTGCCGTAGCCTGTTCCCAGGGTTAAGGCCCGTTAGTAGCTGGGGTTGGAATTTGCTCGTGCAAGAGCTGGGGGCTGTGCGCATCCACAGGCACGGCTGCGATGGAGGAACGCTGGTGGGCCGCCGGCCTGCTGTGTCAGTGCCCAAGGGTGAGCGGGGTGCGACCGGCTTCTCGGGCTGGGATCCTGCTGAGGGCCAGTTCTCCGGAGGTCTGAAAGCCCGCATAAAACTCGGTTGCGTCTGTGCTCTGTTCCGTAAATGTCAGCTCACCGGCGGCTTCGGTGTGCCCGCAGACAGGCTGCCGCTGGCAGAGAACCGCTCTTATTTCCCCTGTGCCTCCCGCTGTTTTCATTAGGTCTGTAATGTCATTTTCTCCAGCTAGATGATTAGTGTCTGTTTTCTTTGTTAATGCTTGAGTTCGGTTCATTTAAAGAACTGATAAGGAACCATATTTCGCTTCTTGAAATTGCGGAGGTACTCGGAGAGCCTTTTGTGTCCCTAGCGGATGCAATATCCTCATCGAGTTAGAAGGCTTGAAAAGCTGGGACCTCGGCAAATGCCTGCTGCACATGCCAACGCTGAATGGCCGGGCCGCTGCGTGCCGGACAGGAGCACACTGAGCACGAAGCAAAGGAAGATGGCAAGAGCTGTTTGTTGTGGAAGCTCCCAGCACCACACCGCTGTCGGACGCGGCATCTCCAGCGCTTGCGGCTGCGTCGCTCCCCGCCTGGCTGGAAGCCTGGTGCTCCAGGGAGGACCTGGCAGCTGTTGGGGGGCTGTGGATCCAAGGGAGAGGAGAAAGATGGCAGGGGGGCTGGCAGGCTGATCTGCACGGGGAGCCCGTACGTTGTAGCCTCCCGTGTAAATCTGTCTCGGGGGGTGATCAGGTTTCCTGGAAATCAGTTTTGGGGAAGGGGGCATGCAGTGACGCAGTGCTGTTCTTCCCTTTGTCCTTCGGCGGTAGCCATCCTGGGCACAAGTCCCTCCTCTCACTCTTCATGGCACATTTGCTGTGTATCTTTGGGATTGCTTTGTACAAATAGTTTACTCAGTGCTAAGAGCCCTGAATACACATCATTAATTTCTTCTGCTATGGGATTTGTGCTCAATTCTTTATTTTCATATATATCCAATAAATATTCAAAGCGCTGGGCTAAAGAGCATTCTGCAGGATGAATCTCTCCATCTTTTCTGCAGAAGTTGTTCTGTTCTACTTAATAGGAGAAACTTGGTCTTTGAGAGAGCAGCGATAGGGAAAAATGATGAGAGACGATGGGTAGAGGACTCCTGGGAGGGACAAAGTGAGACAAAGGTATCCTGGATTCTAATTCCGTCTCTCCTGAATATTTATTTATGCAAAAAAGCAGGTTCAGTAGGAGAAACAGAGCAAGGTCTTCCTCTGAAGTGCTCTGGAGCTCTTCTTTGAAGCCATGTCGGCTGAGGAATCGCAAGTGAAAGCCCACGGGCAGAAGCAGGGCTTGCAGCGCGCTGCCAAACGATGCCACCTCGTCGGCATGCTGGGGGCTCCTGGCATCGCCCCGGCTCCGCGCCCTCGCAGTGCTGCTGGCTTGCACCGGGAGCTGGGTGTGCTTACAGCCGCCTCTGGACAAAGAGATTTGTTTTTATTTTGGGGTGGTAGCGATTCCTGCTCAGTCACAACAAGGATTTCAACTGGACACGCTATGCCTTCTTACCTGCAGTTACTCATTTATTTATAAAACGGGTGCGTTTGCATGAGGGCAACAGCTGAGAGCACGATGCCTCCAGGCAGCGCGACTCGGGAAGGACACCAAAGGTAGCGAGACTGAAACGGGGAGTGAGAGAGAGCCTTCAAACTGGGAGGCGTCCCACAGATGGGAGGGAAATGCAAAGAACATAGAGAAGCAGTCAGAATGTGTCCTGATGAATTGGAAAACCACCAGATAAGCTGAAAAGATTGGGACGAATTGACAGTCATAATGAAACAACACTCTGAAAATAAGTCTTTAACAGTCTGGCATTCGTCCTGGTTTTGCACTTGATAGGTAATCAATAGTAAAATAATAAACAGTAATACAAGTCCCATTCACATGTTATTTAAAACAGCAAATGTGTTAATCACATGCTCGCATATAGCGAACGAGAAGTTAAGCAGAAAGGTCTCATTACTTGAATGAAGGAGGCTTCCCGTGGTCGGATGGATGAATTCTTGGTCCTGTGCTGGTCAGGGCGTTGGTAGCTGACCAGGGAGAGGAAGGAACAGTGAGCGAGGTGATACAGTGTGACCATACATAGCCTAGTGCTCTATAACCATACATATACGTATGTAAAGAAGGTTCTTCAGGGATGGGTGTACGGCATTTCCCACACAACACAGGGCTCCTCGGTGAAATCATGAGGAAGCAGATTCAGAACAACCAAAGGAAGCCATCTTTCTGCCCACAGCATGTAATTACGTTACGGAGCTCATCACCACAGGATGTTGCGGAGATGTGAGCTATCACTGTGCTCCAAAAGGGATGCCATAGAATTTTGGAGGCTGGGTCCACTGCTGAATATTAAATAAAACTGTCTCAGTTAACTCGCTGGCTCAGAAGCTCCCCAGGCTGCCTCTGAGGGAGGCGTGCTCGAAGAGCGTTCTGCTTTCTTTGTCATAAGAATCAGAAGAATCGGCAACCGGCTGCTTGCACACAGGGTGCTCTGCTCGCGGACCTGTTCCCTGACCCGCTGCATCAGTTCTCAGGTGTTCATTTTCAGACCTAGCAATGAAATTTGAAAAATGTCCACGGGCAAGAAGTTATTAGTTTTGAAACATCTCCTCTCAGATTGAGTCAGTAACTTGGAGCTGTTTATAAATTATCTTTGTTCTTGTGCATCTTCTTCGGGGGCTCGTACTGCTTCGGGAAAATGAGCTTCTCCGCGCGGCCGTGGCGCGCCTCTCGTCCTGCTTTCATCAGCTCTGCTTGTTTGTGCTGTAGGCAGGTGCTGTCACTGCTCACCGCCTGTCATTTACCTGCAGGTACATCTCTAGAAAAGCTTTCTTATACGAGCAGAAAGAAAAGCAGAAGTACCGAACCATCCCAAATATTTTCACTGCTGTTGGAAGAACCACGGAATTAGAGGTTTGCTGCGGTGAAAGGGGCGCTTCGCATGGGCAAGACGTCGCAGCTTCTCCTTGTGCCTTCCCCTTCACCTTGAGCCTTCTCCTCCACCTTGCAGTGACACGCAGCGCCTTGTGCAGGGCCTTGGGGCCGGCTCGGTGCCTCCCTGCCGCGAGCTGCCCGTGGCTCCGAGGGCTCCGAGGGACGCCCCGCGGGTCTGCGTGCGCCCCGCCGAGAGGTGCAGCGGGCTTGGAGCTGGCGTCCTCCCGCTGCCTGCTGCTGGCTTCTGGGCAGCCACCCGTGTGCACTGGGCACGGCTGACGTCTCAGCGCTCGACTTATTTTCCAGCCTCTCCCACATTTTGCACAGAAAGGGATGTTTTCGTTGGCCAGCTGCGTGTGCACTACTGGCAGGGGGTAAGAGGAGCAGAGCTAGGCGGTGAAGTATGGCGAGCGGCGCAGAGCCTAGTTCCAGCTCGTTAGGCTGGCTTACCTGCGCTAATGATTAGGCTGTGTAACCGCTGCCAAATCAACAATGGTGCTGTTCCCTATGAGCTCCTACCCCTAGAGATGGAATACTGGTGACAAGTTGTGGTAATGTGTGAAAAATTATTCTTAGCTTTCCACTTGGAATAAAAAAAAAAAAAGCTTTAATCTAGTAAGTTAAATATTGCCAAGCGTGGTAATTAGCAGCCTTGTTGGCAGAAGGATGGCCTCCTGTTAACAGAGGCATCTCTGCCTCAGTCAATTTTCGCCACCTTTGTTTTGAGCTGAGGGAATCGGTGCTGGAGCTGATGCGAGGCACAGCTCACCTGTGCTCCGGTCAGAAACCGGAGTGTGAGGCACTGCCGGCGTTGTGTACCACCGAGACAAGGGTATGTCAGGGAAGCCGAATGGTGAAAGAACAGCTGCTCTGTTTTAACCAAAACTGAAGATTTTTTTTTTTCTATGTTACGGAAGTGAGCAAAATCTCTCTGTGATAGCCCCGTAGCTGAGCAGTCTGCTTCTGGGATCTGGCCGTTAGCTCCAGGATGCCGACCGTGGCACCACGTGGATGTGTACGTGCCTCTGCTGTGTGGGAAAGGGATCTTTTCTACCCCTTCCCTCACCTGGAAGTTTCCCTGGGAAAAGGGGACAGCTGGTGTGTCGAGTTGTGTGTAACATGGCTGCATTTCGCTGGAGAATGCGGCCAGTTTAATGATGGTTAAATTCTGCAGGACTTCCTCGTGGGAGCAAGAAGTCCCTCTGTGGAGCCGCCGCAGAACTCCGCTCAGCCCCTCGCTTCGGGCAGCTGCCTGCTTCGCTCTCCCTGCCCTTCGCAAGGGCCAACTGATGGTAGGCAGGGAAAGCAAACCAGGCCAGGGCTCTCCTCCCCGAAGCTGAGCTGCCACGTCTAGAATTGACAAGCCTTTGGGGTTTTGGTAGTCTGACCCTGCCAGCAAACAGCCTTGGGGAGTGATTCATAATTACGTGCCAGTGGAAGTGTTTCTCGGTGTTCAGACCCACGTTTTTGTATCAAAGGGAAATTGGTAGTTAATCCTGTCGTCATTTCTGCCCTAATGGGCACCTGCTGGTAATAAAACTTAATTCAGTAGTTAAGGTTAGAAATGAGAAAGCTTAGGTGATGGAGAATTCAACAGGTTAAAAACGAGTGGTCTTGAGTGACATATTTGGGTGTCATTTGAATAAATAAAGCTGTCACATTCTGTATTCCAGTTCCTTCTTAAAATCGTCCCGCTTGCTTGCCTGGGGCTAACTACGAATACTGCTGCTTCAGGGTAACACACCTCTGATTCAACCTGTGCAGGGAAAAATAAAACGGAAAGAGCTGATGGTGCCAGGAAGTTGGTATTAGACCATATGACTAATTTTAGCTTGAAAGTACCACTCTTTTCCCTTTTGTGCCATAAGAGGCTTATCTTTTACCTGACTTGAGACTTCGCACACAAAGCTAAGTGAGGTTTACCTAGCACGGGGCAGATCAGCGTACGTCAGGGTGGAAGACGTCATTAGCTGTCTCCTGCTGAGACCTTGTATTGCGAAAAGCCAAACGACGAGCCGCTGAGCTTAGCACGAGGGAAGGGGAAATTACTGCTTGGTATTTTTGTTATTTCCCTGCTTGCTGCTTGGGTCTCGTGGACTCGTTAGCTGAGCCCGTTGTGTGGCTGCGGAGGTGGCTGGGGATGGGCTAGGAGTTGAACCGAAGGAGAAAGTCTGTAAGAAAACTGACACGAGATGCGTTTCCCATTGCACAGATTCCTGGAAAAAACATCCGCCGCAGTCTGTTGAAATCCTGCTGCCACTGCCTGCTGCAGCGTTACTGGCAGCAGTCGAGAGCAAAATGCTGGCTTTGCTGATTCGTCTGGGGAAGCTTTCCTGCTATTTCCTTGCAACAACCAAGCATCCTTGGTTGAAATCTCAGCCAATACCACATGCAGTGACTGAGGGCCTCTGAAGGGGTGCGTGCCTGGGTGAGTGAGGCCTTCCACGGGACCTACAGTGGTATTCAGCTTCGAGGGTCCTACTAGGATCATGTTCTTTCTTCATACTTTTATTTTTTTCATATAGCGGTTTCCTCCTGTTTTAGTAGGTTAAACTTGTATATAACCAGTGCGACAGAAGTAGTTAGATTTATTCCTTTAAGCGCCGGTGCTTTAGAAATTTTCACCATAAATGAGGCCTTTTATTCACAGCAATTTGGGAACTTGTTGATGTTGAGTAGATCGTACCTCGCCAGTCTGAAAGCTTTGCTCTGCTTGTGCTCCTTGTGGAAGGGCCGGCCGCACGGCTCGTGTCTCTGTGGGAAGCAGGAGGGCTGCAGCGCTCCCTGAGCAGCACCTGTCCCAGGAAGCCTCCTGTTTGCTTCTGAGCTACCCGCTGGGCTGCAGGAAGGGAGGGATGGGGGCCTTTTGAAAGCGAGGGGACTGAAAAGGAGGCGACTGCGTTCCCTCGGGGCGAAGGCACAATGATTGTGCTCTGACACTGCGATGGCGGAGAGAGGAGAGTAACCCAAATGAAATTTTCTTCTGGCTCTCGTGGCTTAGTCTGACGATGGCCATTTCGATGCTAATCTCATTAAATGTCTCTACTGGATACCTAGCGGTAAAAAACCACTCAGTGCCGGTGTCTGGGGTCGGAACGTCTCAGGGCGCAGGCAGGTGACAGCTCCGGTTCGTGCCAGGCTTCCTGAGGGCCTGCCCCGATCCTGGGGCCCTACAGCGGGAGGTGTGGGCCCGCGGTGGCCCCCGATGGCTCTGTGGGGTGACAGCGCCGTGGCGGGGAGCCCTGGGGCAGCGGCTGCGAGGCACCAGGCCCGGCCTGAGCTCCTCCTCGGGGCTGCTGCCCTCGCTGCTGCCCTTTCCGGAGGGGCACTGCTGTGACTTGGTTTGAACAGCACCTTGTAGAGAAGCTGCAGTTCTCTGGGTATTGCTCTATTGGAAGAAAGCTCTCTTAAATCTCAAGCAGCAGGAACTTGCATTTCCAGAACGTAAAGCCCCAGAAGACCCCGAAGTTCGGTGCCTATTGATATGCTGATTACTTCAAGGTCAGGCTGGCGATCAGGAGCTGTTGCGCTGTCACTCATTATGGAAATAGCCTTATCTTTAAGTGAGGCTCCTTCACTCCACTCTCGCAGCAGAATTCAAAATTGGGCTATTTGTCCTGCAGAGCCCCTGCCTCCGTTCCCCCAGCGCGGCACGGGAAGCGTGCGGCCGGGCGGGGTAAAGGCGGCGCTGGTGCAAAGGCCAGGGCCTTCGTCCCAGCACTCGGGAGGATGGCTCTGCGAGGACATCTCTGAGCCTGGGCCCTGCATCCTGCTGGCAGCTGTTGGAAACCAGCGTACAAATACAAATGCATCTGTAACTGAACGACTGTTGTTGAAATGATATTAAGCTGAGCTCCTCATACTGCTAGGAGAGTGGGATGGAAGTGCTCTTGGCATCGCGTTTGTTGAAACAGGACGTATCGAGTTAGGAAACAGCAACGCGTTGTTTTACGCTGGATTACAGTTGTTATGTAAATGGCAAACGCTGCTTGCATGCGTTCAGAAGCCTTTTGCCAAGACTGTGCCTGTACATTAATAAGAGGCTACAACAAGGAAATGGTAGTATACAACGTAGTTTTCATAAACTCAATTGTTGGCTTCTGTAACTGTAACTTTAATATACGCAATATATAATTGCAATGCTTTATAAGCATTTCTTAACAAGAACATTTTTTGAGCAGTCACTAAAAAGCTGTAATCGGTAATAAAAATGAGGGCATTAGCGCTCAGACCACAATAAAAGCGTCATTAAAATGTAAGTTCTAAGGTATACTGCTTTAAATTTGCCTCATTACATGGGCAATTAGGGAATAAACAATAAAAAGTCCTTTTTTTTCCCCTATAATTTCTTATCCTAACTACCTTTTAAAAGTTTAACTAATGTAAAGAACCAGCCCGCGGTGGGGTAAGCCAAGGTCTAGCGAGCAGTCCCATCCTGCAGAGCCATCGGCGATCGCCACCCGTGCACAGAGCTCCCCCCGCAGCGGCGGTGCAACGCGGTCCGAAGCCTTCGGACGCTTCCCCGCGTGGGCAGGACGGTGCTGGCCCAGCATGGAGGGCACGGCACAGCCCTCTGCGACACGCACGGCCCCGCTCTGCTCCTCCGGGGGAACAGGGGCAGACTTGAGCGTTAGCTGTGCGCGTCCTGTTGTACTGAGGTGGGTGTTGATTAAGGGACCGGTCACCGGACTGTTTCAGCACGTGCACTGTGCTGTTCGGGTACCGATTTTGTAATCCGCTTGGTTTCAGCTGGGCAGATACATCAGCTATGGATCTGGCAGTAACAGAAATCGGGGGGAAAAAGTGCTAGGGAACCAGAGCCGTTCTGGCAAGAATAAATGGTTGGGGAAAAAAAAGGTAGAAAATAGTTCCTTATGTGCAGTAGGGCACACTGAGACTGTTTCCCTCAAAAGCAGTGATTGGAAACTTCGGGAAGGAAGTGCGTAGGGTGGGAACTTAGACGCTGGGCGAGCTGGGAACTTAAAGGCTGGGTTTTCTGAGCTACTTCCGATGAAAAGCAAGCTTCTGCTTGGATGTTGTTTCATGGACTTCGTGGCTGAGCATATCTAGGAGGCCTGAGGCCAAAGGGTGAGCTCCGTGGCCAAAGGAAAAAATCAAAACACTGTATTGGTGATTAATAGGAAGTACAGGAAAGGAAAACGTGTGTTCACTTTGCATGTGCCGTGGTACTGGGATTTGCACCAGCTGAGCGTCTGGAAGAGAACAGGACACAGACGTCTGTCATTGTAGTGCGTGGGACAGGTACTTGGAGAAGAGCCCCCCTTTGCAAGTGGTACGTTAATTGAGAGCTTTGCCATAAAGTCCTGAGATACGGAGACTAATGGGAGTATGGCTTCAGATGAGGTGGGGCCTTGCATTGTTGTTGTTGTTAATATTTGTTAATTGCCAGAGATAAAATGGGGCCGCGAGATGGCTGACGCTGCTGATAGGAAAGGCCAGAGGAAGATCACCTGGTTGGAAACACTGGGGGTCGTGTTCTCTGCCTAATTAGAAAGAGGACCTAGGTAGGCTATTTTGGAGTGATGGAGAAACTTAGGCGATCTCACTGCAGATAATGGGGTAAATTTATTTCCCAGCTAGTTATGTTTCCGTGAGATTTTTGTCTGGTAATTGTGTTTGTCTGCAGCGGACAGACTGGTGGCGACCTGATCCTGCTTAGCCCGTGATGTCTGTCAGCATCACGGTGCTGGAAGGCGTGACGGACGTGCTGATTCTTTCGGTGTTACCGTCGGGAATCCCAGCACCCTGCAACAGGGGAGTAGGAGATGTTAACAGATGGGAGAGTTTGCAGACACACCGTCACTGCCGGCGTGGGAATACCAAGCAGCCATGCAGTGGGGATTCTGTTAGGTATTTTTCTGTCGCTTGGTTAAATAGCCAGCTGTATCTAAATCTTCACGAGCTAATATATTAAGCCTCCTTCCTAGCCCCCTGAAGTACAGAATGAGGGCAGTGGAGAAGGAGCAATTAAAGACAAGACAAAAATACCTCCTTGTCAAAGAAAGGGTTCAATACTTTGTTTCTTTGCTAAAGGGGAAAAAGAAAAGAAAGAAAAAGGATATAAGCTCAGGTAGTAACTTTAAATTAGCTTAGCTTGCTGATGCCTTAAGACTGGGGATTAGTGAATTTAATTATGGGAGCCAGGAAACGCATTAAGATAACGTTGGGCCTTAAACTAAAACCCACAAAGCAATGAAATTAAAGCTGGTTTGTGTTCCGTCGTCATGGCCCGTTCCTGCAGTGCTGCAGCACAGGAGGCCCCCACGCGGCTCGGCGTCTGCTTCGGGGCGCTGCCTGTGACCCAGCCAGCGCCCTGCAGGAGCCCCTTGCAGCACGGGGAGCGGTGTGCTCTGCTGGGTTAGGTGGGGTCCGCGTGGCCCTGTTCCTGTCCCGCTGCCCAGCTTTGCTGAGCTCCCACCCGAACCGACTGCGCCCGGCTGGGCGGCTGCCGTGAGGAGCGTTGGGCGTTGTGAGGCACAGGCGGTCACTGGCACAGCGCCGTCCTAGGAGGAATCTGGGTTTGTTCCTGCTTTGCTTTCACCTTCCTGCTCCGCCTCGTCTGCTGGTCATTCTTTTTTGTAGCTGGGCTCTGTATTTACTTTTCATTTTTAAAGAAGAAAGGCTCAAGATTAAACCCTTTAAAGACGACTTTTATGAGGAGTCCTAATTCTTAGTCTGTTTGCCGACAAATTATATAATATTGACCTTTCTCTTGCTTTCACCGGGTGTTGATTTTTCTTCCATTTGCTGGTATGGAAGTTGCACACCCCGTATCTTGTGTTTTTAACTTAAAAGCAATACAGTTTTAGTGGAACGTAAGATTGCCTTGAAAAAGGAAACCAATTTACTTGTCTTGGGTAATGCCACTCTTCCTTGTGCTTTCTGTTACTTAGTGGCTTTGTTTTATTATTTTTTATTTACTATTTATTTTTTATCTGATAAAATGCCTTTAAAACAACTTCAGTCCAGAAGTACTGCGCTCCCTGCTCCTAATCAGAGGAACTGGGGAAGTAAAATGTGTGAATTCAGAAAGTTTTTGAGGAATAGAAACTGTTTGAGTCCCCTTGAAAGACCTAAACCAAAGAGCCCGAGTACCAGAGCAATCTGTGGCTGCGTTATCAGTGCGGTAAGTACCTGGGACACGTTCTGAACAGAAGGGGGCTTGGCCTTGTGAGTGCTGGCACCGTGCTGAGCAAAAGAGCAGACCTCAGGAGCTCCCACTCATCATCTTCATCATCAGCTGTCAGTCCTTCAGCACGTCTGCGACGCTGTCCTGCTTCCTGTTGTTGCCCAAGAAGTAAGAGACCCAAGACACCACTGCTTGGATTTGAGTCTTTGTGCTCGAACTGCACGGCCTCTGAAGGTCCTCCAACTGAACGGTTCTCTCTTTGGAGTCGTTGGTGCCTTCTGGTCAGCCGAATTTCTGTAGGAAAGAAACATAACTAAATCCATGGCAGTCACTTGTATCCCTAGTACATCAGCAATATCACAATGATGGCTCTGGGTTCATTGTACTGAATTATATAAAAATGTAGAGAATAACAGACGGAAATGCATGAAAAATGCTGGTGCTTTCTGCAGAACTCGTCTGTTTTATGGCTTTGGTGAGTTTAGCAGCCCTCTTATCCATTCTGTCGTCTCAGCTTTATGTCAGTTTATACATTCCTAGTTTTATGGATCACTGGAAGATAATTCTGTTGTTTTCTATTAGACCTTTAGTAAATAAAATGTCAGGATTTTTTCCGGTGCTGCGTACGCCAGTATCCAGCTGGTGTATCAATTCCTGTCAAGTGCCTTGCCTTGTTTGTTCCGGGGATTCTCTTGTTTTCACATTGCTTGAAATCATTAATCCGGATCGTATTTTTCAGAAACTAAAAATAATTATTTGAAATGTGCATTCAGTATTTTTTATGCCTTCTACACCACTCCTAGAAGCGTGGTTTAGAAAGAGAACAGAGAGCCTCTTCCTGCTCCACTGAGTTTACGTGGAGCATTTTCACGAAGTTCCCATGAGCGCCGCCTCGCTTGTAAGGCCTCCGCCAGAACACGGCATCGTGCTGCAACCCACAGCAGGTCCCCTCTACAGGCAGAGCTGCCTATTCAAACCCCACCCCACGTTTGATAAATACAGAACTTGTGGTTTGGGGTAGAAGTCGTTTGGGGCTGCTTTGGGAACTGGAGAGCTTTTACCCACAGCGAGTGCCCGTGTGCTGCCCGTGCGCAGCTCTGCAGCTCCGGCAGCAGCCTCTGCCTCGTGGCTCCCACGCACGCCTCGGAGCCGGCCGGGCCCTGGCAGCAGGACGAGCCCCGCGGCCGCGGCAGGATGCGGATGTCCTTGCAACACAGTAATGGTTAACGGAGCAGGGCTGGGGTACGGGCTCTTGGCAGGCACCCGGTCTCCGTCAGTACAGGAGCTTGTGCTCTTTCTTGCCGGTATATTCACGTCCTGCTGTCGGAGTTCCTCTCGGGATCTTCTGGAGTCTTGAGTGGTGCAGTTTTGTTCGGTTTTGGATGGGCTGCTATCTCATTCTGATGCTATAGACGTGTCACTGTCACCGCCCTGACGGCCATTTCAGGATTTTATTGTTAGCTGTATGTTTTGGAAGCCTGCTGGTGAAAAGCCTGGAAAATGAAGCTTATTTTAATGCCATGTAATTGCAAAGAAAATTGGAAGTTGTTTGAGGTCCTCCTGATTCAGCACTTCCACAATTCCTTGAAAAGAAGTCCTTGTTGATTGTTCTGCAAATAGCAATTCGGCTTAGTAACGGCAGTTTTCTTACGGAAGGTACGGGCACGTACATCGCACGGCCGTCAGTCCCTTTCCGTCACACGCAGTGTCTGACACTTGGGCAGGGCAGCCTGCCATGTGCGACGTTCTCTCCTCTCCTGCTTTCTTGTCCTCAGAGTGACACACAGCAGAGATTTGCCGTCTGCCTGGAGGTCCACGGGTGCCGTCTCCTTGTCCTGCTTGCCTGCACCCCCGCCAGCTGCAGCCCCGCCTGCCGCACGGGGAGATGTGGATGGCCCCGGGCACGTCGGGCTGGTAGCGCCCAGACCCGCACGGTGCAGGCCGGGACACGAGGCTGGGTGCAGGTGGTAGGGCCCGAGCGCCGGCAAGAAGAGCCAAGCGACCTTGCCAAGCTCGCTGACTTGTTGGTCTGTCCTCACGCAGGGTTTGCATGCATACTAAGCAGCTTCCCTATGAAAAACCCTTGAGTTCCAAAGATGCTATTCACAGTAATTGCACTTTAAGAGGAAAAAAGGGCATTGCAGTGTTGTTATTTACAGTGCTCTCTGCACAGTGGCTTTTGTGACAGCTACATAAAGCTCAGCCTAGCGTTACTCCTTAGTTATGCTTTTTCCTCTTTTTTTTTTTTAAGACATTAAAGCATTAAGACATTAAAAACATCCTCGGTCTGCGTAGATTCTGCATAAATGGAAGGATGATTAGAGGTAGAGAAGTCCCTTTAGCAAGGGGAACATCTTAATACACAAAACCACGGTATAAATATTGTGGTTTCAGGCTTAGGAAACTGTTGCTACTCTTGCTGGTATGTGAGGCTTAAAGTTAATTCCTAACAACTCCTAGCAGTTGTATGAATTTTCTCCTAGCGGATTACCGTGATTCCCTGTCTGTGCTGCAGAGCTCGGTGCCTGACCTTGAGGCAGGTGGCAGTTCCCCCGTGCTGGCGTCGGACCAAGGCTCGTCCCACAGAGCGTGCCTCCGGCCGTGCTCGCCGCGGGCACCCAGGGCACTCGGTGCTGGGGGGCGCCTGCTGTGCCTCCAAGCTCCCCGCCGTGTCGGCAGCCCGAGGGACGGGTGCTGTCCCAGGGAAAGGCACCCAACTGCTTCCTGCCCAGCTGCTTACCCCAGGTGTGCCAAAAGCTTACGTTTTCCCTCTGCGGCAGCACCTGCATGGCACGCTGTAAGGCCCGCGTCCTTCCCCCGGATGGCAGGTTACTGCTAACACGTTGCTGAGCCTTTTCTTCCGTGCTCTCAGATGGTTATTTATTGAGCTGCTTTGGCGGCTGGTGAAATGCCAGCCTTTAGTTTTAGCCACTGGCCTCATTTTATTTAAACCTTATAAAATTTTATCATTTCTCTTCAGTGGTGAGGATGTGTAAACACTTCTCCTGGAATGGTTTAGAGCAAGGCTTTTTGTATTTTTCTGCTTTAACCCTTAAAACACTCCTTGTGCAGGTTTCCTAAAGGGAACATGAAAAACTCCCTCACCCATCCTTCCTCCAGCGTTTCAAAGGCAGTGACCTCTCTGTGACTGCGTTGGCCTGAAGGGAGAGTGAGGGAGCCACGGTGACATTCAGAATTCCTGCAGATATAAGCCAAATGAATGATACGGAACAGCCCAAACAAAATGCATGACCAACTGTTGTTTTGTTTGGTTTGGTTTTGTTTTTTGTATTGACAACACAACATGAAATTGTGTGTCCTTAGAAAGTAAAGAGCAAAGTTTTTTGTTTTGCATACCTGAATGCTAATTGCTCCTGTAGTGCACA
This sequence comes from Nettapus auritus, assembly GCA_011076525.1. Lineage (NCBI taxonomy): Eukaryota > Metazoa > Chordata > Aves > Anseriformes > Anatidae > Nettapus > Nettapus auritus. The sequence goes on along the minus strand of CM021776.1, from coordinate 19,727,349 downwards.
GAAACATGCAGAAGGACACCTGGCCTGGGGATTCGTTCTTTGACACAGAAGGGTTGCAGAGCACTGCTGGGTTTCTTTGTGGGAACTGCAGAAATGGAGACAGCTGTGGCAAGAAGCACAGAACCTGTTAAAAGCCAACTTTCCTCTGTTATTAATATTCACTTGCCGTATGCAGGTTTCTCTACAGTGATAAAAAAGAACATTTACAGAACGTTGCAACAAAATATCCTGAGCATTATTACTATAAATAAGTTTATTTATAAGAAGATTCTTGGATGAACTTCAGGAGTGTCACTTCTCAGGGCTGATGGATTCACTCAAGAGCTCTTGAAGATGAGAACTCAGAGAATTTTTGGGGCTGTTAAATACGTTGTCGTTCTAAGTCACCCAGCTGTTCTGTCTATATTTACCTAGTATTCAGTCTGTGTTACTTTACCACTAAATTGCCATCTGAATTTGTATTGTCTCCTCGTTACGCAGTTAGAGCCACCGATCCCTCCTCTGCTTGGCGCGTTCCCAGCAGGGCTGCTGGGGGCTGGTCCTGCTGTAGCTCGGTCATAGTGCTCCGGACTGGGCTGTCGTTAGCATGACCTGCTCTTTGAAGGAACTAAGCGTTTATAAATGTGGAAGGCCAGAAAAAGCAGTTACGATAATGATGTCTGACCTGCTGTGTCACAAAAGCCGCTGCCTTTCACTGGCTGAATTACTTGCTCTGCCTGCGTCCTGTTAGAATCGCGCCGTGTTGTGTGGATCCCGTATCACTGGCTGCAGTACCGGCGGCTTCGAAGCTTAGCGAAACATGGGTCCTCCCAAAGAGTGAGCTGACGGAATCCACCCACCCACGTCCTTTCTGCACTTGTGCTGCACAGAGTATCAGTGACTTCCATTTTAATAAATCATCTCGCTAGCGTTCATGGCGAGTTGCTTACATAATTAAAATTCCAATCTAATTCAACTTCCATGTGTGAAAGGTCGTAGTAGAACAGCAGACTCAGTGCTCGTTCCTCTGTCCTGTGATGCTCCAGATTTCCCCTGGTGAAGTTGTGGATTTCATTTGGGTTTCACTGCCGAAGAATGCCACGGCTTTGATAGCATGCGCCAGCCTTAGAAGCAGATTGTGAAGCAGGCCTTTTTTTCTTTGTCTTTGTTTTAGTTTTGCTAGGCATTTCAGTTGTCTCTAAGCCCTGCAGTACCGCAGAAATGGCACAGGGAAATATCTCTGCGTACAAAACACTGGCACCAGATCTAAAGTCAGCCTTTTCATTACTCACCTCTTATGGTAACAACCGGGCAGACCCGGAGCAAAGAGGTTGTGTGATGTACAATAGCAGATTTCAGCTGGGTCTAAACAGATGGAAGCAGGAAACGAGAAATAGTGACAAACATTACATGCCTTGTATTCTTTGCAGTAAATCCATCTGAATGCTGAGCTGCCGTGTATATCTGCAAAATATATCTACGGCTAATTTTAGGGGCACAGTTTGTTTTATTTGGCATCTCTATAGCCTATGGTTGTCCCCTGTGGCCGTAGGCAAATAATATATTTCTGTAGAGCTCTGTTTGCTTTTATGTATTTCTTTGCAGCAATTACGGTTTTAATTTCTTTTCTCCGAAGAATTTGTATCTGCTTTAAGTTCTCTTTTGTCTAATACGCATCGTTGCTGCAAATGTATCGGTGCCGTTCGTAGGCAAGAGGAGAGTTTCCCTGGGGCCGTGACAGGAGGGTGACGGATCCAACTGCTGCAGTCAGTTCTGCGTCTTGTTGCAGCGGTGTCAGGTGGACACGAGTGCTGTGACTGGTGGTGTGGGGTGTCCCGGGGTCGTAGCACCGCTGTGGTTTGATTCCCAAGGCTCTAACGCAAGACCCACAAAACCAACGCGCTACAAAATCAGTGATGGCTATTGCGGTGGCTTCCAGAGCTACGTGTTAGAGATGGAGTTGTTGAAGTTCAGTGATGCTAATCAGGAGCAAAGCAGTCCATTCTGCATACTGCAAGCAGTGAAAGATTGGAATGGGGAAGACAAGTCGTGGTGCTAGAGGAAACCAGAATTAAACAGGAATTGCAGGTGGTGTCGGTTGCCAGCGTGCGTGGTTATTCAGGGGTATCTGCCCAAAGTCAGGTAGTCAGGCTAAGCAGACCGTCTGGGTTGTGACCCACTGGAATTGGCATGGGTGGGTTATTTCAGGTAAATTCAGGAATTCTGACAATAAGGCAGTAGCACAACACAGATCTGAGTAGGGGTGAACACCTTTTCTGAAAGAATTTGCGTGAGGCAAGTGTGCTGATGGAGTCCTGAAGGAATTTCACGCAAGGCATTTTCCATTCAGTTACCAGACTCCCACTGGAAAGCCAGGGTGCTCGTGCTGGTGGGGCACCTCTCCCTGCCACGTCCTCTGGGGCTGTTACAGAGGACCCGTATGGAGCTGCAAAGCCACCCGTCTGGACCCTGGGTGTGAGGTGAGCTCAGAGTTCTGCAGCGGGCCCCACCACCAGCAGTCACCAGCGCTTTGAGGTGAGGAGCTCAGCAAGGTGCTTCGGGGCCAGAACTGTCACAATGTGCATGCTGGGCTGGCTGCGGGGTGCAAACATACAAATATTTATCAGGGAATTCAGGTGATAAAGCAGCACAATTGGTTCAGAATCAGCTAATTCTACATTCCGTTAGTAGGAAGTGAAGAACGTTGCAGATTGGGAGCGTGTATTCATACAAATGCATTCTTAAAATTATTTTTTTCCTTATGCCACCTGTTCTGGCAGCTAAAAATGAAACAGAATTGTATATTGTATTATTACTTGAAAATGGAAACAAATGCAACAAGGCCGCACAGAAGTCATTTCCATTCCGTGCCATCCATTCCCGTATCAGCTCTCTATTAGTCATGATCACTGGCAGCGCGGGCAGGGCTGCTGCTTCTTATGCTTGTGGGCAAACGTTTGCATTGTAGCTCATTGATTCTAGGAAATCATAATAGAACTGAGGCTGTGCTTACTCCTGTGACTATTTGCTTACCTTAAGTTTGCAGAGACTGATTGAATCTGAAGACAAACAGCCTAATATTTTCAGTAGGAGTATTGGATTCATAAATCTTCAGTTCATCCCTTTGTTAAAATTTCATATTCTGTAAAGAAAGATTGTAGGTGGGGTAACCGAAATGTACAACGACTTGTTCAATCATCCCTCCCGATTTCCATGGCACCGAATTACCGTCGTACGTGCCTCCGTTGTGTGTGGCTGCTGACTTGGGGGCACGAGCGGTGAGGTGCGGGATTGCTGTCGGCGTGATTCTTGGCAGGAATAAGAAATACACGCTCACTTACAAAAGTCAGGATGCTTCCTTGCACCTAGGGGGAAAATCCACCATGGGAAATACTTGGGAAAATCCACCGTGGGTAGATGGTACCCATTGGTTTTGAAAGGCGGGTCGTATACTTGGATCTGCTTCATCTGAAGTGTCTGCTGCTGGTCTCAGGTGCTTGAGTGTCCTGCCCAGGCCTGCAAACAGCAGCTTGCACTCAAGACCAACTGTTTGTTTGTTTGTTTTAGCTTCAAGAAAAAGCAGCCCAGTATCCACTTCCATACAGTTTGGAAAACATAGAGCTCTTCTGCAATAAGATTTCCCAACTAGTTTGCCAAAAGCGGTAAAGTGTATTTCCTACAGTTGTAATCTTAGCCCTGAAAATTCTCGTCTGTAATTGTCGTTAATGGGTGACTATACAGGCATTATCACTGAACGATATTCGGCTGCTTCTTGTTTCATTCCTCTTGACCTCCTCATTTAGAAATGCGAGGTGTTTATTTGATGAATGCAATCTGGGAGTCCTTTTGTCCTGCCTTCCTTTTGTCCCATTGTTCCCGAGGCCCGTAGTTTCCTGAATCCAATGAAGCAGGAGTTAGAAAATCTATTTTTAAAAATTGCAGTGTGTAGCTTGTTGTCACATTTCTTCATAGCTCCTAATTAAAAGCAAATACCACACAAACTTAGCTTTAGATTTCTGTAGATGCATTTATTAGTGCACAAAAAGAGTACGTTGCCACTTGATGATGCGGTTGGTCACGGCCTTGTTTCTGGCACTCCTAACAAAACCTGTCAGCTTTGAAGTGCATCTGGGCCTTCGAGCCGGACGTGGTTTGTTAGTCCCATTGTACAAACCTGGCTTTAAGCAGCTGTGCCCTGCAACGCCTCGTCATTGCCTCTTCTGTCAGAAGCAAAGCCGCCTTCTGCCCTCACTTGTCCTGTCCTCCAGTGGCAGCCACACTAGCACTGAGATTTGGAGGATTTTGTGTTTATTAGTATTTTAATTGCGGCACTGTTACCGTCATATTGTGTGATGGATTTACATTCTTATCTCTGCCCTCTGGCCTCTTCAGACCATTACGTCTTTCGGATACAGATTGCTTCTTTTCCCTCGGTCTGCCTCAAGGTCTGTTATTTTTTTAATTTCTTTGCAGTTGAGCATCCAGTGCAGTTGGGTTCTCGTGCCCAGCGCTGGGGGCAGGATGGACAAAGCAGAGCTGTGACGGTACGAAAGCCCAGGGTAGCGGGGCTAATAAGGGAAATAAAGGAACTCTGAAAAGAACAAGAAAAGGAACTCTGAAATGGAAAGTTCAGAGAGCTCAGTCAGAGCAGGGCCCCGCGGTGTCCGGCCTCCGTGAAGCGCCGCCAGGTGCTGTGGAGCTGTGGCGTCAGGGCCAGCCCTGCACCGTGAAACCCGCCTGGGCCTTCGCTGCCTGGGCTCAGTTGTATCTCAAAGAAAGCGAAAGGAACGATATTTTCAAGTGATAACCGAAGTAATTTAAGTTCCAGGGGGACAGCAGAGCGATCTTTCAAAGAGCGCTCAGAGACGTGTGTGAGGGCTGGGCTGCAGTCTGCGGGAGCTGGTAGCGACATTCAGCACCTTAAATCTGCTCTCCAGATCCCCGCAGGTTTTTTGTTCTAACTGGTGTGTTTTGTTGATGTTGGTTCTGGTTTGGGTTCTTTATTTGTGTTAACCTCCCCATGAGGTGCCGTGCCTCTTGGGCGCCGGCAGGGCCAAAGGAGGCCGCTGGCCTCAGAGGCCCCGGCATGGCCGCACGCTGAAGGCCACGCTCACTTCCACCACACAGAGCTGCTTACGGGGCAGCCTGTCTTCACGTGCCCTTCTTCCACGTGTGCTGGTCTAGCACTGCTTCCACCCAGATCTTGGAAATCATCGGGATTTTGGTCTCCTCCTTCCATTTCTTAACAATCAGGTTCCCACCGGCTGGAAAAGAAGTCTCAGCTTGTCTCTGGTGAATTCAGTTTGTGTTTCCCAGTTCTGAGTATGTCAAATATGTTAATTTGCTTTTCATTTTTTAACATTCTGCCTGGTGAAGAACAGAGTCTCTTGAATTGCCAGCCTTTCAACTGAGACCAAATAACTGGGATTTAAGATGGTACAGAATCTTTTTGTTGTGATCTGAATAACGTTTTTCGTGTGTTTGGAATCTGTTTCCCTCTCAATTAATTGGGAAAAGATGGTTAGTTTTATGTGTAAGAGCAGTGTATCAGTTTGTTTGTTTTCTGGTGGTTGGCCATGCAGCTGAACGTTTCTTTTTTTATTGTTACAACAAGATTGGTGCATCCCTTCCTTGCAGCAGAAGTCATACGGTCAGCAGTGGAACAAGTTCTGTTTGAGTGTGAATCGGAAGCAAATTCTTGATGACCAAGTGATTGTTCTAGCAGGAGGTTAGCGTATGGTAAAGCCCATGGGGCTACTAATATCAATTAAACTGAAAATTAAGACAGAAGTGGATTTTAATTCATTTCCGAGATGATTTAAAATAACCAAATTGATTTTTCTTTTTAGTGGCCATGATCTGCCAGTTGTGTTCAGAACTTTTTTTTCTGCTTTGCTGAAATCCTTCACCTGAGCTGCTACTTCCCCGTTTCTGACATGCGTTATTTTCAGTATGGGTTTATAGTGTAAAATGTCAGACGAACTGCTGAAATAGAGCATCACGATGACATAAGATTTGGTGCTTGCTGGCCCAGTTGTTTCACGATGAGTGATGAATTCAGAAAAATAGGGTAGGAAATAAGCAGAGAAACAGGTATTCGGGGACAAAGTACTGCTGACAATTATATTTTAATATGAAGAAAATGAGGAATTTTTAATAATGCCTTAATGTTCTGAAGAAAAGATACTGGGTGACTACATTTGTTCAATTTTTTTTTTTAGTTCATCAGGAAAACAGAAACTACAAAGTATGAAATCATGAAAACACTGATAATGATTTACCTGTTTACCAGACCAAATGAGTCGTTAGGCTGTTGTTAAAAAAAAAAAAAGAAAAAACGGAGGGTGTGCTTAAGATGTTTTGGTTGCTGCTTGTTTAATGTGAATAATATGCCTGAGGAAAACCTTCCGTTAATTTAAATTTAGAATCCAAGTAGGTAATCCAGCAGAACCATTAAAATCAGGCTTAGACATAAGTTTGCTTCATGTTCTCAAACAACCTTTTTCTTAGGAAATTTTCTAATTAAGAACAAAAGAAATAAATTACATAATCTTATTTCATTGCCAGTTTTTTTTTGCCTCCTCACTCAGCGTGCTGCTGCTTTAAAAAAAAAATGTTTTGACAGTGTCAAATACCAGGGTTGGTTCTGAAGTTAAATGAGGTTTTAATTCCTCACGCTGCTGCAGGTTAGCAGATCTGTTTGTTCTCCAGCCGCCGAGCATATGACCTTGAGCAAGACAGCAAGGGCTAAATATTGCAGAAAGTGGTCTTTAATTAGACTAATTTCTGTTCTCTGCTCAGTGCCTTGGGGGTGCTTGAATCGGGATGCTGGAAAAACACGTTTACTGGGCCTTGCTTCTCTGAGACGGGAAGTCAGACTGCGTGAGCAGAGAGGCTCTGCGACTTCGGCCGCTCAGGGCAGAAGCTCCAACACCACGTTCAGTGGTGGGCTTCCGCCTGCAGGTGCAGCCCGGCACTTAAACAAATGGAAAATTAAGTGTAGTAGAAAAGCGGCTAACGAAACCAGGCACTAGATTAATGATTAAAACCATTCAGCTGCCATGCTCTGCCTCTGTGAAAACCAGAGCACAAAATACTCGCTATCAGATCTCTTCTTGCCCCTCTCCCCCTGCTTTCGCTCCTTTTAGCTCATTGTCTTCCTTGTTATTCTCTCTGGTTGCAGTTCGCCCATCTTTGTTTGTGTGGAGAAGCTGTGCCAGAGGCTTGCTAGCCCAGCAACCTCCAGCAGCGGCAGCGCGGCGGCCGGGCATGCTGCAGCGGACGTGGGCTGCTGCCCTCCGGGGCATGCTGGTGACACGTTTTCAGAAGGATGTCAGGGAAGTGACAGAGGGCCCACCGCTGTGTGCAGTTTTGTCCCAGGAGGAATGGTGAGTGCCTATTAGGAATGTATAATGACCGGTGCAAGGAAACTTCTCGCAGGTTTGTCACTGGGTAAAACCACTGCCCTTTTGTGTAAGGGCCTCTATTTACCGGTGGAGCTGTTTCCAAGGCTTTAATGGAGTTACAGGGTGAGCTTTGAAATTGTATATTAACGAAAAAAGCAGCCACAGAAATAGTAGGCATGGATAGAAACCTGCTCACAAACCTGCTGGCATGGATGCTCTGGAAGTGCCTTTGTGTCAGGCTATTTTATCCTTAAATTCTGAGACTGACTTAAGTGGCTGGGTGCTCTGTCCTGTGTCGTTAGGCATCCAGCAGCCATTCTCCACAGATGCACTATCTGCCAGTATCTCTGGTGCAATTATTTTCTGTTGCAGAGGTTTAAATAAAAACAATCTCACACGAACTTATTGGGGTCACTCTTGTGAGTCCCCTGTCTATTGGGTCTCCTTATTTTGTGCATGTGTAAGTTGCCATTTCTGAACAGCCTTTTGAAAAAGTCTTGAAAAGCTGAGTGTGGCTGAAAAATCCATAGCAGACTATTGTAAGGACATAATAGAATATGGCACAAAAGTAAGACCTTTCTCCAGGTCTTTCTAACACAGTTTTATAGCAGATATGTAACTGTATCGAGTGTTATTGTTGAGCTTTTAAAAATCCCATAGAAAAGTTAGTATTTTCTGCCCCTTCAGTAACAGATGGGTGTGCGTGTGCTTGCCAGTTTTATTGGCAAGTTTGTTAACTTCCTTGCTACCGTAGTTACGGCTGAGAAACAGAACTTATTTTTCTCCTCTTTATCATGACTGTTTTTCCTCAGCTTTACTTATTTACTTAAAACTGTGATGTCTCCGAATCCCAGTTGGAGCCAGCCCCCTATTGCACTGCCATACATTAAAGGAATGATACGTAATGTTGCAAATAATGCTCGAGGCACTGATAAAACGGAACCTTCCCCCCATTCAGCCTGTTGCATATGTATGCTGCAGTCTGTCCAGCAAGGAAACATTAGGTCTGATTCATCAAGGTAGTTAAAGACAAGCTTAACGTTAAGTAAATGAAAAGTCCCACTGATTGCCTCAGGCTACTCATTTGTTAGAGATAGACAAATGCTAATATACAATGATGAATGGAATTCATACTGTGCAAAACGTGCACATGCCATTTTAGCAGGTGAATTTAAAGATTATCATACTCTGACGATAAATACTTTGGGGAAAAATTCTTGCTTCACCACGAGTTACCCATGCCTCTCCAGACACTTCCAGCAACATCCCAGGGATGCCAGTAGCCTGGGTTGTGATTTTCAGTGTAGTATCGAAGAGGGGTTTCAAGAATATGTATGTGTCGGGTGAAAGACGACCAGCCAAGGGCAAAATAGTTATTAAATATTTTTTGTTTAACAAAATTAAGAATATTCCCTGAAATTTAAGGCTATGTTACAGCTATTACAGAAGTATCGATGCCATTATTTGACATATCTGAAACCTTTAATTTTAAGGAGGTTCCCAGTAGTGGCATAGTGTGCTGAGGAACTAGTTGTACTGTCACGGAACCAAAATTTACTAGTTATTAGGAGATGAAGTCGGGTTCGGTGCCTTTGAAGTAAGAGGAGAAGAAGGCAGAAACTGTCTGTCAGGCTTTCTGGCCTCCAGAAAGCTTGTGGATACTTGGCGAGCAAGCACGGTATGTTTTGCAGAAGGAGGTGGTGGCCTTGCAGTGGGCAGGAAATGAAGGATAAAGGCATTTCGGGTTAGAAAGTTTTTAGATAAAGGGGATAAACCATAGAAGCCGCAAAGGTTACAAAAGAAAAGCTAGCAGCAGCTGAACGTAATGTCTCTGGTCTGAGACTGAAGTGTATTTGGACTGAGAAAATGATTGGCAGTGTTCTTTTGTTTTGTTTTACTTTTACAACATTAAGAGAAATGATTACCCCAGGCATTCTTTTCGTAACACCCCCACACCAGGAGTGTGGCATGCTGGACACACTTTCCCCTTCCCAGCAGCCGCTGTCGTGCTGGTCCTGCTGTCAGTGTGGTGGCGACGTGTCGCCAGAACGCACCGTGCTGCTGCGTTCTCCCAGCTCTCCTGGGCACGTGCTTAACTTGCACACTTGCCATGCTTCAAGTAGCGGGGCATGCGGAAATAATAGAAGGATGCCTTGTTAGTTGCCATGACCGACATATAAGTACTTCATTGAAATACCCCTGATATTTATAGGAAGGCATCCAAAATGTCCGTGTACACCAAAATGTTGGGTTTACTTCTGTGTTCTCATCAGTGAGTAAGCTTGAGATGGCCATTTGCTTGTCGTGGCTATGTTGATTGCTGTAAATAATGACACTCCAAGAAAATGAAACCTTAGGCTCCAAATACAAATGCTCAGAGCAGCCAAAGGAAAAAAACCACAAACCAAACCAAAAAAATGTCAACAAGCTGTTGGGAGCTGTTGCCAGAGGAGTCTCAGAAATGGTTGGAAACTTAAGTCTTAATGACCAGTAGTGGTCGGTATCTTAGAATTATCAGCCGCTATTACTTTGTACCTCGTTGCCCTGAGGGCCTTGCACTGTGATAAGACATTAATTCCAGGTCTGGAAGCTGCAGCTGGTTCCCCCGTGTCACATCGTAACACAAAGAAGTCATCCAGGGTAGGCAAGGATCTGCTCTGGTGCAGACTGCACGTAATTTCCTTCGGTGCTCGGTTCTGAAACGAGTAATTATATTTGATGCTGATATTTTTATTTTTTCTGTTCTACACCGTAATAATATACAAACTGACAAGGTACGGATACTGAAAGTAGCTATCACTCAGGTCAAGCCATATCTCTGAAGCTCCTGCTTACCCTAACTGCAACGTCTGCGCTGTGCGATGTGCTGCAGCTGCCTGGGACCACGCAGTGTAAACCGGGACGCTGGAAGAGAGAGAGCCTGGCTTTGACCTTCACTCATGAGAAACTCACTGTGCTTTTATTCCTTGGTATCTAAACAAGAGCTGCGCCAAATATACAATAAAAGAAAGTTCTTACATCTGTAGTGTTCTGCCTCCTGTGAGGGTGAGGCTTTTTTCTTCCTTTCTTTCTTTTTATCTTCTTTAAGAGCCTTTGTTCTCCTCTGGAGAAAGAGCAGGGGAGCAGCTTTGTAGCAGGAACAGAGAAGAGACTCCTGCCTGCAGACGGGCAGGACGGGGCAGTCGCAGGGGATTCGGCTGCCCGGAATGTGTGCCTTCTGCTTCTCCACCCTGCGGAGCTGCGCTGCAGGGCTGCCAGGGGACCGGTCACATACGCAAATACTGCTGGAGGCAGGAAGGAGTTCTGGGATCAGGAGCCACCGGAGTCGGTAGTTACTCATTCTTTCCTTTGGACAAGGAAGCATAATCTTTTTGTTACCAGCATTATGTGACTGGAACATGGAAATTCATCTTCTGACAAGCACGGCAGTGCTTGTAAATAGCGCCTATATGAATGTTTGTGGAGTTATTTGTTTGGCATTATTACAGAATTTTTGGTAGCTGTTAGTGAGGTACTGAGTTTTGGCAGACAACCATATTTACGTAGCATGTTTTTTCAGAAAAGTCTTGCTATGTACTTCAGATTTTTTTTCTAGTTCTCGTCTCTTTTTCACTGTTACATTTCTAACTGCTTTTAAAAAGTGTTAACCTATGAGCTGTGTCTTCTAAATGTGGAGAGCAGTAGAAAAAGGGCAGGTTATACTTCTGGTTGGGTCAGTTACCCCAGATAAGAGTAATAGTGGTAAAATGATTGATGTGCCCTTCTCCTACACTGCTTACAGTGTTAATCTGTGCCGTGCTGCTGGGTGCCCCCGCTGCTGGCTGGCCCAGAGATGGCTGCCAGGGATGGAGTCAGTTGCTTGTGCCTCCCCCGTGTATTGTCCTGTCCTGCTAACTGCGCGGTTTGGTCCTCTGAACAAAAGGAGACAGTTTCAGAGTGATGGGTGATCAGCTCCTTTTCCCCTTCATTAACTACTAACCGCAATGGAAAGTAGGCTTGCTGCTGGAGGACCCGGGCAGATGTCAGATGAAATAATAGATAGGGGAGGCTGGAGTCCTTCAAACCCCTTTTTATGGTGGATGTTAAAGAGGAGCAAACTGGATGTTTCAAGAAGTGATACTGGGCAATAGCAGAGTAGTGATTTTGTTTATTTAGCAACGTGTAGGCCGATGGCCCTAACGCATTTGAGAATACAGAATTGTTGTCGAGGGTGTATCTGAAGCCCCTGGTCATCAGGATTTCCATAAAATGCATTTATTAATCTGCAAAAGTGTGCTCACATTGATTGCCTGCTCTCCAACATCAAGCCTAACATAAGCAGTGAAGTGATGTTTAGATCACTTCACTGGATCTACATCAGCATGCTGATGTATTCGGCCAGAACCCCAAAAGAATTGGATTTCACGGGGACGCATCAGGAACAGGCCGAACTCTTTCACCCCTCGTCTATGCCTAAACGTGCTCTCTCAAACTGGCTCTTTAAACTCCAGAAAGAAAGTTTCCAGGGTAGCATCTGACTGTGGATCATCTAGAAACAAAGAACTTGTAGAGACGTTTATTGTAGTGGCAAAGTAGTAAGTGAGAGTGCTGGACAACTCCGGTACCTGCTTCCTTTCGGCTACGGAATTAATCTCTCCCTGCTCCTTCACCTTCACGACTGAAACTTTCCTGTCGGGTACAGCACTCTCTCTCTGCGGAGCCAAATTACAAGGCATAGTGACCGCTTTTTGTGCATTTAAGGAGCGTTTTACTGCAGGCTTTGCACGGAGAGAGCTCCAGGGCACCGCGCGTGCCGCTCCGCCGCCTGAACCTCCTTAAGGAGAGGAGGGGTCTTGGTGATCCATGAGCACAGTGTTTGTGCGCTGCCTTGCCTCCCGCGGGGCATAAGGGAGATGTGGAAGGGGGGTGTTAGGTAAGCCTTCCAGAGTCTGGCTAGAAAGATGAGGATAAATGTACTCATAAAATGAATAATTGCATTTCCTCGCAATAAGTGGAAATTCATACTAAATAAGTGCGTCTTCAGGATGAACGTAATGACGCGGCGTGGCGTACCCGAGCCATCAGTTAACTGTGATTTTCGCATAAAGGCGAGGTGTTTTAAACTGGGTCCTGGCAGAAGTCGCAGCCCGCCTGCCTGGGCTGTGGAAACGCTTCCTGGGCTATTCATCTCTGCCCTGCGCGCAGAAGCCACGTTTGGGGATCAGGAGTGCCGTCTGCCTCTTTCAGGGCATCGGCTGAACTGCAGAGAGCATAAAAGCTTCCCTTCACTTCTCTTGGTGCCGATGTGGAGTAGCTGAACGCCGCCTGAATGTCTGAATGCGTCGGAGGGAGCGTCCCCGAGGCGGCCAGGCAGCTGGGCACAGAAGGCTGATTCACGGCAGCGCCAGCCCCTGCTCCGCTTTGTTGGAGCCCCCGGCGCCTGCACGGGGAGGACAGAGTATTTTCTGTGCGGCAGGGGCTGGCTCGGCCTTGCTCCCCTCTCCAGCTGCACCGCGGAAAACATATTAATGTGCTACCACAGAGAGGCCGGCCACGGGACTGAGAAGTGGGGGAGAAGCCCACATTTAAATCATTTACGGGCTCATCTTACGGCTTTTAGCAGCTTCTCCCAGATCAGTTTCCCCTGGATTTTTCTGTCTCCATCCAAACAGATGTCAGCTTTCTGGCCAGGTTTCCTCTTGTACCGCTTCCACTGGGTGCAGGGGATACAAACTTCGCTTGGGGAGTAGCAGTCCGGAGCTGGATCAGCTCATAAATCTTTTAGGGCGTGACAGTAAGAGAAGACTTGAACTAAAACACCCTAAAAATAAAATAATTTTAGGTGAAAATCTCTCAAGTGGGCACCACCTTTCCTCGGCTTGACTTGCGTGTTTTGCGGAGTCCTTTAGTCTCACTGCCTCTTCTGCTGTCTCCATTTGTTCTTTCTTTTGCCTGTTATTCCCTCATCCTGCAAAAGCCTAAACGTATCTCCAGCTTCAGTGCTGGGAGGGCTCTGCCTGCAGTCAGGCTCGTGCCGGCGCTGCCGGGGCTGTGGCCGTACAGCTCCCTCCCCTTAGGGCAGGGCTGTGCTGTGCTTGCACCCTTAGGCGCACCGCTGGCTTCTACTTCCAGGTGCCACTGTAGGGTTTGCAATGAGAACATCTCCTCACAGCACATCCTCCTGAGCTCTCTGCCTGCTCATGCAAATTGTTTGGGTAGGGATGCACCTGAAATCCAAATCTGCATGTTGTTCGTGCAGGTTGGTGGGTTTTGCAAGTGTGTCAAGTAACGACCTCAGTGCTACTCGGTCATCGGTCTGGTTCTCTTACAGAGAGAGCTGTGTGTGCAGTGCCAGACAGAACTATGAAGTTTTGGATGTTACTGAAGTGTTAAATGAGAACCTCTTTCCAAGGGCGTTCTTCTTAATTAGAAACTGAGCCACTCTTCGGGGCGGGAGCGGACCAGGACTTACAGGAGGTCACTTAATGTCTCTGTGTTGAGTGTTTCTGATGAACTTAATCCTTGCCCAGTTGGAATTTCCTTCAGCACTGCCAACAGCTTTGGCTTCAGCACGGTGAGCTGAAGGGACCCCAACCTGTGAGTACTCCACTTGGTGACACTGCGCAGCTTCAGCACGGGCTGTTTTCCATGTCTCTTGGTGCAGCTGGTTCTGTGGATGACTCGGTTTTCTTACCAGCCAAAGCTGCGAGAACCTTTTTCCCTGCCTCTCCATCCCAGCAGCAGGCCCTGATGCTCCCCTCTGCCAGCTTTTCTCTGCTTGCCTGTGCTTCCATTTCGGAAAACATCTGGTTCTTAAAGATTCAGCATTGAATAAGGCTGCTCGTACCGAGCTTCTCTGCCTCTCAGAAGGGCAAACCAGCACGTCGCTGCCCTTAACTTTGTCGTAAGAATGAGGCAGAAGATGTTTCAGGTCGACTACCCCCACGTTAGTTCTCACAGACCTCAGAAGAACGACGCTTTCCGGTTGTTCTGTTGAAGTAAAGCACTGGCTTCTGTCGTAAGCATCGCTGTACCTGAAGTATTTTGTGTATTTGTTAGCTCTTCGGGGTTGCCGTAACCGTTCTCACTCTGGTGTTACCTTTCCATGTCCCCTACTGCACGTGTGATAGTAGAGCATAAGTTTTTTTGTTTGTTTGTTTGTTTTTAAACATTTCTGCTTTCTTTTACGTGTTCGGCCAAGTGCCGTGGGTTTCATTTGGCACGAGCAGACTGCGTGGTGCTCGGCTGGGAGCCTTTCACTGGTGATTGCACACTTCGGAGGGGAGGCGGTAAAGGCGAGGGAGTTCGGTGTAAAAATAAAAGCCTGCTTGGAGAGATCACTAATGCTGACCAATTAATAGGAACAGGCTCTTTACTTTTAGTGCTTAATGGACTGCATTAATTAAGCAAGGGATGAGTTCAAATGGGAAAATAACTTGTAATTCAGGTAATCAGCATTGGTTCTCAAAGTGCACAGGCTGTCCCTTGTGTGGTGAAGATCCTCCAGCCTCTGCAGAGCAGCACTTCTTGTGCAGATGCTGCCTTCCAAAAAGTAAAACCAGATTTTAATTGTGAAGGCAGCAATGACTGCCCTGTGCTGATTTTTTCTATGAACCGGTCTAATCTCTGATAATCTTTAATGTAGGATTCTTGAACAGTCACTAGCCCTGAATTTGCAGGAGAAATGACGCCACCCGGTTGAGAGAGTAGCTTTCAGGGAGCCTTACAGCATTACTGTTGTTTGGAAATCCGTTTCTTCCAAACAGAGGAAAAGGCTGGAACTGATTCGTGGTGTCTGGGTAAGGGTGAGGATCTTGCGGGCTGCTCTGACCTGTGCTGGTTCAGGCACACACACACAGACCTCAGCTTGTTCTCACACCTCCCACAAGGCTTTGCCAGTGGAAACTTCAGTGCTTTCTTTTAGATCGTATCTTACGGTGGCTGTAGTGGTTTGCTTTACTTTAAAATCTCGGACTTTCATCTTTTCAAGTTAGGTATGTTGTTCCCTGAGTTTATGGAAGGTGCATGAGATCATACAGAGTACACGCTGATGGAATTGTTTGGAAAGCTTTCTCTGCTGGGGGGGAACAGCTGCCAAGCTGCTGGTCTAGAAAGAAATGGAATAACGATCAAGTCATTGCTCTTTTGAACATTTAAGTCTTTATTTTTGTGCATTTGTCACACAAACCATGCCTTCTTCTTTATAGCTGAGCACAAACCATTCTCGTTCACTTTCCAGAGTAGAAGTGCGGGGAAAAAAACCTTCGAAATTGTATTGCTGTTGGAAGTACGATATCAATTTATGGTTTTGGTGGTGGTGGTGGTTTCTTTTGTGTGTGTGTAGACATGCATGTGGCCATCACATCCTGATAGATGAGTGCTGAAGTTTAGCGGGGGTTATTGGCAGGGCCTTTTGACAAATGTCATTTTAAAAGCATCTCTGGAAAGGTGTTTTTTGGTAGTTTTTTGTAGTTTTTGTTTCTGTTCTGTTTTGACTGTTGGTAAACATCACAGAAGAAGATCCAGTAAGGAGACAGATGCTGACTTAGTGGGTACGCAGTCTGAATGACAAACCAAGATCAACAGATCATTATTTTTCACAGCAAGCAGAGCAGAGCTGAGAGAAATGGCTCATCTTAATGCCAACCTGTGCTGGTGGCAGCTCTCGCGTTCCAGAATGCTGCACACCAGGGGAAGCTCTCTGTTGTGCCGTTTGGGGTTTTGGCTCTGTTTGATTGCAATTATGGTGGTGGCTTTTTTTTTAATGTTCAGGCCACTACCAGTATGTTCAAAGTACTGCCATTACAAAAAGAGACCGATAACCTCATCCGCTCTGATTCAAATCAGGGATAATAAGTTGTTGTATATTGTCAAACTTCTCATTTTCTGGCTTTCTACAAGCTTTTGGGCTTTATTCCCAGCTGCAGTGAGCTGATGCTTACAGCAAGTCAATTAAGTCTAGGGGACATTTCTTTTCACACTCTTCAATATGCTTTATTGTCGAACTTGTCTAACGCTGCACTAAAGCTTAATGCAAGTCAAAGTAACTGCTGAAGTGAGTGTTGTGCTCTGCAGAAATCCCACCGTGTCCTCAGCTTCGGAAGGAAAAAAAAGCAGGCGATCCAGGACAAACCCATCAGTGCTTGCGGAGAGCAGCCGTGGAGACTTTTCCCACCATCGCAGCGCCTCACAGGGGTCTCCTATTTCTTGTTTAGCACTGGGATGCGTATGGATGTGTGTGACGGCGAAGTGCATGAAGTCATAACGTCTGGTGATGCTAGGCAGTAGTCATTTTGCGTTTCTGTGCTCAGCCTCTGAGGTCTGAGTGCTAAAGGGAAGTACTTCTAAAAATGCACTTCACTGGTTGCCATCGGTCACGTTGGTCTTAATCACAGACACGTTCACACAGGTGTTTTTCGTGCCTCTTGGTCTGATTTTCTCTTTGCCTACACGGAACTGCCCAGCTGATGAAACACACACTGCCTCGGTTTTAAAACCAGTTTCTGACGTAGTTAGTTCTTCAAGATGGGAACGGAAGCGTTTCCTCCAGCCGATGCCGCTGAGCGGCCGGTGAGGTGAAAACTCTTTGAAAGTATAGTCACAGCTTGCCAGTAACTCACAGCTCAAGGAGCTTGGTTTGCCTGTAAATACCTACTGCGGGAACTGCTTTATTGCTGTCTCGGCTAGCAGATGGCTTGCCTGGATATTTTTCTTTACCCAGCAGGGGCTGTTTTACCTGACGCACTGGCGTGCTGCTCGTAAATCCTCCAGCCGCTCGGGATCGCTCCGGTTTGGGGCACTCAATAAAATCAGGCTGTGCCGCGGGACTCCCTCACCTCAGCGCGTTGTTCCGGGAGCGCTTCAGTTCTGCGCGGCTCCTGCCGATGTGCGCAGCCCCTCTCCTCTGCTTGTCCCTGGAAGTTTTCTGTGAAGCGGTGGTGTAATCTGTGTCAGCGGAGCCAGCCTGGGCCGGGCAGAGCATTGGGAGCTCTTACAGTTGGAAACTGGTCATTGCATCAGCAGGTGAGGGCGCAGGGCCTGCCGGCTGCCGTGCTGGTCCAGCAGGTGATCGCTGGATTCCGTGCCCAAGGAGTCTCAGGTGTGGCCACGTGCTGGGGGAGGCCGTGTCCATGCGAATCCAACTGACGCCACAAAAGGTCACGGTTCTCCTCAGTCTCTTTCTGCTTTTATTCTTTTCGTAACTAAATGTCATTTAATTTCTATCTCCTTAGTATTCTGCAATAAACCAGCGGTTGCATGAGCTGGCTCGTTAGCGGCAGTCCCTCCTGAAGTGGATAAGCAGACAGTCGTCCTGCGTCTTCTGGCCAGGGCAGAAAAATGTCTTTACTGGGGTAGACACGAGTGCCAGGGGGTAGCCAAGCAGGGTGATCTCCAGTCATTGCTTCTGAATCATTGCAGTCATTTTCAGCAACGTCAGATAAAAAAAACAGGAGAAAAATAAATATCCTCTTGTAGAGATGGCGGTTGGCTGAAAATGTGCTGAGGAAGCCACAAGTCTGGTAGCGATGCTTAAACCTTTGAACCGGCTGCCTGGGTTACATCAGCGTAAATCTGGGCCCGGCTGGAGGAATCAGCAGCAGCAGAAGCTTCAAACTGGGGGGTGAAGCTTAGGAGCAGCTCACAGGTGGGTGTGCTCACCCCCGAGTTAGAAACACGAGGTTACAGGTGGTGCGCTGTGCCGCGACTCCAGCAGATGCATCGTTCTCTTCTGCTATTAATGAAAACAAATGAAAAGGCTGGCAGGTACCGCCCTGCCGCCTTCCCCACGCTCAGCCCTCACAGGCCGAGCATGAAGACCCTGCCCTTCATTCTAAATGTGCTGTTCTTCTCAGGGGCAGCATCTTTGAGCGTATATGCATTTGCTAAAAGTAGCGAATGAGCCAGTTTGTGCCTTAGACGCCAGGCCGTGATGGGAGAAGGCTGTGAGGGAGGCTGTTCCGCTCTACGCGTGAGAGGAGAGCAACTTTTCTCTCCTTGGACCTGTTTGCGAGCCTCCACAGGGAATTTTGATGATAAACTGACAACCTGTGGAACCGTGACGTTTGTATCAAGTCGGCCTCGTGACCTTCGTACACCTTCCCAGCACCCGCTGCTCAGATTGCAGCAGGGATGTAGCAAGCAGGGTTTGCGTAGCTTGCTAGGGCTGGAAATTACTTCCGGCAAGTAATTGCAGTTCAAAAACCGCAGCATGTTGTGAAAGCACAGGTTTCTTTATTTATTTGTTAATATCAGCATTTCGGGAGCCGCTGTTTTGTCATTCCCGTCGTGTACAATAAAGCAGGTGGAGAAAAGTAGCCCTGTATTTGGTAAAATAAATATCGGAGATTTCAAAGGGGAAGGGAATTCCTAGCGCAGAATGAGGAGGTGACTTCGAAACGCTGCAGTAGGAAGGAGATGTTTTCTAGGCTTTTGATTACGGTGCTGATCTGAGTAGGAACACCCAAAGCTGTTTTGACGTGATGGTTGGAAACAAAGCTCAAACGGTTTTCAGGAACGTCAGTCATACTCGATGAAAATTTGTTTCCCTTTGTCATAAAATTGTACCACCCACTGAAATTAAAACCTTTTTTCCTTGGTTTGCTGGTACGTCAGAGAGAAGCAGGCATTTAGCTGAATTCCAAGCAATCTTTGTCTCTCTCAGTATTCAGTTTGGATTTCTTCAGCATTAAGCCGCGCTGACAGTTCCACCAAGTCCTCATTAGCAATACGCGTGCTAAAGCGTCTCAGCACGCACAGCGAGAGGCGGCACTCGCGTCGCGGGTTTGTTTCCTGTTCCTTTAACCTGCTCAGATTCCAGCACAACTCCATTCTTCTTGCCGCTTACCCTGACGGGGTGGCGAGCACCAGGCCCCGGTGAGGAACGCGGCGCTCCTGCCCCCGCCGAGCTGTGCTCCGCCTTCGGCAGCACGTGGCTGTACAGCGCCCGTGCTGCTGCTGCCATGCCGTGAGATGGATTTCCTCGTTCCCCTGTAAGAGTTCTCTTTCCTTCGGTAGCTTCTATTTTTGCTCAGTTTTCAGCGAAGTTTCCCCGTGTTAAATGCGTTGAATTTATTTGTTCCTTCTCATGATCCCCTCCCAGTACAGAGGTGACCGGCAGGGCCTAGCCAGATGACTCAATCCATTTTCCAGTCACCAGTGATGAAAAGAGAAATGAAAAGAAATCGTTCTCCAAGTTTTTCGCCTCTTGTGCTGTGAGGGGCAATGTTTTTCCACGTGGGAGGGCGCTCATCACTATTTTCTGTGCTGAAGTCCGGACTGCCAATAACAGAAAGCGTTGGTTTTCTACTGCTTATTTTCCCCGTGTACTGCAGAATCAAACCATGAACATGCTACATGTGCTTCTGCACAGGTCAGGGGGATATCAAACAAGGTGGCAATGAAATAACAAAATGATTTAGAAGAACGGAGCGCAGCTCCCGCGAGACAGGTCCCAGCACAGAGGAGAAATTGCTGGGGGTGCACCTAGGAAAACCTGAACGCACAGACAGCGCTGAATGCAGTAACGATCCTCAAGAATTGCTTCTCAGCTTGGTGAGCTACAGTGTTTTGTTCAGACAAGTTGTAAGCTGGAGAGGGAAATTGGGGCATTAGGGAGAAGTAAATTGGCAATTCCTGTGACTGGCGGAATAATAATGGCACAGATGCGTAAGTCTCGGAGATGCTTGAGCGGATCTCCAGGGCCTGTGCTGGCTCATACAAAAGCTTGGAGGGCTCTCTGCTCGCTGTTGGGTAAGGGAAATGCAAGTGGGGTTTTTAAAGCAGGGCTAGAAGATTCCCACTTCGTAATTTCTAATGGCTTCTTACAGTTGTGATTTTTTTCCTTGTCCCAAATCAGCAATTGCAAGGAAGTAAGTCTGATGCTGTGAGCCAGATCCTGAAAAACTCCCAGTCAGCGTAACTGCATGGAATTCAAGGACTGCGGCAGCTTTTCCACCACTCTGGGATGCGGATGAACATCCGCCAGTTCCCTTAGTCCTCCCCAGTATCCAAGGGTTAATCCTTTTTTAAAACCGGGGTGTTTCGTGTTTGCTGGCATTTAATTGAAACAAAGCCTAGGAAGCTAAAAACAAAAGACCAGGAGATTGCCTAAATCACAGCGTGCCCAAGTTGGGGAGGACTTGATTTCTGCATTGGAAATTGCAAGTTTGATCCTAGACCTGAGTTAAGCTTTCCCTTTTCTTTATATTGGAATGAATCCGTTTATTTATATCGGAATTAATCAGTTTCTAATTCTGAAGACATTAAGTCCATTTTTTTCAGGTGAAATTTAGAAAAATAAAAAATAATAAAAAAAATAAGAGAGAAAAATGAACTTAGGGGGAATCTTCCATTGTAATTTTCCTGTGACTTGTTCTGCTTACCGTTCTAACATAGTTCCATGTGTTATTTAAATATGGTTTGTATGCATTTGAAAAGAAATACTTTCCTTCTGCCGGGTGTTCCTGCTGCTGCTCAAGTGTCTCAATATAAATCATGATACGGGCTGCACTCGAATAGAAAAGCATCACAGTTTTTTCCTTCCGACAGTTACCAAAGGTTACACGAAGAGCGAAGAGATTATTTAATTTAACGTTTGAGATCCATTCAAGAGAAAGTCACTTGTCACCTGCGGAATTGCCTGATGCTGCCTTTGCCTCCAGCCAAAGAAGGGATTTTGTTTCCTTCGCAGAAGGGATCTCTCCTCAGCTGCTGCCACTTCGCTGCTGACGTTGTACCCCTGTATTACTCCTAGTTCAAGGATCATAAACTTCGCCAGGTTCATTACTCACCAATTAATCTCAAATAGGTTTCACTGTCTAATCGAGTTAGTTGTATTTCTGTTGTACACCGCCGCTGCGCCCCGTGGAAGACTTAGAGCCAACTCGGTGCGGAGGTGCTGTGGCACTGGCATCTTTAAATGTCAAAACTTACACGCGGCTGTCTCGGCTGGGCTTTGTTTTTGCGACTCTGCCGGTTGTGGACAAGCCCTCGTCTAGGTGGTGTCCTCATCTGAGCCGTTACCTGCTGCTCACGGCTGTCTTCCAGGCCAGTGGCTTTCTGGGCTGTCAGTCGCTAACTTCTGTTAATGAAAGGAGGGGAAAAAAAAGCTGCCTCTCACCCTAATTACAGGCTCAGGAAGTTACGAGGCGTGTCGTGCTGCGGCGCTGGGACATAATAGCCGTGCAAATAAAAGCCATAGAATTTGTAAGCGTGTGTTCTCGTAAAGTACGAGAATATTTTACATGCAAGCTCACAACTAACAGGTGACCAGCTCACCTAGCAGCATCCAGCAGAAATGAGCCTCATGTGCAGCCGTCTCCGGCTACTGGTGCGCCATGCAGCCTGCTGCTGCAAGTCCTCTGCGCCTGCACATCAAGGAGAATGGGACTTTGTGCTGTGTTAATGGGAAATACATTAATTTGTGTTTCCATCTTCCTTTAGGTTACGCTTCTGCTTGTTAGAGCCGATCTGCAAGGAAGCCATCGGTCAATTTTTCTTTAATTAATATCCTTAATGACTTTGTAATTTCATCCTTTTCAGTCGGAAGCCTATCGCCGAGTTGAGTTCTCTTTAACGATGTGGCAGGGATCGACTTTTTCCTTCGCATGCCGCCAGAGATTTCCGAGGAAAGAAGCAAGTATTTGGAGCCCTCTCCGTGCAGGCCCCGCGGGGCCCGGCTGCAGGGCAGGTGGGAGTACCGGGCTCCTCAACGGGCTGCTTCAGCTGCAGGCCAGAGAAGAGCTGCTTGCAGCCGAGCCCCGTGCTTCCAGCCACGTCGCCCTGAGCCATGCGGGCTGTCACGGCCCGGCCTCCTGGATGTGCTTACGCGTGCCCCGAAGGACTGCCGCGTGCGGCTGGAGCTGGATCCCCAGCCCGGCTGTCTGTGGTGCCTGGAAGTGCTCCGGGAAGGCTTGTGGGCTCTGCTTTTTGAATAATTTAAAAGGCAGCTCATCTGTTTGTTTCGAGACCCCTCATACGAGGTTCAGACTTGCTCATCTCCGTGCTGCGGTGGCGTTCGGGTGGCTCGATGAATGATTCATGTCGCCCGGTGCGGGGTCTTGATCTTCCGCTGAAGGTTATCAATACAAACAGCGCTGCCAACTGATACTGCTTAGCTTAGGAGCTGCGATGAGGCAGGAGCCTCAAGTAGTTTCAGAAATTACATTTTCATACACTATTGTCATGAAAATGTATTCAGAATGAGGTTAAAAAAGAAGGCAGAGGTAGCGATATGCTTACCGCTTAGCAACACGCGGTTTCAGACAGGATTCCTGGAGTTAGGCTGTGCGAGTGTCACACTGAGCAGTGATGTGGTGCAGCGGCACTTTTATTCCTGTTCCTGACAACAGCAGGCCCCTAACGGGCTGCGGGACAACCCTGGGCTTGGCTGGGAGTCCTGGCAGCCCTGCAAGTAGGTGTGCTCCGGGAGGCAGAAGGGAGGCTGCTCCCTGTCAGTGCTCCGCGTCTGGCCAGCAGAATAAGGGAAGGTGGCAGGAAAATAATTGCATTCCCCTTGTTAATGAAGGAGCACTCCAAGTCGCTGATAGACTTACTCACTTAATTACATTGCAGGGCAGCGTTCAGCACCTTGGTCTGAGTTTTGTCGTAGTGGTTCCTGTGCCTATTAACGCCTGGGTGAACGAGGCTCTTTTTATGCAGCTGCACTTCAAATATATTTAAGAGCTTGAGGAAAAAGGGGCGAGGTGTTAGTGAACTGGACACAGGGATCCCCTGCCCTGTCCTCGTTTGGAAGTACGGCCGCTCACTCAGCGCTAAGCTTGCGGTGGAAGCAGCGTCCCGCTGCGGTGATGGGACATGGCACTGCTCGTTTGGAAGTGTGACTGCAAAAGGGAGCTAAGAAATGCACGGTCATTAACTTAGCAGCATCGGTAAACTTTCCTGTTCGAAGCCCTCTGCGCAGTCTGTGATGAGGCAGTCGTGTAACTCCTGTCCTCGTTTCTCAGAGGCTTGGGTCACTAGGAAATTAATCATCATTTTGGAGAAATGTACCGGTAAGGGCACGGTCATCATAAATAGCTGTCCACACAGGAATCGTACTGACACTGCACTTGTGAAAATTTTTAAACTAAAATACGTCTTTTGTGATAATATGAAAAGACTGCTGCTCTTCAGATGAGTTACCTATTGACCCCAAATCCTAGCGGAGCACAGAATTCTCACTGTAAGGGTAAGATAGCTTTTCTTTTAATTATTGTATTGTTTTCCCTTTCAGAGCTGCGAGACCTGGTGCGGAGCAACTAGACATGTTGTTACCTTCCACATGGTAAGTCTGTGTTTGAAGAATCAGAAGGGATTTGTCTCATCTTCTCACATCAAAACCCTGTGCTTGTCTTGCAATTCCTGGCTGAGGGCACACAGCGGCACCGACAGCCGAGCGTGCCAGGATGGCATTTCCTAGCGGGGTGTGCTGCCTCTGTCCTGCACGCCAGCAAAACCAGCGGGGATGGTCTCTGTCGGAGCAAAGCCTGCTCTGGGATCATGACGTGTGGTGTGTCTTGCCAGGCTACACCTCTCTGTGTCGTCTGGCTGGTAATTCCCCCGTGGAACTGTCTTGCCTTAAATTGTGAAGGCTTGTAGTCATCTGCTGTTGTTGAGCTATGTTTAGAACTGAGCTGCAGCCGTGGTCTGTGCATTTTTAGATGTTTCTTATTTCTTCCTAGGAGTCTCGAGGCTTGCTTGAGAAGTCTGTGGTGCGGGATGGTGTAATGCCAATACTGAAATGCTGGGTTCAAAGTGAAAGGCAGCCGTTCCAGAAGGGTTTTATTTTTAGGTCCTCCTATTCTTAGTCTTGGATGCTGTTTCTCTCTGCCCTCCTTCAGTGCCAAGCTGTGAGGCAACTTCAGACTGACATCCAACCACAGCTTGAAATGTGCCTTGAAATCTGTTTTAATTAGATACGAGCCATAATAATTTAATTACAGATCCACCCACTAAATTGTCTGTTTTGAATTTTAGCAGCCACATTGTGTACAGAAACAAAAATGTTTGGGGTAGTTACCTCCCTGATTCTATCAGGGCCATTCAAGCTAGGAGTGCAGTACCAGAATGCGCTGGTTGTTTAACCTCTAGCTTGCTAATTACCCACTTAACACTTAAAATCTGCCAGATTTATCTAGTTGTAAATCAGCTCAGGCTTAACTCCCTGCTCCTGGGGATGAAGCTCCTGGTACCTCTTGCACTGAGGAAGCTCCTGAGCGCAGGACCAGTTGAGGAGCGTGCGGTCAGCCATCGATGCCTGGAACTTGAGAAGCGTCCCATTGCTTTATGGGCTGACCTTTCAGATAATTAGTTCTCATAAACTGGAATTAAATATGTATCACACATCTAAGTTAGAATTCCATCTCAGTGTCCATACAGAGAAGCTGTTGTCCCAGGGGAATCCCTGCTGGGGAACAAACAGTATCTGAGCTGCTGCTCAGTGATGTGCTAACGTGACTTAGTGCTGTTTAAGTTTGCAACTGACAAAAAGACTGATAGAGGAATTGTTGCATCCCTGTCCGTATTTAACGTTTACAGTAGGCTAAGTCTCTTGGTAACCCAGGTTTGTAATACCGCAGGGTGGAGATGGAGGAGTGAAGGCTGGAACTGAAGAGAGCCTGCGCCCGAGCAGCCGGCAGCTGCGGAGGTGAGAGCGGACACCTCAGTTAATGGCAATTTCTCATGCAGCTCTGTTGCAAAATGTCACTTGTAATCCTCAGATTGATTGATTCCATCAGTCAATCAATCAATCAATCAGTGTCCATCATGGACATAAATAATGGTTAGACAGAGGATGACAGCAGAAGAACTGTCCTGGGGGAAAAGCACTTGCAAATATGCTCAAGCTACTGTGTGAACATGCCTGAAATATGAACCAAGTAGGAAATACCAATTTCGTTCATTCTGAATTATCTAAAGTAACTTGTTAAGTACATTCTTAAAGGGCTTAGTATGTTTTACTTCTTCAGAATGTCTGGAGAAATACTTTTGTAGAAAATATTGTAGCTGACAGCACAAATTTTCCTTGCGTTTTTCTGGCTCCAACCCATTTGCGTTATGGTGTAACATTTACTTTGCTAACATGCAGATTGAAGGTAATCTTTAGATTTGGAATGTTCTGTATCTTCATATTCACAGACATAATTTCTAATTTAATAAGTTCTATATTCTTACATATAAATTCTTGAGACTTTTGAAGGATGCTTTTTCCAAAGTTTTTGGACAGTTACTTTGGTGAAGTCCTCTTAACAGAATTTCTTAGTGATGAGCAGTTAGATGAGAAGCTGTAAAATCTAAATTAATTCTGCTTTTATTGACAAAGGTATGGATTCACATTTAAATCACTGAAATGGCATCGTTACGAAGTGTGGGGGGTGGGACCGTACATTTATGTGGGCAGGTGCTAGAAAGCAGCTGAAGTGCTGCAGCTCAACGGCAACTTAGCTGTGCGTTGGGAAAAGTTCAAAGCAAAACCCTGTTGAAATGAAACTGCCCTGTGTGACTTGGGGGAGGTGGGGGGAGCCCATCGCTGGGGAATTGGGGCGGCTCCTGTTGCTGCAGGTGATCCCAGCTCGAGCTCGTTACGCTCCTCCACGAGATTTCTCAGGTGCTTGGGAAGAAGAGGTGGTGTTCTTCTGCCTCTGCCACAGGCAGCTCTGAAGGGAGATGTTTTCTGTTGTGTCAGATGGAAGGTATCAAGAAAGATTTCGGCATTTTTAGCATGGCAGAAGAAATGATCGTTATGAGCAATTATAGAAAGCAGGCACCATCGTGATTGAGGACTTAATGTTCTAAGAATTAATTTTGCCTGTTGTGGGACTGGGCTCTTCTACTGAAATCGGCTGCTTCTGAAGCAGGAAGCTGAAGGGGATAATACTTGTCAGGTGCTTCTCTGTTTCCTTGGCTACAAGATAGTTTAAGCACCATCTATTTTATTGGCATTAATGAAAATCTTCTGGGATACACACCTTTGCATGATACACAATGGTTTCATTTCGGTCATAGGCGGTGTTACAGCGTTAGCTGTAGGGGCGTTGTATT
Source organism: Nettapus auritus (assembly GCA_011076525.1). Taxonomy (NCBI): domain Eukaryota; kingdom Metazoa; phylum Chordata; class Aves; order Anseriformes; family Anatidae; genus Nettapus; species Nettapus auritus. The sequence continues at coordinate 19,700,944 of CM021776.1, read as the reverse complement.
GTGGGTGCGGATCCAATCACCTCCCCAGCAGACAGAAAACGGTTTAGGAAGACAGAAGTTTTAATGCTGTGGTGTAAGTCTCCATGCTAAATACCCTCAAATGCCATATTTTATTGATTGAATCTTTCCTTCCGTGACACTAATGTGATACCATGATTTTTTTCCCCCAAAAAAGTACGTGTTTCTTAGCAAACACCTATAATTATTCAGAATTTCATAAAAGGTTTTCTATTTGCATAGAATAGCATGAATTTTGCATTATTCTCTCAAATGAAGCACAGAGAAGGAACAAATAATTTATTCATGCAAAACCAACCTGCATGAATCATTTATTTACCACTTCTGGTAATTTCACAAGCTCACTTTTTATGCATCAAGCTGCAAATTAATCAAAAATTTCTAGGGGTTGATTTTGTCTAGAGAAAAGTAATAATCACGTAAATAGCTTCTCTTATACAGAAAATCATCATGTTAACTTTGGGGAAAAAAGTCTATTTGGGGGATTTTTTTATTTAATTAAGTAACTATATGAAAAGCAGCTATAAGAGAAACAGTTTTTGCTGGCTTTAACCTTCAGAAAATAGTCTTAATGAGGGGTTGAACGCAAAATTCTTCTCTCAAGTGTCAGCCCGATCTCTTCTCTGAAGCAATCTCCAGCTGAAAGTCTGCATTTGAAATATATTCCACACCGAGGAGGAGTTAATCATTAAGACAGCACTGTGAGATTCGGGGCGTTTGCTCTTACATCTGCCAGTTGGTTTTTAAAGTATTGCTTTGTGCTGAAGAATTCAAGTAAGCGATGAATTAAGCTGGCCTTAAAACTCGGTGTGTTTGGGTTCAGTTCGTAGCTTCGCCAGCCTTCCTGCGTGAGTAGGGCAATTCATGTGGCCTGGGACTCAGATCCCCGTTTGCGAAGGTAAGTTTGGTACTTCACTCAGCATCCTCTCTTCTCTTTAAAGCTTACCAAGAGCTGCTCTTCTAGCAAGGAAGAACCGATCTCATAGAGAGATCCGTGTTCCAATAACAAAGACATTCGAAGCCTGACTGGACGCGGTACTGAGCAGCCTCCCGTTGTAGCTGACCCTGCTTTGGGCTAGGGGTCTCCAGAGGTGATCCTCCCTTCCGTTCTCGGGGACTTAATGATGCTCTGAAATAACACACAAAGTGGAAGTGCCCAGCGAAATGACAGCAAGATGCTAGGATGTGTTGTAATTGAGAATTACTTACGGCTATCATTTTATCCTGTGTTAAAAGCTTTGCAATTGCAGGAACGTTATCTTAACAAAGACGAAAAGTAATTATTGTGCTGCCATTTTCTGCCAGCGTAGTCAAGGGCCTGTCAGGATCTCCATTATTATAAAAAGGGTTGTGAAGGATAGCTGCTTGGGATTTAAATCTGGTAGAGAGGTGCAAATATTTTGCTTTGTTTGTTTTGGTTAATTTTGTTTTAAGTTTCAGTAAATGGATAAGCTCTTGAGTTGTTCATTGGTATTTCTATAGAGATTTGGTTTAGGCCACTTAAGCAAAATGCAATGCAGAATGATAGAAATGAAAGTAGTTACTGTTTGATGGATGCTTCGTAGCTCTGTTGGAAATAAATTATCTTAAAATGCATGTATTTATATCACAAGAGTCACTGCCATAATTGCAATTATCATACTCCATTGTCAGCAGTCTAGCAGGCAAGATGCATACTAAATACATGGCGATGAAACACATTCCTGCTTACAAAGAAGGATGTTCCTGCTACTGTATAAATACAGTGAGGAGCAGAGGGTTGTTTGCTCCAGTCTGACAGTTTGTCTTAATATTTAGGAATTGTTTGAAAAATACATTCAAATTTCATTTTGAAGAAGGTGCGCTTTTATTTTCAGGAGAATATTCCCTATCCATAGCGTCCTGCCCCATTTTGTATGTTTACTAAGGGTTCGGTCTGGCTGAACAACTTGTCGATGGCTTAACCTTTCAGAAGCAGACATGTAGGAGGAGGATCTGCGTGGGAAGGACTCACGGGTGGCACTCGTGCTGTGGTACACGCGGGGAGGCAGGGGTGCACAGCAGCTGTTTTCCCCAAAAAGGCTTGGGAAAAATTACCACTTGGGGAGCACGACGGTCGTGGCCAGCAGGTTCAGCAGAGGCCAGGGCCAGCTGTGCTTGCTGCTGTCCGGGCCCTCAAGAGAAGATCTCCTCTTTGCGAGGTGTTTGATGGAAAGCGTGAAGTTTCTTTAACGTCCCGCAGCAGGTTAATGGCCAAATCGTTTCCTTGCTCTACTGTCCCAACTATTAGCCTGCTGTACCTGCAAGCAGCCTGCTGTTCTCTGTGATTGTTAATTTGATTGGTAACAAAAGCACTTCAAAGTTTATTGGATCTTCACAAGGCCTAGTTTCAAGGGTAATTAAACAACTCATTATATCTGGCAATGTTAATTGCATTTTTAATTTTATTTGTATTCTGACATTTGCTCTAGCTAAAAATAGTCTTTATAAACAGGACTGAAAGGGGAAACTAGAGACAGCCACGTATGAGTTGGCGAATTGTAGGTCAGGGAAGGGTGTGGATGTTACCCGTCTCAGGAACGGAGCTCCCCGTGGTGACTGACCCATCGTGGTTGCTCTTCCTGGTAAGTTCAGAGTCTTGGTGGTTTAGGGAAAAAAAAAGGCAAATTAAAATGTAATTAAATGGATCCAAACCACATTATGGTTTCTTAGATTCGTATTTGGCTAACCTCTTGTTTGGGTAGAGGGACTAATAAATGCTAAATATGCCGTGTTTAAGTCAATTGATAGGCCTTAAAATGACAACAACAGGCTCTTCCTCTGGAAAGATACTGGTTGTGTCGTTGAAGGCTTTACATATCCAGGTTTTACAAGTATGAATAAGGTCTTGCAGATCTTAAAGAGGAGACAAAGATTTCTCTTCCCTGTTAGATACTTTCAGAGAAGAAGAGAAAAGCTGAATTGCCAGTGCTTGGTAGACTTGGATTTAAAAGAAAGAATTTTAGAAACATATTTAAAAGCCTCAAGGACAACATGAAACAGAAGAAAATTCAAGCTTGAAAACAATTTATTTGCTTTTTGAATAATTAAAAAGTCAGTGTGAAATGCATGATAATGCATGTCAGTCCTCAGCCAACTAGCTATGCTAATTTATTCAGTGTAATATAGTTGGCAATTAGCGTTCTTCGGCTAACAATATGCCAATTAAGCATTCTTGCATTTTATTAGTCATTTCTCTCAATCAGTTTTTCTTGAAGATAAACATTGCGGTGCAGTTTTCGCAGGTAACCCCCGTGAGATCCGTGTGTGAACGGTAGCAGTCGGATCTCCGGGATGGCTGGTGGAAAGCTGAAAGGTGAACACTGTCCATTCCAGGGTAAATTGCATACAGCCCACTACAGCCCCCAGCATGTTCGTTTGCGGCTGAACTACATGCATGTGCGAAGGCTGGTGCTCATCATCCTCATGAGCGCTGATGCAGGTGCTGTGTGCCCTCCGTTGATTCGTGGTTTTGTGTGTGGTTTTGCCGAGGAGTCTCGGGGAGAATGTTGCTTCTGGAGAAGTCAGCCCGTCTGCTGAATTGGAAACACATCCAGACACAGCATGTTTTCATTTGACACAGATACTTACTCTAACACGTGTTCTGTGGATCAGCATTAAGCCCTGCTAATATCTGCGGGCAAATTAAAGCCTCTTGGTAGGTAGGAAATCTTTTTCTCTGAAGTCACCAACAGCGAATTCGAAAATGAGAGCTCAAGCGGATTTCATAATAAGGCAGCCTGTTGAAGTAACAAGGAGGTGGGTTTCTGATCGCTATTCTGCCTTGACTTGAAAAATGATTCATCAATTGCCAGAAATATTCCTGAAGATCTTCCCGTTAGATTAAGAACATGGCTTGAAGTTGAATCGGCACACGTGCTCTCAACCTCTCTAAAGAAAATAGCACAATTTCTGACTCCTGTCGTCATCAGTGACCTTTGTTCGTTGCAGCAGCAGTGCAAGAAGCACGTGTGGTTTAGCTTTGGGAGCGTTCAACCTTTTGCATATATCAGGCACTCCGTTTAATAGCTTTATCTCAGCAGCATCTTGAAGGTATAATGAAAAATGACTTTTCTCTTGTTGCTGCTTGATAGCTTTGAAGCTTGGATTTTGAAGCTGTGTTGAACGTAATAGACTTTTCTCTGGATAAACTGTAAGACGTGCCGTTCTTTCTGGGGGAAGCGGGGCTCTACTTCTTTGTGGTAGTGCCGAGGTGTCCTAGCGTTCAACGTCCCCCTTTTCGGGAGCATGAGAGGTGGCTTCATGGAGCACGGGAATAATCATAACTGGCATAAATCATTTGAGGAACTGTCAACAGAATATTACTTCTAATCTGCTTTTCCCATTTCTTTTTAGGGATTAATGCAAATCACATGTAATTACAGATTTTGTAGGTGGAAGCGAGTCCTTTTGGTACATTGAACAGAGTCAGATTTACTCTTTCACCTAATTCTTAGGTTCCCATCTATGTAACTGTGTAAAACAGACTTAGGGAATATGTTCAAATAAGTTTCAAAGATCTTGCTCAACTAATTTCTAAAACACAATGGATTTCAACTGTATCTCTGAGCGTGGCTCTCAGTGGTACGTCTCACTAGCCTTCTTAAATAACCTAACGCTTAATGTGGTTGTATGAAAGAAAACCAAAACAGGGATCAGAGATTAAGGAAGCTGAAATGCATAAAATTAGCTTTGTCCATAACAGTCAATTAAAACATCACTAGAAGAAAGAAAAATGCCACACAGGAAGATTTGTTATCCCTGCAAATCTGGTGTTAGAAACATAAGCAATTGTTCTGCTATCAGACGTGTCAGAAATAATGGTTAAAGTGATTGAACCACAGATAAATAAGTTTGAGGTCACTAATTAACTGTAACTTCTTACCAAGAAATCTAAACAACTGAGCTTGTCAGGCGACCGTGTTGGAAGTAGATCCAGGCAGCTGCCACTGGTTTCATGGGGTCACGACAGATTTCTGAGGAGCCTGTACTAAAAATGACATCATAGATCTTCGGTAACTTACAATTTATCTGTTACTACTTACCCTATACACCAGATTGTATAGGGTAAACTGCACGCTAATAGGTGCGGGTTCTGTCCCGTCTCCACCACCTCTCGCAGTCGTCTGTGTGGCTCCAACTTGGAAGTGGATGCGGTCTTAAAAAAATAATAAAATCTTTGTTAATATTAAATAGCAATTTAAAGTCTTCGCGTGTATGCAGAGCAACGTCGTAAAGACATTTAAAGAACAAAATACATCATCAAAAGGAGAATAGTGTGCTTTGTATCAACAAGCTCATTCTGTTAAGTAATGAGATCTGCTGGCTTGGTGCCAAGGCAGACAGTATCATTTATTGCAGTAATTCAACCAGAAACCGGAGAGCTAATTGTGTATCTTGGGCCTTGTGATTCCCAGTAACGCTACGGCTTCTTAACACGTTCCCTCTCTAATAGCAAACACGCTGTGTGGTAAAAGGATCCTTTCAGCATGTCTTCTTAAACCAGCTGCTGAAGGAGGAAGCCCATCGCACACGTTCCTTGAGAACTGCTCTCTGCTCCTTCCGTGGAGGTCTAGACAACACGAAATAAGTACGTATGCATGTGTGGTAACGATGCAAAGCTCTGGTCTCATACATGATCTGTGGGGAAACAGAGGAACCACGTGAAACTGAAGGACTGATTGGTTTTTAATTGCTCTGCAGCAAGAGAAGGTAAATTCTGTCTCCCTTCGGTAAGAATGGCAGCGGTCACAGTGCGCTGCCTTCTTGCTATTGCACAGCAAGTTCTGCTTTATTTCAGGGTTGCAAACACATACTTACAGAGCACCTTACTTACCAGGGGCCTTAATTGTTGTCCAGGTGCATGAGCTGTGCCTTGTGCCTGCATAAATTCCTAAACTGGTCAGATTTTGATCATCAAATATATTGCGCATGATGGTTTAAAAACTAATGCACAGCTGCTTCAGGTGATCAGCTGCAGGGAAAGTAACTGTGTTCGGGGAAGGTTTTTGAGGAAAGGAAAGGAAGGGATGGTGCTTTGGTACAAATAATTGGCCGGGGCATAATTTGTAGCGTGTTAAGCATGGAAGTAACATTTCGGAAAGAAAGTTCAAGTGCTCTATAAAAGAAGTTAAGACTAATTTCTTACTCTGAATTGGAATAACGCGCTTAATACTATATAAATATTTCTAAGTAAATGAAAGGTTTTATAGAGCATTAAAAATTGATAGCACATCAGTTGCCTTAAAAATGCATTGCTTTTCTTTCTACTCCTGCGCGTTGTAGTCAGCCTGTCATCGACAGTGACTGGTTTATTACCTTCCCACTTCTGAGCAGGCATTACAAATGCCCCGAAGTTTAAGTGAAGGCATTTGTGGTGGCTGCTGCGTGCCGACTGTTTTACTCTGCAAATAGCTATAAATTATGTATGGGGGATTTATGAATTAATCTATAGCGGATAGCTCATCCTCATAAATATTGTACGGTACCTTGCAGCCTCCTTATAACTTGCTGCTGAAGATCTTTAACCGCCAGGTTTTTCATGCTTTCCTCTTGTATCAGAAGTGGTGTTGATTTTCTGCGGTGCTGTGTTAGGCCATCTGTCAGTGCTGCACTTCGCAGCGCACGGAGCAAAGTGGTCAGATGCTGTGTATAATGGAGCGAGGGGTGCGCCTTTCCTTTCTGTGCTGGAAGGGGGGTGAATCGTCGGTTCCATTCCTGTGCAGCTATTTTTCCTTTCACCTGTGTCCTCTGAATAATACATATTTTCCCTAGGTAGCTAATTACGGGGTGAAATTAATACGGTAACAGATTGTAACCGCATCTGAAGATCTCAGTAACTAGCTATTAAAGCACTGTACGTGGCAGCTGGGTGCAGTGCTTAAATGTTCCCTTCACTCAAAATAAAACCAAGATGCAGTGGTACGCGCGAAGGAGTGACCCAGGTGGTTTGGTGGGGCTGGGAGGAACGCGCACCTTCTGCGTGACAGACTGAAAATGCCCATGCGGTTTGGATTGCTGGGCTAAGGAGTCACCAGTGACTTCTACCAGCAGTATCTGCCCTCCGTACTTGTAAACCTTCCTTTTTTTCAAAAATGCGGAATCGAAATATATAGTGAAGCGAAGTTCTGTCAGCAGTGTAGCAAGGAGGTGTTGCAGAGGTGAGCCAGAGTATCTCATTTCTTCAGATGCATTGCCATAACTCTGTGTTTGATGTGCTGGAATTTGGAATTCCTCACTGAGATGCAGCTGTGCACCCAACCACGCTCTGCCCCGCGCCGCAGCCCTCGGCCGGGCATCCCCAAGGGCATGTATCCCATCAGCCATCCTTGTGAAGGTGCCAAATCTGTGAGTTCCCGTTAAAACATCAGCCTCCTGTTCTGGCACCCGTATCGGGTATCAGATCAAGTCTTCCTGCCCTAAACTCCCGATCTTTGGGAGCAGTGGCGTTACATAGCGTGTGTAGTGTGTATCTGCCACCTGTGTGGCATGAGTGTGCTGTTGAGTGCATTGAATACACACTGACATTTTTGTCTATTAAACTGAAATGTCGTCCTCCCTGCCAGGGCGAATTCAGCTGTAACAGGAGGGGAGCCGTGAGGCCTCCAGAAGGGCTCCGTGAAGCCCTGGCACCGTGGGCAGCCTGCCGGCAGCGAAGGACACGCGGCCAGGACCCCCAGCATTGCCACTGCTTCCAGTCGAACCCAGTCAGGCAGCCCAAGCAGGCAGGGAAGCCGGCCTGTTGCCATCATCTGCTTTAGGTTTCCTCCTGCGTGATCTTCTGGTGTCGCCACTGAGAGCACCTGTGGGCTGCGGAACGAGTGGCGTTTTCCGTAAAGCTCGGGTTGGCTCTGCTGTCCTGAGCAACTCGGAACAAATGCTGATGGGCCCTGGGAAGAGAATTTAAATTTGGCAATATCAGTGCAAGAGGATTTCTCCAGCCTCCCTGCCTCGAGGAAGCTGCTCTTCAGTTAATTGGGTTACAGTAGACTGTAACCTTGACAGGAGAAATTGAGGAGAAATTGGTGATCTCCAGGATAAATTTCCACGCGACATGCAGCGCAGTGCCGCGGTAACGCGACATGTTACAGGTCTCACTGCCGAGCTGTCAGTCAGAAACCGGGCTGGGGAACGGAAATAGCTGGAAAACACTGAAATGTCCCCACCTCGGGATATTCTGAGGTTCTGCCTTCCCTGTGATGTTTCCGTGTTTGTTACACGGCGGCAGGCCTGCGGTCTGTGCCGTTGCGGAATGAAGGCCGGGCTCAGAGCGCCGCTCGCTGCAGCGGGGTGCCGGGTGCTTCGCGCTCGGCTCTGTGCGCTGCGGCACTGACGGCTGTGATGGCGGGGGGGAGGCACGCCGCCTGCCTTCGCGCCGATGAGAAGGCTGAAGCAGGGAAATTGAAAGAGGTTTCTGAAAATTTGTGCGACAGCCAAGAATAGAACTTGTTTCTTGAGTCCTGGTCCTGTGCTTCAACGGGAAGGTGAAGCAATATTGGAATTCTCAAGCGCTACCTTTGAGCTCTCTTAGTAACACTTCTATCATACACCTCTAATAAGACTGTTTTATTCTGAGAAAATACTGAATAAATAAGTTCACAGAACTACATTCCAGTCAAAACTGAAGGAAAACATCACAACGTTCCCTTTCTCGTCGTTTGCGGTGCTCAGTCTCTTTATGAGTCATTTTGTTGTCGCATCGTGGAAGTACCTCATTAGTCCCCGTCTATTCTTATCCTTTCCTATCTGACAGGCCTCCATTTTTTTTCCTCTCTCTTTGATATTGCGGATCACAGATCATCACGGCATCGCAATCAGCACTTGTTTATGCCTGCACCGCCGCTGGTGGTACCCATGCCCTCAGACATGAGCGGTAGTACCACGACAGTCGCCCATCTGCGGCTGAGCCTGCTCTGGATCTCGGATCTCCTTCCTGCTCCGGCGACTGACTGTGAAAGCAGCAGTGGAAAAGTGTACGGTTTGTTACAGAAACGTGCATCAGCAGCGAAGCTGTGTGATGGTTTTGGTATCTGGTGAATTACTGTTAGGATCAACAGTGGGTAGACGTGTGCGCGTTGCTTGCAGTGAATAACCAAACTTTCTAGGCAGCGCCTATGACTTCCTGATGGTGTTTCAGAGTAAAATCCGATCTGTGTTTAATATGCAAGGGAGATTATTTCTCCTATATGTAAGCATTGCATGTTGAGTTCTATGAGAAGAAATAACGCATTTTGGGAATGTGGACGTATTCCAGATCAAGCTGGAAGGAACAGAAGATCTTCTGTGAGCTTTGCCAGACAGGCACTTAAAGGCCTCCTCAGGTGACCTGCAGAGACAGAGACGAGGACCACAGGTACATGGTTCTGCAAGAACTTTTTATTTTCCTGCTACTTACGTAGGAGTACCACCCTTTTACTTTTCTCCACCTCAGTACCAGATGAAAGATGAGTGATTTGGTGATGCTCCGGCGACGAGCGGTTAGAGCTCATCGGATGTGTTTCTCACACTCCGTCTCCTCCTGACAACCTGTGTTTTCCTATCTATTTCTCGTCGGCTGCGTAACCTCCAGCTCTGTGGGGCTTTTCTTATTCTTCGCGTGCCAGTGTGTCATCACAGCCTGACAGCTCCTAGTTAGAAGGCATTTTACTTGGCCTGCCTAGCAAAAACGCCGCACACTGCAGGGGCCGGAGGGACCGGGGCCTCCAGGAGGCAGCACGGCTCAGCCCGGCGTCCTGCTAGCCGGCAGCGTGCTTCTCCGTGCCACATCCACACTTTTCCACCTGGAAGCCAGCAGCTCGTGGTGGCCGTGGGTTGTTGGCGGTGCTGGGAACAGCCTCGTGGAGGGACAGGCGTGGCGGTGGGGTGCTGCACGGAGCCCTCCTGGTAATCTCCTGAATTCACCGCTTCAAATCCTCCCTCTGCCGTAACGTCTCGAATAGCGATTGTTCTCCGTACTTCTTTCAATTCCGACTGCAAAATTGATCTTTAAGTAGTGCTTTTCTGTGTGGTGAATTAACCATTAGTGCATAATGGAGGAAAAACGCTTCTTCAAACACGGGGATTTTTTATGGCCATTAAATGAGAAAAGAAAGTGCAGAAGGCAATTTCTGTGCCTTGGGGATGGATCTGCTCTTCTGCTCAAGAAGATGGCTTTTGGGAGGGCCTAAGCCTATTGTCAGGAGACCCTGTTGTGCTGGCAGTGGAAATGAAACATGATGTGCCTTTGTGAGCCTTGCGCTAGGACTCAGGTTTTTATATTAAAGTGGTTTTTTCATATAAACATAACCGAGGCAGATTTGTCTATTCTGCTTTCAGCTTACTAAACAAATCCCGCGGTTGTTTGCAGAAGGCAGTAATTTTGCTTCCAGCGGGTCTGTTTGCGAAGAAATAATAAACGCTTGTGGGGAGGTTTATCTTGCCGTGCAATCCTCCAGGTGCCATTTTTTTTAAAATAATTGGAGTCTTCTCGTATCTCTAATTTCCAAAATCTTCCTATTTATGTCTCTTGAAAAATAAATGCCTGTCTAAAGCCGTGCAGTGGACAGATCTAATCACCGGTGAAAAGCGGCAAGAAACGGCAAATCAGTGCTTGTTTTAACTAGACCAAGGGGAAGGAATTGTGTAACGCGCGTTTCCACTGGCAGTCATTAAATCATTGGGTGCACAGGGATGAAGGTACCCGTACAAGGCCCTACGGAACGGCATCAGAAGGCAGTGCAGAGCGGTCGGTCGTCGTGCTGCAGACAGCTGGGAGCAGCGGGCAGTGACAGAGGAGTGAGGGTCTGCTTTCAGCCCGATGCCTAAAGACTTCTGGGAGGAGGATGGCTGGATCAACGCGTAACCCCAAGCTAAAACATGGCTGTCCATTAGTTCCCTCAATCAGGCTTTAAACCGCGTTTCCAACCTCCAAGACAAAATCCATTTCATTTTTTTTTAAACTTTAAATAAATACTATAAAAATTGAATGTCTCCTTGGAGACTCCTGGAGAATAAAAATCAGCAGCTCATTTTCAAATAATGTGTTAGTTTCTAGGTTTAAAATTCTTACCGATTCTAATTGAACTGTAGATACTTTCCAGAGTGCAAGTCAAAACAGAGCCATCAGCTCCGTGTATCGGTGTTAGAGGTTAAAGCGGTACAGTAGAAACAGATTAGATAGAGAGCAGGAACCTAGATTTCCATCCTGAGGTGAAGAATGTTTGGAAGTTCTTCCACCGTTAGAAAAAGTCAAGAAATTGGAAGGCTCCGCATGTACTGCGTGCCTGTTCATTCACTGGGTTGGTGCGTGGCGCTCCGGACATGGACGTTGTGTGTTTGGAAATCAGTCTGTTAGCGGGCTGTGGGGAAACCACAGCTCCGCTCTGACACGGCGCTTTGCAAAACTTTTGGACGTACTTTGAGTATGGGAAAAAAAATCTTAGTCCGGTATTGAAATAGTGCATGCTCTAGTACTCTTTTTCTTTCTCTCAAACTTGCAGTAATGGTCTAAACTCAGGCTTTATATAAACTAGCATTTCCAGCAAGAAGGTGCGTTGTGCTGCGCTCAGGAGAGCAGGATAACGTTATCACAGCCACCCGATGGAGCACAGCGCCTCTGCCTAACGAGCGTTTTAGCTCTGTGGGGTTTTTTCCATCATAATTTTGTTGGCGTCTTCAGAGGATAATCGCAGAGGAAAAACCTTTCAACGGGCTGCAGCACAAAAAGGGAATAAATACCAATAAATACCTTCCTCTTGCTGCACGCCTGCTCTTTCGGTCTCCCCGCTGCCCTGCAGCTGGAGAAAGCCTGAAGGTTGGAATTAAAGAGCAGGTGCATGCTGAGTGAGTGTGACTTGGGAAAACAGCAGATAGGATGTTCTCAGGGTTTTTCTTGACCCCAGACTGAAGCAAAGAAAGCAATAAAACACAATTAAATCATCTATTGATTTGTGTATCAGAGAGGAGTTTTGTCCTGAGCTACAAGCATGATTTTGGGCTCATTTCTCTTATAATTCAACGTAGGCTAACAGAGAGAGACGGTCTTTTAAAGATGCGGCATTCTGTTTTTAATGCAAACGTACTTTTAAAATGTTGTTTCATTAAACGGCCCTTTGACTTGCAGTAATAATAACGTGATGAATAATTTAAAGAGAGAATATTTCTCATTTTCGGGGCCTACGGAAGAGAGTTTATTCATAGTCCAGGCTTTTGTTGAAACCGAGTGAATTACCGCGTGGATGACAAATCCCAGACAGCCCTGAAGGCCGAAGGTCTGTCGGTATTTATGGAACAAATACATCAACTCGGAGGGGCTCGAGCTTCCCCCCAAGGTCCTGTCGGTGCAGGGGAGGAATCAGCGGGCGGCAGCCGGAGCCCCTCGCAGGGCCGGCGTGGCGTGGGTGCTCACCGAGGGGACCCAGCCCACCACTGAGTTGAGATGAAGCTGCAGGCTTTCAGGTAGGCCTAACGCAAAGTAATACGGGGCTTAAACCATTTCCCTGTCAAACGAAACGGCTCTCGGATTCATCCATCACCAGTGCTTGCTTTTAATAGCAGTGGGAGTTGGTCAGCTGCCAAGCAACTTGGGAAGAAAACGAAGTGCCGGAGCTGCGAGAACTATTTTTGGAGGTGAAACCTGCTACCAAAATAGACAGCAGTTCCAGCGATGGAATCGGGAGATTTCTGCTGGCCTCGGTGGGTTTTGTCTGGCTGTAGTACTTGGAGATGTCACAGCAAGGAATACCGCTAGTGGGTGAGTCCTGGCCAGGCTCCTGTGCGAGCTTCGTGCTGACTCCCAGCCCCGGCGCGCTCCCTTCGCACAGCCCACGGACTGGCACAGTTCAGACAGCTTCAGCGCAACCCAGCTCCGGCATCACAAAATGAATTCCCAGATAGTAAAGCCTTGCAAAACAAACCCCTGGCTCCTAAATTAGTTAGATGTACTGACTGGCCAACACAGCCAGGTGGTGGGTGGCTGTGCCGTCAGCGACAGACCCCATGAGCAGCAGCCTGGTGGGCCCGGCCTGCCCGCGGCGCGGTGCTGTGCACCCTGGGGCCCAGCTGGGCCCTGCACCCCGCACCCTGCCAGTGTAATGACACTTAATGGCAATTAATGTGTTTACTCCCTGTCGGGAGGCTTTCTTTAATAATCCTTGAAATGCTGACTCTTTGAGGTGCGTTTGTAGTCCACCTTCAGCCTAGTCCAGGGAGAGAAACCCAGCCTGATTCAGCAGCAGACTTGGTGCTGTTTGGCGTGCTGCTTCCCGCAGAAACTAAAAGCTGAAGGTGGCAGACAGAGCTGGGGGCATATGGTACAGCAAATAACGGTGTGCAGGCTGCTGTGAAATGGTTCGGGATGGGCGCTGTCCTGGGGTTCGAGCAGCGCCTTGTATATGGCATATACTTGCCATGGAGTGGAACACGCCATCATAGGCTGCTTCAGAGTAAATGCTGGATTTAAAATATTTGTCCTTCTTGAAAACTTTTACTAATTTTGCAATACCACAAGAAATTCTATCCACACTTCTGTTTCTTATTCATTCATAGTTAAACTTGGTAATAGAAAAGATCCCCATTAAAACATGGGGGAAGTTCTGTAAAGAGGACACTTCCCTCTGACGTTGTAAATGATTTACCAATGATTCTATTTAGAAGTGACTGTGTAGTCCACTAGCTTTCCCTTTTCCAAGTTGTCGGGATATCTTTGCTGCATGTGCTACTTGTTTGGGCATCTCTGATCACTGCTTCAGCCTCTTGCGTTACTTAATAAATTATTAAATGCTTAATAAAAGTAATTATTAGTTAATAGTGAAATTGAGCAGTGTCACTGAGCGAGTGACATTCAGATCCCATCATCTGCCTCAGAACCGAGCTGCAGTCTGTGCAGTGCCGCTTTTGCTCGAAGTGCCACATTCCCCAAGCATTGAGCTTATCACAAACGATGGCAAATTATTCCACTTGCACAGCAGCAGGTGCCCCTAGGAGTGACGGCGACAGGATGACCAGCTGCTCCTACAGATAATACTGAAATTAGGAAAAGTGTTAAATGCACGCGGTGAAGTGTCAGTGCCTCCTCTTTGAGATAAAGCAGCCAGGATGGTGATGAGGCTATTCTTTTTTTTTCACAGCTCATTTTTATTGACCAAGAGGAAATGCAGTACTGGAACTTGGATTCCACTTGTATTTATTTAGAAATGCTAGGTTGTTGTATTCTTTTCTTCTAAAATGTATCTGCTTATTCAAGAAGTCTTTGTCTCAGTGATATGTAGAACAACCTGCCAGGATTTCTCAGCTTCATTAAGTGTTTCATTTAGGATGTTATTTAGAAAAATTACTCCCTTATTTTATATTTCAGTATCTTCCATGCTTTCTTAATACTTCGTATTAACTGTGACTTATTACAACCTAAACTATTTGCAGATGACTTTGTATAAAACCTGCCGTTCAAGGTACCGGTATTCAGCCACTCATTTGTGAGAGTGATGCTGAAGTTCAATTCCTCAAGCACTTTTGTAAAACAGCTTAATCAATTCATCTTTAGTCATTCATCTTCAGGCTGCTGCCTTCCTGCCCCCGGCTGGTGTGTGCTGTGGAACGGCCTGGCGGAGGATCCTGCCTGCTCACCTCACCCTTATCCCTCCCGCCCTTGTCTGCGGCCGCAGGGTTTCGCTTGCTGAAAATGTCATCCCTGCCTCGTCATTCCAACTTGTGCTTTCCAGGAGCATCTCTTTAGCATGACGTGTAGAACGCTGTGTTCTGTCAGCTCGTAGGGCGCGGGGAGGTGACTTCTGCAGCCCCCAGCTCGAGGCTCTTGGAAACGCAGCCCCTGCCTCAGGCAGCGCTCCGAGCGTTCCCCCAGGGTGCCCCAGTCAGGGTCCGTGATAAAAAGGGCGTTCAGTTTGGGCTTCGGCAGGGGAAGTCGGTGACAGAACTGTGTCTTTACTGGCTTTTTTGGTATGTTTCCCTTGCCGTGGCGCGGGAGGCCAGCCGGGGTTTCCCAGCAGCACAAGCCTTTCTCTCCTCTCCGTGCCCGCGTACTCATGCGGTGCCACTTGGCTCCTCCTAAGGGAAGAGGTTTTGCTTATCTCACCTGTTCCAAAAAAGTCTGAACTCTGAATAACCCTAATTAACTGGAAACTTGATAATCTTTGATCAAGATCTGGGTCTGTTTAAATGTGCAAGCACATTTTTGAAGCACAAGTTCTTCTTTGCCCCCCCTTTCCTTAAACCCTTTCCAGTTCTTGCTGCTGGCCTGCTGTGTGGTGGAGGAAGGTGAAGCCTCCGCTGCCTATCCTGATGTTTAACCTTTGCTTATCTCAGAGTAATTCCACCCGCTTTCACCAAATTTCCTTTTTTCCCCTCATGCTGATAGACAGTGGAGGCACTTCAAATTATTAAAAAAAAACAAACACAAACACGTGCACTCACACAACACTGGTGACCTTCAATTAACTTTATTCTGCTGC
Organism: Nettapus auritus; assembly: GCA_011076525.1. Classification (NCBI taxonomy): domain Eukaryota; kingdom Metazoa; phylum Chordata; class Aves; order Anseriformes; family Anatidae; genus Nettapus; species Nettapus auritus. The sequence goes on along the minus strand of CM021776.1, from coordinate 19,685,465 downwards.
GTTTTACATTAAAATGATTCGTGTGTGCCACAGGATTTCACTTTCTATGTAGAAGCGGGCCGGTGTTAAATGTATTTCTACATCACCAAATGAAGCAACCCGAGTAGATGAAATGGAACTGGGCTTCAGGGTGAGTCCCAAGGCTATTTGATGTACTTATGCCTTTTATTTCCTGCTTAATTTTCTGCAGGAGTAGCTATGTTGAGGGGTTTATTATACAGGTTATTAAGAGATGGGAATGTTGCTGTTCAACCCCGCAGAGGAGCTGCAAACGGTGAATGTTTCGTGTCAGGTCAGAGAGAGCCGGGGAGCAACGGAGAGCACAAAACCGGAGTTGTGATGCAGCTTTACCAGTGGGATCGTTTGCTCCGCTGAGATGGGGAGAGAGGACACCGGGGAATTCGGCACAGGGCTTGTCCACGGGGCTGATGCGTAGGATCTCCTGGTAACGCTGCGCACCATTAACTTGAACAAACAATTCTGTAAAAACAGTGCTTTTGGTAATTAAGCGGCTTGGCACCCTAGGAATGGGGAATCGTTAGCTGCTGATATTCTCCCGAGGACATAGAGCTGTTTGATCTCGGGGGATGCTGGAGATAAAGGGCTGTTTGTTTTCCTGGGTTAGATTCATCGCCTGATTCTTTCAAGTAAAAAGATAAAAAATCATAAACAGAATCTGTTGAAGGCAAATAGCCCAGCGAAGCAGCGAGGTGTCTGTAGTGCTCTCCTCTCGTAATGAGTCGGATTAAGTTTACCCAGAGTCTTCTCTAGGCTTTCATTTTAATGATGGCCAGATGCTCCCAGAGCTGCAAGCTTTATTACGACCAGTAATCTAAAAACTTGCCGTATGTACTGCTGGGTGTTATGGACCTAGTTCTGATGATTGACTTTGATGCGTTTCTGTAGCTTATTTGCTTGTAGCTCAAGTCAGCTTGTTGTAGACGGTGCGGAGAAAAAACTTCAGAGGAAAGCCATTACAGCTGTAAACATTTAAATGCTTAGTTTCACAGTTCACTGGTCTCAAGCAACCAGCTGCTCGTTTTCATCTGCCTTTTTCTTTTGTTCTGTGTTTGCTCTGTATTGGGAGTGACTTTTGCATCGATTGTGTCAGGTCGGGTGGATTTTTTCCTTTAAATTCTAACGAAAAGCTTAAGATGACTTTGCTGGTTTTGATTGTGATTCTTGTCTGTAGTAGTGAATTATTTACAGAACAGTTTGGCCTTGACAAAAATTTCCTGGGGGAGGTCCTAGTGCTTTCAGCAGATGTTCGATCTGCTGTTTCGTGAAGCCACAGATCCAGCGGACAAACCAAAGGTTGCTGCCTCGTGCTTCGGAAGCTGGAGCCTGGCAGCTTTGCCGGAGGTGCCTGTGGGGTGAATTGCGTGCGTTACCATCACTGCTTCGCTGTGGGCAGGGGGCAGATGGTAGCTGCACACCCCCAGCTCCACCGTCGGTCAGAAGCGTGCAAGCAGTATCAGTGGAACCCGCTGTGACTTTGTGAAATTCGGCAAGCTTTGAAGCAGCTGCGGAGCTTCAAAACCATGTCCTGTAACGGCGGGTGGCTTAGTCCCAGCATTACCTGAGCCCGCGCCCTGGGTACCCTGATGGGTGACTGGCAGCGCTTGTGCACCCGCACACCCGGGTGCCTCTGCGTTGCGTGTTTGTGCTGCGGGGCTCTCCCTGGGTTTCTCCTTCCACAAAAAAGCACCCCGTTCTTCTTGGGCAGGCTGTGTAAATCCTTGCTATTTGTGAGGGTCCCTTTATGTCGCTAAATAGCGTGTGCTTTTTTTGTCAGTCCATTCCCGGCACTGTGAAGGACGGGTTTGCAGACAGAAGAAAGGCAGTAGGTTCTCTCTGTTCAACTTTCAGCTTTTTATTTTTGTTTGGCGTTACGTAAGTGCACCAGGCTGTATTTTTTTTTACACGTCTTTGCTTTCAGACTCCTTTGAACTCTGCACCACTTAAATCCAACAGAGAGTGGCCAACCGCACGCAGAGCGGAGCTGTGGACACCCGAGCACGTGCAGGCTTTGTCGGGAGCTTGGCAGCCCTCCAGAACGAGCGCAAATCTTTTGCCCCTGCGCGCCTGCTGTTAACTCAAAGCCCCGGAGGAAGAGCCGGGCAGCAGTGGTTCCAGCCCTCCAGCTGGTAACCGTCCCTCTGCTGATCAGGTAAACGCTCACACAAATACACAGAAGTGTAGAGAAAACAGGATGAAGACAAAAATCCAACTTACTTGGTGCTGCATCCCCGTAACACAATCGCATTTTAAGTAGAACTTAGCACTGGTCTTTAACGCTGCGGCAGCCGAACTGTGTGCTCCAGGGCATTGCCATGAGCGCTCCGAGTCACTGCTGCGGGACTGGGCTCTGCGGTCCGGGCCTCGTGTTCCGAATGGAGCAGGTGAGTGATTAAAAGCGGCGCCAACCCAGGCACGTTTTCAGTTGGGCTGATACACCTGCACTGGTGCACAGCCCCGAGCTCTCCGCGTGCTGCAGGTGCCTGCTGCAGGCCTTGGGGCCGAGCTCCTGGCGGGAGCTGGATGGGATTTTTCTCTCCGGTGTGTCAGGAAGGCCAGGCGCCCTTTAAATGCCCAGGAGCGCTGGGGCTCAAGGCCAGGCTGCTCTTAATTGTGTGTGCAGTAAAACAGAACTTTAGAGAGAATTTCAGGGCGAATTTCAGCATTGGATGCGTTTGTACATTTTATCCACTTTCTTTCAGGCAACTTTCAATTTCTCCAGGGCTTAGCATAACAAATGGCACTTGAAGACCAAAATGCTTCGGTTTCTCTGACCAGACAGATTATTTCCAGAGCTCTCCCTCCGACTAAGCTAAGGGTAGAGAGCTTTTTGGATCTTGGGCTTTGGAGCCCAGGAGGTTGAAATTTCCAACATAAACACCTCGACTTCTTCCCCCTGATGTTTGTATTGATAACATGGACGTCTGAGGGTGATATGCCTTCATTTCGTAACTCTGTCCTGGATGTTGTTTAATTCATACGTTTCTTGGCTGCAGAACCCTGTGCGGAATAATAAAGCGCTAAGGATATGCAAAACAGAGTTAGGAAAGCCAACAGATTTAGTCAAATGATTGCACCGTGATGCAAGGTCACGTCTCTGAGGTATAAAGTAATGTGCAAAGATCTGAAATATTAAAGAATTTGGAGGCTGAAGGAGAGAGAAAGCACCAACCCTTGCTAATGCACAGGCGTACAGCACGGGAGCAAAAAGCTCGTGTGGCCTCATCCTTGACGTGAGGGAGAAGGAGGGTGGGCTGCTCGCTTACCTGCCGAGCTGGCAGGGGCAGAACACGAATGTGCCGCGGGCTGTGCGGATGGGACCCCGCGGGCCCTTCGGGGACAGTGAGACCGGCCTGGGGGCACCGAGGGAAAGCAGCAGGGCTGAGGCAGCACACAGGTGCCTTCCGCAGAGGGAGAGCAAAATGTTCCTTTTCCGTAGAAGCCGGGATTTGATTTTCCTGCTCATTACGGATTCCAGCAGACTCGCAAAAACAGGAGTCCCAGCAGAGCTGCTGGCATCTCTCCAAAGCACAAGTCTTACTCAGAGCCGTGGCACTAAGTGCTTGAGATAAGGGTGACTTGACTTCTGGCAGCGATCCTGCTCAGCCTGTCTGAGCGATGGTTCTCGGGGATATCATTACAGGTACCTTTTAATGAATTTCGTGAAGCTGCAGGTTTAATTTATCTCACGCTGGGCTTTGCTGAGCTATTATTCTTCATGCAACTTCTCTAATTTACTAAGGGCGTTTTCTTTAGCACAGGAATGTCAGGGAAATTATTCAAAACAATGCGATTTGGTATAGCGATCCGGGCAAAATATGAATTCTGCAGGGCCGTCAGAAATACCATCAGTCAGCTCGCTTGGCTCGGGAGGACTGATGAGTAGTCAGGGTTTATCACAAATTTGGGTGCTAAGCCTGGCAGGAGGCTGACACAGAAGTGAAGCCGTACATCATCATCATCCGAATTTGGGTGTATATGGGGTTTCACAGAGGAGTTGCTAAAAATATGGCTAGGCTGTATCTTCAAAATATGTGAGTGAAATCTCGCCTGAGCTTTTCCACTTTATTTTTCCCTTACTGCAGTCTGTAAAAGCTGCCGGGAGCCGCGGCTGTTTCCATGGGTTAGCAAGCACAACCCCTTCGTTTTCCTCACCCAACAGGCAAAACCTGCAAACGTTTCCCTTTTGGTGCAGGTTAATTAAAGCCTCGAGCTCCTTGCTGAGACACAAACTTGCGCGGGCGCTTTGTGGTTGGGATCCTGGCAGGATCCCCGCGCAGAAGGGGAGGGCAGCGCGCGTCCGTGCAGCCTGGTCCCGAAATGCCCCATCTGCGGGGGCTCGGCCCAGGCGCCGGGCTCCGAGGAGGTTTCCACGCGGAGAGCTGGGCAGAGGCTCCCGGCAGAGGGTGCAGGAGCAAACTGGAGCAAAACCCTGCAACTTGTGAGGGGTGAAGAAACGCCCGCTGTGAAGTGCCCGGCTCCAAAGGGTTCCTTGGCTCCCGCAGAGGGGCTTCTGCTGGGGTCGGCCTCGATGATTTCTGCAGTGCTACTGCTGACTTAAAAATGTCTGGAAAAAATGGAGGCCAGCGTATGCTGGGATTTGCAGGTTTTTTTTCCTGCGTGGATTGTTGCTGCACTGGACTAAGAAACGAGTATCTGCAAGTCCTGTCTTCCCAAAGACAATGTGCATAATAACTCCGTGCAGATGGGAGCTGAGGGAGGAGGTGACGTACTCAGGTCCTGATAGATCTTGCTGTTGTATTTATCCTTTCAAAAAACAATTTACCAACCCCGTTTTTCCAGGATTAATCACCACTTTGTCTTCAAATGGGGCTTGAAGGAGAGAGAATCCTGTTTAGTACCAACGCAGTAATACCGCGCGCCCTAAAATGCAAAGTGCAGTGGGACTTCAAAAGATAGACTGTCGGCGATCGGTTTGCATGGACACGACCTGATTGCTTGGTCTGAAAGGGATTTTCCTTGTCCGTGGAAATGTTTTCTTTGCAGAAGGTTCCCAGTATGCTTCCGGTGGGTTTTTATTAGAGAGGTAACATTACCTCAGGCAGAAGGATCCAAGCGACTCGCGGGCACCCTGCCAGTGGTTTTGGGAACTTGGGGCCCTGAACTGGCTTTGGGAATGGAAACCAAGGTTTTAAATTACCTAGATATTGAAGGATTTCTTTTAGAAACTACCTGTTCTGATGCTCTCCCTTGTTCCTGCGGCTTTTTATGAAGGCAAACTCTGAAATGGAAATGCTGCCGCTCCTAACAGATTTCACTGCTGCCCGTCTGCCGTTCGCGGTTGTTTGCTCCCTCCTATCTCAGCGGAGCTTGCAGGGGTTTTCCAGTGCTTCTGGACAGCACAGAAGCGGTCAGTAAATGTGACCCGTGTGCTCGCCTCTCTTCCCCGTGTTTTACTCAATTGCACAGGTTATGCTCTCTCGTCTCTCTTTAAGCTGGTCGAGTCCAAGTTGGTTCTTTAACCTTTTCTATTCCTTTTCTGCTTTTCTCATATATCTGTTCACTTTCTGCTTCTACTTTTTTTTTTTTTTTTAATTTATTTTCCCTGCCTCATCTTTCCTCTGCTGCATGTTGCTGGTGAGGAAAGAAAAATAAGGCAAGAAAACCCTCCAGGAGATCTGTAATCATCCCAGCATCTTCTGGCGGTGAGTTTTTCAGCCTGTTCCAAAAGAAATGTGTTTGTGTTATTGCAGGCTTCAGCCTTGAAGTGTATAGCTACGTATTTGTGAGGAGATGGGCTTCAAAACACCGTGCCATGTAAGGCTGCTGTCTTTAAGTGAAACGGGAAAAAAGTAAGGGAGAGGATGCTGTGCATGCACGGATCAGCGTGAGTTTGCTAAATAGGTCTGAGCTGCCTGGGACCCATCCAGTGAAGTGACCCAGGTGGGTTTCTGGATCGTTCCCAATCCAGGTACCGTGCCCAGGGCCTGTCTTCTTGGGGATTTAACTCACGGCCCTTCAAGTTCTTGCAGCATTCTGCAAGGAACGAACTAATTCAGTGACCAGGGCTGCTTCTGGAGGGACAACATGAATGTTTAGAATCGCTGCGTTGCTGACGGTAGCCGTGTCTCCTCGTTTAACACGTGTATCCCACAGCCCAGCCCGTTGTCACGGTCCCTTGTTCATACCCTGAAGAACCCTTCCAAGAGCAGCTGCTTTGCGGGCTGCTCCGCAGGGCGGTACAACCAGCCCGTCTCGGGCCCTGCCTCGCCAAGTTCTGTGCCGAGTTTTGCTCCTTGGTTAGGAAGCCACGTAATATTTTTTCTTCCCTTAAAGCAACAAAGGCTCGTTAAATGGAAAACAACCTTTAGAGGCATCGAGGGAGTGTATCAGGCATCCCAAACCAGTACAATTACTCAGTTTGAGGCTACATTTTCCAAATGATTGCAGTCTGTGCCAGTCAGTTTTATTCCCAATTACTGCCAAAAAAATTCTATTTCTAGGCTGGGTCCTCCCTATCAAGGGAAGAGATGAAACGTCAGAGAATGTAAAGAGTGCAGGAAAACAGGCAAGATGCACCGATAATTAATGCCTGAAGGGAAGGCGATTCGCTTTGTTTGGTGTTCTGTTTGAGCCGACCACGTTTCAGCAAATCTAACAAATTGTCTAACACGTGGCGCGGGCTGATTGCCAGAACAAAGCAGGAGGTGTCGTTGTGCGGTGCCTTTTCTAAAAGCAACGTTGTACAAACAGTGTCCCACGCAAGGCCAGGCGCTTGTCACCTCCTGTTTCTTGTACCGGCGCCTTCTGAGTGCCTGCACTGGTGGCTGCACGAGGCAGAGCACTGTTAGGTTCGCTGTCTTTTAATTGAAGTGACTTAATTTCAATTGCCTGAAGCCTGGAGACAGTTTCGTTCCACCCCAGTTCACTGGACAGCACCGTAGCAGCCTGGGTTATCCTGAAAATATTTTGCCTGCACCAACCCCGCTCCCGAGAATAAATAAAATGCATTTGAGCGAAGGCAGTGCCGTTTCCCATTCAGCCTAAAGTTTCATTTAGCTGTTCAAAACTGATCCAGAGGAGATCGAAAATGCGTCAACTTGACTGCAGAGAGCAGCAGCCTTTTATCGCATTGTCCCAAGAGCAGCCGAGTAAAGAAGCAGGAAATCTCACCCCATTTCTCTTGCTGTTTTTCTTTCTCTGCATTCAGAGGTAAGAAACAAACCCCAAACCCCAGCCCCGAGCCCACCGGATCTTGTTTGCCTGCACCTCCGGCAGCAGCTGGCCTCACGCCTGCTGGCGGCTGTGTTCCGCAGAGACCCCTCCTGCGGGAGCTCCTCTCCTGCTCCAGGAGGAAGAAGCCGCCTTCCTCCCGGCTGTCCTGCCCGGCCGAGCACACGCTGGGACGACTTCAAGCTGTGGAAAACCCAGGAGAGGTTTTTTTCTGCACGTAGCGATTGCAGCTGTTTGCACTCCTCTTCGTGCTCGCTCCTGTGCCGTGCGCTCCGCTGGCTGTCAGTTTCCTGAGACAGCGAATTTGCTGCCAGTGACCTCAGTACGTGTGCAGGCCCGAGGCCGTGGAGACGAGAGCCCCGCAGGTACCGAACGTGTCCCCGTGCGTGGTGCCGCGCTGCGGGTTTGTCCTCGCCACACGACGGACTTTGCACGTTCAGCACTGCAGTTACACCCAGGGAGACCTGAAACCCTAATGCCTCGCGTCAGTTGTTTGTGCCCCGTATCGTGCCCGCCTGCTTTGTGGAAGAGCTTCGAGCTTTTATCTCAACTTCTGTAGAGCCGTAGTAATAACCCGTTATAAGCCTGCCTGACCTGAATGTCACTGTTAGCTCAGGAGAGCGAGATAAAGGCTATAAATCCACCCCCCTGAGTTTTTTGCGGCGAGCATCGATTTGATTTCCGCTACAGCTTCCCTCCTCCTCCGTGCTGGCACACACACGGCTGTTTTCTGTCTGAAGCCTGGGGGCAGCCCCCGATAATAAAGCCCCCGCACGAAAGGAGTGCATCGCGGTGACCAGCTTGGGGCAGGACACCCCCAGGAAGCATCCCGTCCGTAGAACCGTGAGCAGCCAGCCGTAGCAGTGCTCCTCCGGGAGTGTCACCGGTGTCTGTGCCCACCCGAGCGTGACGGGCACGAGACAAAGGCACTCGCCCAGCACACAGAACCTGCCCACGTCCCTTGGGAGCAGGGTGAGGCGACGTGGTGCTGCTGTGCGTTGCCTTCAGGTTCTGCAGGTTCACAGTCGCACGGTAAGCGTGTGGTGGTGGTCGTGCTGCTGCCCGTTTCCTAAAGCAGCCCCGCAGCTTTGTGTGGCGCCGTGTCAGCAAAACGGCAGGTCAAGAAATTTGTTACATGATGATGCAATCACCTCGCAAAATGCAAAATACAAAAATAAATAGATAAATAAAAAGCATTCAGCGGAAGCTTGTAGTACGTGCACTAAAACCCTGATCCAGCAGGAGGATAAGATTTTTTTTTCATTTATGAAGCCTTTATTATCCGTTTTTGGAAGCAATTCCTGTAGTGCCTACTCGTAATCTGTGGGGTTTGTAGGTCCGCCTGGCCTGCCCCTCGGCTGCATCAGGATAACGAATGGTCTGAAGCACAACGCCAGCTCTGTCAGCGCTGCAAACCCCAGCCACGGGTTCTGTGGGCAGCCCTCCAGGGTTCGGGGCAGGGCCCCTGCCTGAGCCAGGCTGCTGCTGGGGGCAGAACCCATCCAGCCAGCCTTAACTTCACAGCTGGCTCTCCTTCCTGCTTCAAGTTGGGGAGTTAGGAGTTAGTCGCCATCTGGCCTGGTTTTAATTCGCTTTCTCATAGCGTTCACGTCTTCAGTTGCCAAAACCAGAATGGTTTTTCTTTTGTCAGTGGTACGGGAGAGGTAAGACAAAGGCCGTGCCCCAGGAGGCGCGCTGGGAGGCCGCCCGCGTGGCACCCGGCAGCACGCGATGTGAAATGATTTGCTTTCCTTTGTCTGGAGCTCTGCGGACAAAGGCCCTTGAAGACAGAGACTGGCCTGCTGGCATTAACGTAGCCTCTAGTGAATGGTTTTTCCTGTCTCTCTGAAACGACATTTTCTTGATTTGTCAGGATTGCGGCTGAAATTGCAGACAGCTTTGCAAGACGAGGTGCAGGCTCGTTAGGCAGAGCCTGCCCTTGAATTTCTTGTGTGGGCACCAGGGTGCTGCTGCCTGGCTGGGGAGAGCCATTGTCCTGACTTCCGTACGGGCAGGAGATCCACCGCATTGCAAGTCTGCCTGGGAAATGTCACCTGAAGATCCACCACGGTCAAAACGCGCTGGCTTCATACCTCAGTCGCTGGAAAAGTTCAGTGCCTGTATTCAACGGGCAGCCTGGACTTCATTTCCAGAGCCGGGCGGCTCTTCCAGTCCCTTGTGAAAGCGTTCCTGACGCTGGCATCCCGCAGGAGCTACTGTGCAGTCGCTTTGTATTCATGTTTAGGGCTTTTTTTTATTTGTACCTTTACAGGGATGAAAATGTTTCTAATTTACGGTGTGGTTAAATGTCTTGTAAGCGGTATAATGAAACTTTATAACTCCCGTCAGCTTGGGGCTTTACCAATCATCTGTCTCCAGGAGATGTTAATTGCTAACTGCTGCTGCGGTTTCCAGTTAAGCGAGATCCTGTCTGTTGTGTGTCTCGGTTCCAGGGTAGGCTCATTTTTGTTCCCTATTTTCCCGTGTAATTATAATGGATTTTTTTCATAAAAAGTCATTTAGTACCTAGGGCACCGCGGCTTAATGATATTTGTGCATTCTGGCTCTTTTTTTAAATGTCAGCCCCGTATATAACGTTTAGCTCTCTTCATGATTTTTATATGTTACTTAAAAACTATGATAAAAATGTCACAGAGAGAGCTCGTACAGAAACAGCAGCATCGTTTTGAGTCCTTAACGTGTGATAGAGCGCACACAGCTACGCGGGAGCGGGCTGTAGGGATGTACACGCTGATCGCTGCGGGCGCAGAGGTGCGAGGCGGTGCCACCAGCGCGGTGTCACAGCCTGCGGGGAGGCTTCTCTCCTGCCCACGTCCTGCCAGCGCAGACCTTTGCGGCTGGTAGAAGGGCTGTGGAAAAGCTGTTGGTTTTTCCCTTTGGAGAGGGATTTAAAGGAAAGAAACCTAATGGAAGATGTGCGTGTAACGTCAGTGAGTGTCTTTACGAAATGTTACGGAGCCCCTGTAAACGGCTCTGGCAAGGCTTCATAGAAAAGCGTGGCTCGTGATGTTTCTAAAACACTACGGTTTTTAGGAACAAGTTCCTTAGCCATGGGAGAATTGCCTGCTGATCCATCCCATCGGCGTCCTGGCTTCCACCGCGGTCAGTGCTGACGCAGGCACTGCGTTAGTGCTGCGGGGTTCTGAGCAGCAACGTCGGAGGGCTGCGCAGGAATGAGGAGGCCAGGCCGTAAGCAGCCACCCCCGACCTGGGCTCTCTGTTCTCTCCTCTGCCTCCTTCATACTCGTGTGTTTAAACGTACAGAAAGGATAGTTAGAAATTAATCCTATTAATCTTTGGAACCGTTTTGTTACATAAATACTTTGTAATGTTCAGTTCAGCGTTGTCTTGGCTGTTGGTTTCTGGTTTGGCTTTGCCCTTGTGGCGCCGTCTGCAGCCCCGTTGAAGGGTTGGGAGCTCCCTGGGGCTGCGCTCCTCCTGCCTCGCCTGGCAGCGGGACGCCTGCGATGTATTGCTATTTAGCAACACCGTCTTCCCGGGCAGAATCACAATTAGAGCAGAAGGAATCTCACCCGTCAGCCGGCCGTGTTCCCGTGACACGTCCAACTCGCAAGTCAAACACTGAAATCTTTAAGCAAAACTGTTCTTCGCCACAGCGCGAATTGTGTACGAGTAGGGAGCTAATTGCACTGTTGCTAATTCTGCTGAGGTGCTGTGTTAGGTAGAAACCGTGGTTTCCCCTCGCAGCGTGTGGTTGGCATCGCGCAGGCCGGTCTGCACCCGCCCGTCTGTTAATAAAGGCTGAACGCCGGAAACTTGGGGAAGTTCAAATTGCAAATGAGATTTAGTGGCCATTAAAAAATGCACGATTGAAGCTGCTTAGCAAAGGACGCAATTTCTGGAAAAAAAATAAATCTGAAATCCTTGCTTAGCTCCACTTATTTATACTTCGTGGGGGAAACAGGAGCTGAAGCTGATGCTTCCTGCTGTGCAGGAAGACAGGCAAGAATGTCCTAGCCCTTCTGGCCCTAATTTCCATCACTGTCAGTCCGTTCTTCAGTTTGCTGTTAATGTGCAGGACAAACGATGCCTACTGCTCCCTTACGTTGTTACACGTGGTGCTGAACTGTAGGTAGCACAACCACCCTCGGACGGCTGTGACCTAAATACATTCCCTTTCCTTTGCCTTTCTTTCTAATCCCATTCTCTGCTCCTTCGCTTGTTTTGATTTCTTTAACAGGAGGCTGTTCAGGTTGGCTCACGTATCTTTGCTTGGGGGATCAAAGCTGCAGGGATAGCTGTGGGTTGCTGAAACCTAACATCCTCCTGAGAACTCGTGCTGTTGGGTTTTGTTCTGCTTTCCTGTTCGCTGTCACCTGCGGTCCTTCCTCTGTGACTGCTTTTGTCTGTGAGGTTCCTTGTATCCAATGTGAAGGACTTTGTAGCGGTCTTTCCCAAATGCTCTGGTACTTTCAAGATGGTGTTACCATTTGTCACCTCGTGAGGTCTGACGGCCTCTTTCCTTCCTGCCCGTGGATCGGGGATCTTCCCACGAATACATCTCTAGCTCACAAGGCGTTACTGACTTTTTCCTATACTTAATCCATTTGGAAACTGTCACCAATTGCTCCTAAGAAGAGGCATCCTTGCTCTCTAACAGCAACTTGACTTCTTCCTTTTCCTCCACACTGAGCCTAGTTTTGTTTTGTGCTTGGAGGACTCGATTGCTCCTACATGGAAAGGTAGTCACCGCTACAGACTGCCGAGGTTCTTCACCAGGAGAACTTTGGAGTGTTCATAATAGATGCTCATGCCCCCCGTTGATCAATTAACTGTTCAAATAAAACGATAAGAAATCTTTCTAGCGCTGTGTAGCTGGACTGAATCAGTTGGAGTATGCGCTTGATTGAGGAGCTGGAGGTTTTCCAGACTTTATCTTCTGGATGAATTGTTGAGGATTTATTTGGGCTTTTATTTCTTGACAGCTATTGCTTTCACTCACTGCAGAGGTTAAAACAACTGCGCAGAACTATTTGAAAAATATTAAGATAAATGATTTTATGTGTAAACATTTTTTCCCCACGCAGAAGATTAAGGAATAAGAAAATGAAGGATCTCTTCTCTGAGGAAACGAGGCCTTGGAGGTCTTGCCTGTCTGTTTTCGGAAGAAGGATGGAGATGGTTTCCAGAACAGAGGTCTGAATCTACTCGTGCCCTGACGGTAGCTAACGGCCGTGTTTTGGGGTTCTGGAGTGGGGTCCCAGAAAAGTATGTTCAGCACAAGGAAGTGAAGAAGCAGTTGGCTTCAAGGCATTGGAAGACATTGAGTCTTCTTTGATGACAAGATCTGCAATATCATTAACCCTTTAGTACCATTTATTCAGTGGTTTCTGCCACTGAATGTTGGTAGTCTAGGCAGGCTTCAACATACGTATTGATTAAAACAAATTGTTACTAAATACCAGGGTTGTTTTGCATATGATTTGGATCATTAAGTAGCTTCTTGATGGTTTCCTGTAGGCAATATATTTGAAGTGTGTGTTTTTTCTGCTGATCATTTGACCTGCGCTGTCGGGCCGCTGTTTGCCTACTGGATAAGTGTAAGTACAGCACCAGCTAGGAGCTTTGAGAGATGCTCTGCTTTCAGTGTGTCAGAAGAGAGGAAGGTTCCTTGCCTGTATTGACACAAGGTTATGTTCTTTATGCCGGGATAACTGCAGTATTTGTCTTGCTGTGGATCTGTAATAGAGACAAGGCACCGGCCCTTTATACTGCAGCAGAGTGAGGAAGGCCATCGCTGTCTTTAGCCTGACGCTTAGCAGCGCAGAGTTTACTCTGCAGGAGAGTTCCGTGCTGTCTGTTACGGGGAGTAGCAGTCCTATGCACTAGCTGTCCGGGAGTCAGAGCAGGTTTTGTTAAGACGTGGGAAATGGGACAACGGACAGGACTAGAGAATGATGCAGGAGATTTCTTCACACGTTCGTTTGAGACTTTTATTTAGAATGATTTTGTGGAATTTGTTCACTTGGAGTGTGACTTTTTATTGTATTTAAAGGACTGTTGGCAATGAGGAGTATGAGGATCTGAGACCCTGTGTAGGTTGAACGCATGTGATTAGACGAAGGAGAGTGAATCACTGGGGAACGCGTGCCAACTGAAAACTCTTCTGAGATGGATTCCCAGGTTGTTCTAAAGGAAATTGGGCGTCTGAGTCCTATAAAAATACAACTGAAGCTGCAGACTTTCCAAGTCTTGTCTGAGAAACTTAGTTTAGAAAAGGCCCTTGTGGTCCATGACCTTGAGCGGTCGCAGTCCCGCTGTCGGCTTCAGCCCTGACACGAAGGAAGTTGGAAGGCGCAGAAACCACTTTGGTGACATTGCTCCCATGCGATGTGTGACAGCAAAACTTCGCGCTACGGGAGGATGGGGAGCAGTACAATAACTGCTAACGACATCATTTTCCACAAACCCAATTTTAAGCTGCCATTTAGAGACTGGCAAATGGCCTTAAATAGCTCTTGCCATTGAAGATGATCATTGGAAGCGCAATTTAGCAATGCACTTAAACATCTGCACCTTCATTTAATTGTTTGCCAAGATACGTTCAGGTCAGTCCCGAAAAGTTGCTGCCTCTGATGTTTCTGCTTCCCTGCTCAGTAGCTGAGGGGGAGCAGAGGGAGCAGCAGCTGCGGCCCCGCACCTCCAGGCAGAGCAACGCTGCCGGTGACTGCACAGCGTGGGGCTCTGTTGGTGCTCGCACTGTGAGCTCCCTGCTCCTTCCCTGTGTATTTTGCAGGTACTAATTCTGCTCTGGTTTCACCATTTCCCTTAAGAAGCCTGCTGTGGCTATCTAGGATATCTTTCTAGAAGTAGGGAAGATTCCTTCTGGAGACGTTTTCTTCCTAGGAAGCAGGAAGCTCGTTATTCTGCTTGGACATAACATGTAACATGCCACAGGTTTTGTGACCTTTCTAATCTTGGGGTTGCAAGTTTATCATTTATGATGCAGGAGCTACATCCTTCTGGCTACCTCGTCTACCAGGTGATAGCAGCACTGCTCCCATCCCACCCTCATTCAAAGCAGAAACTCCTCTGCCAAGGGTCGCCTGAGAAGGAGCAAGCCCAGCGCACCGGAGGGAGGACGGAGAAGGGAGCGTGAGGGGGTCTGAGGGGTCTGGGATGGAGAGGATGGGGCTGGGTGAGCAGGCTGGACCTGGCCTGGGGGACGTGGTGGAGAGCTTCAGAAAGGACAGGAGTGAGCTTGGCCAGGCTGGACACACCGAGCGGGGTGCGTGGGACGAGGCCGGATGGCTTCAGGCAGATCACCGCTGCTCTCGAGTCCTGGCCTCCCACGGACAAAGCTGCTTCGTGACTTGAGGCAAGTCAGAAAAAACAGGTCTGTATCTATGAAAACATGAATTATATCCTCGCTGGCTATGTACGGGAGCCAGGGGAGCTCTGTCTGAGCATAAAATACTCTGAAAACTCAAGGGTCCAGAGAAATGAAATTAGGCACCCAGATCTCTTGGCTTTAATCTACTTAAGTAGTTCTTTTCCTGCAGTAATGTTCCGAAGCTGAATTCAGCTGGTTTTGCAAAATGCTTTAATACCGTCCAGGGAGCAGCGAGCCCCCTGAGGAACGCTTGGCTGCAAGCGAGGCGCTGGAGAGCTGCGGAGAGCTCGCTGGAGCACGAGGAGGAAGCAAACCGAAGCGACCTGGGGCTGCCCGGCTGGGCAGAGCCGCGTGTGGTGCAGCAGGTAGCGGGTTTGGGGAGGGCAGGGGGGTGCCACCGCGAGGCCGTGGGTGGGCAGAGGCCCGGCACGGCTCCACGTGGGGTGTCACGGGCTGGGAGAGGCCGCGCGGCCTGCTCTGAGAGCGGGGCTGCGTCCGGCCTGCGCACAGGGGGCTGTGCATGCATCGAATGCGACCCAATTCCGAGGAAATTGGGGAATTGCACTGTGTGGATGGTAGGACAAAGGCTGCCCGTGTTTGTGTTGCTCTGGTAGGAGCGAGGTCTCACCTCACTGCGTGCCGTGGCTGATTTCAGCCGTTGGCGGAGCGTTTGGCATCTGGGCACAGCCCGGATCTCTGGCAGTCCCCGCAACTAAAACCGCTGCGCCTGTTAGCAGAAATAGGTTACATAATGATTAATTTTTAGCAAAAGGGTATCATCCGGAATCCGTTACTACACTAGGGGCTGTGACTGAGGGGTGTGTGGTGCGGCAGCCTCGATTCCGTCGCCGTGTGAGCAGTGTGAGTACCTAAGCCTCAGACACGCGGCTGGAGTTGTTTCGTTCTCGGGCTCACGGCGGGCTGCAGCAGCTGTCTGTACCTCTGCTGTACTCCCTGCCTGAGCTCCGATTTGCAATGAAAAACAAACATGTAACTGCGAATGCGATGTGGGATCTGATTTTTTATTATTGTTATAGAGACCTCTTCAAATGGAATTTCAAGTATAATAGGATAATTTCATACCTGGAACCAAAGAAATAAAAGATCCGTTCTGAGCACTTGTTCGTGTTCTGGAGCAGTGAGTTTGTGACCTGCTCTAGTAGATTCTGCGTCGTCCTTAATCGTGCTGCAGGGGCTTGTGGTTTCTCACATCAAACTTGTTCAGAACGGGACGTGGTCGGTGCTCCAGGCATCGTTCTCCATTGTTCCCCACCTTGATCTTTTCTATGTTTTAATTCTTGCGTCCAGCTGCATAGGCTGCTGTGGGAAAGCAATTGTTTTTTTTTAATCTAAGAGCTTTGACTCCAGGTGCGTGGCTGTGCGCAGCAATCTGGAACTGCAGGCTGTAAGATACAGATCTCATCTGGATCACTGAAAACCGGTAACTCCACCGAGGAGGACAGGATTTAAATCCCCTCCTCCCCATCCCCAGAACTGAAATGAAAGATGATTTTTCAACTCATTTTCGTGGAGGAAAAAAAAAATAAAAGCCCATGTTACAGAATTGCACAGAAAATGTTTGAGAGCTGTTCCGAATTTCAGGCAAGTGAACGCTTCCTGAAGCACTCCGCGAGGATCTGGTTTGCCTGACGGTGCAGCTAAGGCATCGCTGACGTTAAGGAGATGCAAGCTCATCGCCCCTTTTGTTGCTTTGGAGAATTCTTCTTAATGATCAATTCCAGTTTTCCAGTGCATTTCTCTCTGGTGTTTCGAAACCTATTGCTATGATTCAGCATTCCTTTGGTCTACACGACATAAATATATGATAATACAAATGTTACCGTAAATCTCCTTTACCTTACTGGAAAGAAAAATGAGTCTTTTGTTACCTCTAGAAAAAATGCCAGAGGCTCCCCAGGATGCTCACAAGTAAGAACAGCTTTGGAGCAGAGAGACACGGGAAGACATTTAGCTTTTTTGCTAAGGGGAGGAGAAAGTTCCGTGTGTCAAAGGGAGGCAGAAAGGTACCGCCGAGGTGCTGCGTGCCCAGACCTCGGCCTTGACCTGAGGCTCCGAAGGGAAGCGGCTGAAAGGAAAACAGTGTAAGAGGTACGTGAAGGGAGAAGGGTTGGCAGGGAAGACGGGTAGCTGCAAAGTTAAATACAAATCCCAATCCTTCAGTGAGCTCTCATGAGATCTTGAGATTACCAAGGCTGTGGGAGACTCGCCCCTGAGTGCTGGAAGGCTTTGGGGCAGGAGACCGTGGAGAGGCGGCTGCAGAGCAGATGGACTGGGGAGTGGGTGGATGAAAGCTCTCAGATATTAGAAATCCCAATAGTTGGAAACTGCAGTAAAAGGAAAGATGAAAAGGACGGCAGTTCAGGAGAAGCACAAAACGTTCACTTCCGTCTGACACTGCACAGATCTGATCTGGAGTTTCTGGTAGCGGTGCCCTTTGTTACAGGGACGCAGCGGCAGTATTTTACCAAGCGCCATGAGTAACAGCGTTTCATGTCTCCAGCTCGGGCACTCGGGTCTCCTGAAGAAAGAAGTTGAGTGTCAGCACATCCCCCTTGCCCTCTGCTCTCGGGATGTCCGTGGCTATGCGCACTGGGGCTGCAGCTCTTGTGCTGCCGGCAGAACGTGGAAGGCAAATCCCCGCTGCGGCAGAAATTTGTGTCCATCAGAGCCCTTGGGTAGGATTCGGGTCCATCACGTTGCAGGATGCTGGGAGGATTGGGGACATCTGCCCAGAAGTGCCCCGTTCCCATAGCGGGTGTCTCTGCAGTGGAGATGCTGCAGAAGCAGCCCCCAGCTGCTTATTGCTCTTAATCTCGGGAATTTCTTTGCACGGTGGCTTGTCCTCGGTCTTGTTTTCAAGGTTGCCAGCACAAAGTGAAAGGAGTTGCCCAATCAGTTTTCCTTGGCAGAACTCAGAGGCCCCTTTCTATCACTTATGTCCCGGCTTGTCATAGGGCAAGTTTACGTGCCTCTCACTGCATCTCAGATACACTGACCTTTTTCAAATTCTGGCACGTTTTCTAGTGTTTATTGCAGAAATTGAGGATTACAGGGTGTAGCCGGGATTATGCAAAGCTACCTGACGTGCAACCAGTGGTCCGAACTGCTGGCCTTTGCTCTTTGTAACCTTCTTGTAGCAACAGTCTGCGTCGAGGTGGGGTTGGAGGGCAGAGCAAAGCTTTCAAAAAGCATCAGTACATCTGCTCCGTAATCCGTGACCATCTCCAGCATGAGTCCGTGGGTGAAAATATCCCCAGTCCTATAGGAGGCTCTGATTTAGGGGTACCGTGTCTGAGGAAACTCCTATGGAAGGAAATGCAAAATGCGTGTGGCTAGAGCACTGAGCAGCACACTTGACTGAGCTACTTCCTCTTCAGGGGACGGAGAGATTTCGTTATTGGGCCATCAGGTGGAAGTAACGCTGCAGAAGTTTAGTTGGGTATGAAATACCTACTCTTACTCATTTCTAAGCTGCTAGCCAAACGACAGATAGCAATGGTTTTCCCCGTGCTGCTTTTGAAGCAGCCAGGCTCAGTCTCTGCTTTGGAGCAAACTGGGGGTGTTTCTGTCGGCAGCGAATGGTAGATGCAAATACATTGTGAAGGCAATTAGGCAAACAGAGCGTTTTTATTTTTGCTTACAATGAACTGCAAGCACAAAATTGTTAGGACAAGGTTGAAGGTTATTTGCTAAGATTATATGCCACATGTCATTAATCTCTTACCCACTATTTTCGTTTCTCTTTTATTAGCGGAATTTTAAATTTCCAGGAGAACTGTACAGAGCTCCAAGGGGACAGGTTACAAGGCTGAGAACACTTAGCACTGGTGGCGGTACGTGCACAATGTGCAGCATTAACGAGGGGTTCTGGCTGTTCTCAGGTAACCTGCAGCTCTGCCAGAGTCCCAGCTACCTCAGCTCCCCTCAGACATTGCAGATCAGCGCATCCAGGAGGGGTATGACCGTCATAAAGCCGTTTCCTCTTGCTGTTCTTTAACAGCGTCACTCCGTAATGATAACGAATGACATAACTCTGCCAAATAGGTCTGCAGGGAACAACGGGCACGTCATTTCCCCAGTGGAAAGGAACATATTAAACGTTGCTCCACTTCCTGCACCCCCAGCTGCTGGCGGTGGCTGCTGATCAGATTGGTGAGTTGCTCCTTCATCCTGCTCCACGGCCTCGTGTCCCTGCCAGCCGTTACCTCTCTGAACCTGCCCAGACTGCAGAGCCCAGGTGAGACCGACCCGTCCACACACAACGGGGCTCGGCGTGGTGTCTGTGCTGGCAGGGACCGGTTGGTCTGAGCACGTCTGAAGGCGAGCAGATCTCAGAGCTGTGCGTGGTGGAGGACGGGGAGCGGGGGGGGAGAGGGAGGCAGCGTAGGGCCGTCCTCCACGGCTTCGATGGGAGGCTCAGGTGGAGCGCCGAGGGGTTCGCGCATCTTGTGACCGAGTGTTTATGGCACAGCTGCACGAGTGCTGCAGGAAGGTGGTGGAGGAAGGGGCTCTGCAGCAGCTGATGCCTGTGCAGTGATTGCTTCCTAAAGAGAACTTGATGATGTCACGCAAGTTGGAAGCCGTAATTTTGCTGTCAGCCTCGTCCTCACTGTGTCTTTTCTCGGGAAAAAGTAGAGTGAACCTTCACTGCAAAAGAGATCTCAGTTTTAATTCATCGTCACCGTTACAAGAATAGAGGCAGTGTTAAGGTTAGAATAGCATATAGACAAGATGGTAATTATTGCTCTTAAGCTTTCCTGGAGGAGAAGGCGAGAGGAGAATTTCCATTAACATGAAAAACAAGTACAGGAGAAGGTGACAATAAATGTTTCCGGCACGCTACTTCTCTGTGACCAAAAGACGCCTGCCTAATCCCAACACACAGCTATCATGTGATTAAAATTTGAGATCTCATGAACATAGAAAACATTGTGTAGCAGAATACTTGATTTAAATGCAGAATCCACTCAGCTTTACACTGAAATGCAACATCAACAAGGCATGTATCTGAGCCGCACGCTGGAGTTTTTGCTCCAAAGCACTGCATTAGTAAACGACGCAGGTAACCTGCCCCGTTTGTAGACAGTTGGCTGCAGAGGAGAGACGTTTGAAGCTGTCTGTTGGAAATTTGGGGGGAGCTCTATAATTGTCTTTTTTCCTTTTTTCTTTCTTTTTTTTGATAAGTGAGTGAGTTAAAAAAACTTCAACCCCAAGATCCAGGCACATCCATTATTTTAACAACTAACTTTCACTCACCACGAACCCATTTGGTATGTAAAAACATGTAAAAGGTTGCGCGCTGACAGCGGTCATAAAGTGTAGAAAATTCTGTGCTTGCTGATTATCCAGTGTAACCATAACCACAAGCTTCACCAGAAACCCACCCTGCTTGTGACTCGTGTGCAGTCCTGCTGAGAACTTGAGTGGATTCAGAAAAGGCAAGGTACAAAGCTTCTGTAGGTTCAGCTGCAAATTGGGCATTTATATTATAGCCAGTGCTTGCACACAAACACCACTGCTTTTGGAGGCTTTCCACTTTTAACGTACTAATTCAGTAAAATACCGAGAGTACTGCTTAATTTTAAGCCTGTACCAAATACAGTTCTATATTGGACCCAAACTTGTTCTGTTTTGATAGTGTTAGCTATCTTAATTTCTGCCTTTGAAAGAACACTAATCCAGTTCACGTTTTTTCTTATCTTTTTTTAATGTGTATGCCAGAATTCAACTGTTTCATTTCAGCTTGGTAGCAGTGAGGTTTTTTTTTCTGACTGATCATAATGACAGCTAAATGTCAGCTTCGTTTGTGTCTTAGCTCAAAATACAAACAGAAGAATACACAAAAAGGAAACTTTTTTTCCCAATGAATTTTTTGCTGTGTGCCTTATGCCAAACAGTTCTGATTCTGCACGTTACAGTCCAAACGCCATACTGCTATGTACGTATTTCTAATTATTTTCAATATTTTGCATCCGGTGCAGATAAAACACTGCTATTAAAAAAAAGTGTTTTAAAAAAAAACATCCCTGCAACTTCCTTGAAATGTAATTCCATCAAGAGAAAACCACGGTATTTTTATGTAACATTTTGGATATATTTTATGTCAAAACATGATCACCAGTCAGACTAGTGACATCTAAAACCAATACATTGTCGTGACTTCTAAAATAAAAAATCAGAACAAAACTAAATTTATTATAGCTCCGCCTTCATTAAACACCACGTGTTGGTGGCTTAAGCACAACAAAACTCTAGTATTCTTCAAAAGTGTCTACTAAATATAATAAAAAGAATAAGAGAACAATTAACATTTAGTCTGTTACACTAAAAAACTGGATGTACGTTTTCTATTGCCTGTTAGCTTTACCTAAGCCTTTTCAACAACTACAAAAAGAAAATGAAAATATAATTCATTGTTCAAAGTCAAAAACATTCAAATCAGTTGATACAACATTACAGTACAGTCAACTAACATCATTCAGGGTCTCCTTTTCTCGCCTCGAGTCCTCAGACCGGTGTTATAAAACTAGTTCAATGCAGTTTCAAACTGTATGTTAGCTTTGCAAGATACTGTACTCTACGGATGGCTTCAAGGGAACGGGGTTGTGCTACTTTTGAATCGCAGGGTAACCCCAGCCGCTCAATAATCTGATTCAGCACTGTAGTTAGAACAGCATTAAGTTTAGCACGATAACTAAAAAAGGAAGAAAAAAAGAAAAAGAAAAACTGGGAGCTAGGTGAAGCTGCCATTTGTGTCAAACAATTGCGATACGCTATACTAAAAAATTCTGAAATATCCACCTGTCCTCACCGCTCTGCCACAAGCTAGCAAAGTCAAAAATACAAAAGTCTTCAACTTCTCGTTTTTGCAGAATAAAGCAAAAAAGTCTTTGTGCTCCTTACTACCAGAAGCAAAATATCCTCTGAGTTACCACATGTAATAGCTTCTGGATGTGTCGACTTGGGTTGGCTTGGTCTCTGCGGAACCATCCTTGTCCTTTTCACTGTCACCTTCCCAGAGATTTATAAGTGGAGGGTAGAGCTCGTTCAGTGGGATCGAAGAGGTCTTTTGCATATATTTTTTCAAGGAATGGTGGTAGTTTTTTCTCTTAAATCTTTTTGCAATGTAAACAGAAATGGAGGCGAGACTAATAACAGCAAACATCGATCCCATTACTGCTGCGAGAGCAGTGCTGGTTTCTTGATCCGAAATATCTAGCGCAAACGCTGCATTTTTTGTTGTAACGTTAACGCAGGACCTCTGCGTTTGTTGATGGATGTTTGACACCGTAAGACACACTTCGTAATCTGTAGATGGTTGTAAATGCGTGAGGTTGTATTCGTGTACGTCAACGGGGACCCGAGCAGTGTACGTAATGTGAGGGTTGTCAATCTTCATAGTAGCTGATGACCATTTTAAATTGGAAGTCATGACATTGGAGTTAACCTTCCAAGAAACTAAAATGGAATGCGATTCGGCTTGCTTGACGTAGATTTTCAGAACCTGGGTCCCATCCAGAAGCGTTCCGTTCACCCGGATGGTAGCGACCCTCGTGTCAGCTCCTTCTATGTTTTGAGCGACACAAGTGTACCTCCCCGAGTCTTCGATCTGAATGTTAGAGATTTCCAAGGTACCTTCGCTGCTCAGCTTGTATTTGTCGGAGAGACTCTCAACAGTTACTTTATTTCCGAGAGGCGTGACCCAGTAAATTTCTGGCTCGGGTTCTGCCATGGCCCGACAATCTAAAAACACCGTCATGCCGACGTCCAAGTTTAAGTGATTTGGAAAGGTCTCGTGAGAGATCATTGGAAGACACTGTTCGTTTGAATCCTGTATTAGCACCTCCTTCACCTGCTGCCCTCTGTACTCGGGAGGCATCGCGCAAAACATGGAGAGAGGTTCCATGAAACGGATGTTGGTTTTGTTCGAGTTGATCCAGTGGATGACGCAGTCACACCTGAGCGGGTTGCTGTGGATACTGATCTCACGCAGGTTTGGGAGGGATTCCACTGTTTTTTGGTAGACGGCATTCAAGGCGTTGTTGTTCAGCATCAGGCTCTCCAGGGCAGGAACGTTGCGAAATGCCAAGCGATGTATGTAAGACAGCTTTGGGTTGTTGGTGGCTTCAAGCTTTGTAAGTTCAGGCAGGTTGTCCAGCGCGTACCTATCGACAGAAACGAGTTCTCCCATATTATTGATTCCAAGCTCTTTCAATCGGAGCATGTTTTTAAAATCACCTTCTTGAATTTTATGAATCGGGTTTTTGTTGAGATCCAGAAATTTTAGATTGGGAACCTTCTCCAGTGCCAGCTGAGGGACTTTTACCAATTTGTTGTCGTAGAAGGAAAGACTTTCGAGACTATCCAAGCCTACCAAGGCATTGCCAGGGATGTCTGTGAGATACATACCTGCCAAAACCAGACTCCTTAAATTGGAGAGTGGTTTGAAGTTCATATCGAGTATTCCAATCACTGGATTTTCTCCGATCATCAGAATCTCTAAGTTAGGCGTCGAATCAAACCAGCGGCTGTCAATAACCTTTAATTTGTTGGAGTTGAGATGCAGCCTTAAAAGATTCTTCAGGCCAGAGAACGCATTGGCAGAAATGCTGCTGATCTGATTATGATTTATATACAACTCCTGAAGGTTGCAAAGGTCTTGCAAGCAGTAGTCGGTCATCTCCATTATCTGGTTTTCCTCCAGGTGCAACGTCGTTAGCTGAGTAAGATTGGAGAGCCCCACGTCTTTGATACTGGTGAAGTTATTTTGTGAAAAATCTAATTCTGTTAAATTAAACAACTGTTGGAGTTCATCTGTGGTCTTTGCGATGTTGTTGCTTTGTAACAGGAGGACTTGAGTGTCACTGGAAAGATTGCTGGGGATTTTTGTTAAACGAAGGTCGTTGCAGTCAACTGTTGTGGCTTCCCTGTACGTTGACTGCGGTGTAAACCATGGCCTGATTTCACAAACACAAAGCTGCGGACATTCGTTACTCTGTACGGAAGACTCAGTCAGTGAATTCATTAACAGGTCTAGCACCAACTGGCAAACAGTTACAACCAATCTAATCTTAGCCATGCTGGTCAGCTAGTGAGTTCAGCTCTCCAGCCCCTTAAAGTAACAATAAATTGAGCGCGTAATTTGTTGTCGGGAAGAAGATGTAAAGCTTAAGATTTAGGGTGAAAGGCTTGGTCATCCAGAAGATGAAAGACAATTTTCTAAGGTCAGAGAAGACAAGAAGTGGTCTGAAGACTCTCAGCCGCTCCTCTGTGTTCCAGGGTCTTCTGCAAATCGGTGCCTGAAGATGTTCCTGAAAACAGATAAGGAATACGTTACGCTCATCTCACAGACAGTTCATATATCCTTTGATTTCTTCATCCTCTATAGGATGTATCTGAAGACAGTTTAAAGTAAATTAACATTACATCTCTTAGGAAAATTCATACTTGGTAAAGCGTGCACGTTTTGGAACTCTGATAGTTCTCAAGTGAATGTAACAATACATGAAATCATCTGAAAATAAAACTTTCAGTTGTCTTTGTTTTACTACACAATGCTTGTTTGAACGGCTTGGGACGTGCCAAGGATCTAGGATATGCTTGTGGGGATGGGCAGGCCCCAAACAAGCGTTCAGAACCCCATCCCAGTTAGAGCTCAGGCTGCCAGCGCAATCCCAGGGTCTTGCATTTCAGGTGTAGGGAATTACGGCATAGGAAGATGTTGGCTTTTTAAGTTCCAAGCCAAATGCATAAGAACTTTGCCAAAATTCATCAAAGTTAATCAAATCAGTTCCAGATAACAGTTGAGACTTAATCCAGCTGAGCACCAGACAGTAACAGTAAGTATAACTAAATGAAGGCATTGTCCTTAATGTAGCTGCTCGTGCTGCATGCACGGGTGGTAGAAAGAGGGCAATAGTTTTTATTAAAAATCAGAACCTGATCAAAGCCCACAAAGGATACTGCTATATAAAATAACAGAAGTAAATACAACTTTTCAGGAATAGTTCTGGTCATCCAGATAACGGCGACAGGCGTGACATAACACAATTTTATTCCAAAATCTGGGCAGCACATTAAATAATGACACCGTGTTTATTTCAGGTTATTACGCACTATAAGCAGTAGGCACCAAAGAGCGTTTTTCGGTTGGCATGCTGTCGCTTTTCTGTGGATGTACATTGGAGGAAGGGACGCGGGAATGTTACCCGGAAAGCATTTGACCCAGTTGACTTAGATTTTCCGCCTGGTAGCTAGGATTTCAGTTAGGGATGAGAAGACCCCACGGGAGGGGAGAAAAGCCAAACGTAGGACGAGCATTCCTTGTCAAATAGCTTCCAACTGATACAAAAATCGACTAAGACATTAATTGCATTAAAAAAAGAATCCTATCAGCACTGTAAAGGTAAGAACATCCATTATTAGTGTAGAGCGATGAGGAAGCTGACGTAAACTGAGTCATTGTGGCTACAGCTATCCTGCAGTTTCCACTCCAGGAGGTGACACTGCTCCAAACACGCTCCTTCAGAGCCTGTCCCACCACTTTGTTCTGGGTAGGTGAGCAGAAAGAAGCCCGTGCCTCCTAAAGCTCTAGTCCTCCTGGCGCGTTAGCGCTCATTTAACCCTGAGGTAGTTACAAGAATTGTCTAACGCTTCAAAAATGAAACTGCCCGAAAAAGATTTCAAAGCTTCTTTTAAAACGTGGGAACACATCCCCATTTCGGAAAAAAATATATTAATTTGAACCTTTCTTTGTTGAGTATTTATATCCTCTTACTTGCACATTGCGTTTATTGTTCCTCCTCGGTAAGAAGGCGCCTCTGGTTTCACTTCTGGGGTTTTGATCACTGCAGACGTACCATTGTACAAGTTACCAGTGACATTTCTCTTCTCGAGTTATTTTCTACCGCCAATGGATTTAATTCTCTTTAACTGGAGAATGTTCTTTAGAAATGACCTGCACATGATTGTCTCCAATCTCCTCCAGCCCAGGGCAGCATGCACGAGGCTACAAATGAAAAGGCAGCGCAATCAAAAACTCAATTCCGCTCGGCTCCACACGCCCCGGTTCCTTTTAATGCCGTGCTTTGTGGCTGACGGTCAAGAGGCCACAGCAGAAGGGAAAAGCCACACCACGGACCTGCTGCTCGTGCTGTAAAGCCCCATCCGTCGCTCTGGGAAACTGAAAATTCGGCACTAATCAGTGAAAAAGCGCTCTACAAGTTTTAGATATAACTAAAGAGTACTGATGGCTTTTGTGCTGTGGCTTATATATGCTATGAGTGGCCGTCTCGACCGCCATGTGTGCAAGAACACCCATGGGCTCGCTGCCCAGGGTGCCAGCAGCCGCCCCATCGCCCCCGAGGTGCCAGCTCCCAGGGCTCCGCGGGTGCCTGGGGGGCTCCCGGCTCACTGCAGTGCCCGAGGGACTCAAGGAACACGATGGCTTTGGCTGGGAGCACGGCTCGTCAGTGTTCGGTTCCTCTCCGTTCCCGAGATCAGAACTATAACCACAGCTTTGCGAATGAAAACGAGACACGATGCGTAGGTAGGAAATCTCATTTATTTGGTGGATGAGCTGGAGGACAACCGAGATATGAAAACAGCCTGACGGTGCGTGGTTCAAAGCAAGCACTAAGCAATAAACACAAACATTTTTTCTTGGTTGCAGGAAGACAAAGCATTGTCACTTCGGTGGCAGCTGTATTAGTGGCCACTATTTAAAACTGCTGAAAAAAAAACTACAGTTTGCACGGGGACAGCTGGATCTGTCCTGAAACAGCCATGCTGCCACAGAACAACTTCACCCTCCTCACAGTCAAGGGGCTCATTCTTGAGAATTTCTTTCATGTGGCAGGTAGCATCAGACAGATCTGGGTTGGCAGCCATATCAGCTAAACGTGCTTGGGTAAAAGTCTAAGGGATCAGACACAGGAAGAAAATGACCTCAGGGTAAGACAAGCGATCTATTTTGCACTTGCTGCGAGCCAGAAGCACGTACTGATCCACAGCACCTCCCCGCTTCTCCACCGTGCCAGTCTCGTGTGTTGAACCTAAGTAACGTAGGTAGCCTTGTGGAAAGCCAGGTGGCCTTGTGGAAAGCCGCCCGTTGTGCCATTCTGCTGGTGACCCGTGCAGCTGCCTTGTTTCCCCTCCTCACGGCCAGTGAAGCTCGTACGTACAGGTACGTGCGCCCACTAAGTGGTTATGAAGCAAGCACAACACAGAACGTGGTCGGGAGCATTGGGTTACCATCACCGGGCCTTACTCCAGTCAAGAGCATCGGTGACCTTGTGCACGTCCTAGAGGAGGAGGCCGGACTTGGGGTTAATGGCGGGGACACAGAGCTAACCTGCTCACGCAGCTCTCCCAGGAATCACATTGACAAGTGCGGTCCTGTCTGTCTAGAAGAACACTGAGGAACCGTGTCTGATAGCAAGCCTTCAATGTTAAAGTTCTTAAAGCCTCAGAGGTCATCAGGAAATGAGATACTTACAAGGCGGAATTGCATAAAACACAGAGAAGTCAAGCTGGAATGGCGCAAGTCAGTTGAGAAAGTATACCAGAATCTGAAAATCTGAGCTTGTTATTAAAAGCAGAGACATAAACGAGGGATTATAGAACATGTAATAATGGTAGGAAAGCTTTGAGACACATCTTCAGGGATTTGTTAATATTTAAGGTTTTGTTGTGTTATTTTTTTCCTGCAAGTAACGCCTTGCTTTGTAAATCGTATCTTTCTCTTTTTTGTCTGTTCACACATTCCATCAAAATAAAGTCAGTGTTTAATTTTAGGGAAAGCTCTGGGGAAGCAGGGAAAGCTCTGATGAGAAAGCGAATTGCTGTATTTCAGAAGACAACCTCAGCATGCTTTATCTGTGCTCTTCTGAAAAATACTGGTCTTATCTCCGTGGAAGAAATGCAGAGAGCATCCTCTTCATAACACTTGCGCTGCAGAAACAACATATTAAATCTGACATCTTTAAAACTTGTAATTTACTGTGGGCTTGTTTTTAAGACTTGCATCTGATACAATGTTTTTCATTAAAATATTGAAGTAAATTTGTAGGAGACAGATTCTTTTCATTCATATGCCGATCCCGAGTACAGAGGGCTCCATTGCAGAGCACAGTTACCGCATCCCATCAAACAGCCGTGCAATTGCAACCCTGCTCCTGTCTTCTGCTTGCAAACCTCTTGCAAATTACCATTAATAAGTCACATCAGAAACATCAGAAATAATAAGTGCTTCCCAGCAATGGGATGTCAAATTACATAGTCTGTTTGTTTGTTCTTCAGGAAAGAGGAGCTCATAAAAGCATTTAAAAGCCCTGAAAACCCAAAAAGCAAGATACGTTTGTTCAGTAGGGATACTCCTGCACTGGAAACTCATCTTGCTATCTAATTTCTTGCTATGTTTATTTTCATAAGAAAATGTTTGTTTTCATAGGAAAATAGATAAGTCTTGAGGAAACGCAGGCTGTTCTTTTATTGCCCGTGCCTCTAGCTTTCATCTCCTCCTACACAGGTTGTATTCCATACGAAGGCAGTAGTAAAGCTTTTTCTTCATTCACTAGAGAAAAACCACGTCCCTGGTTATCAGCCTCGGTCTGTGTGTTTACCAGACAAAGTTCTTCCAGCAGGTTGGCCTTCCTGACAGCCAGCCACAGAATTTCCACTGCTGGGTTCAAAGCCAACACCACGAGACCGTCCTTGCCGCTCTTTGCACTGCGAAGCCAAGCACCTGGAGCAACCTGGGGAGCAAGGAGCCCGCCCCAGTCCCGCACCCTGAGAGGTGCTGAGCGGTTGGGGCAGCTTCACAGAGCTGGCAGATCTCTGCTACGCGTGAGCACACCCGAACATTGGCTTTTAAACAAATCTCAGAGATACCGGGCTTGATGAGGGGCAAGGCGCTATGGAGATTTGTTCATTTCCAGCTGTACTTGCAGTACTGCATTCACATCCCTCTGTGTATGTTAAATGCTAGGCAGAATTTAAACCTAATTGGTTTTAGGTTGTAGAGTGTCAAAAATCTACAGAGCATAACTAATTTTGGAAGACCTGTTCCAACTATTTTTTGCATTTAGCGTTTCTGCTGGCTAAAGAGTGAAAGACGACAAATATTAGAGAAGTGTGACCGAGGCTTCTCATTAAAGAACACAAAAGGGCAGAATTCGGTCTTGGCACGCTGCTCATCTCGGATCCGAGTGGAAGGATCTGAACGGCTCGTGGGGCTGCCTGCTTCCCGGGTGCGAGGAGGCAGGGACCACCAAAGTCAGGACAGCCCAAATCGAAATTTAAACAACCCAAACCACCCAACCCCAGTTAGCTCTAAAAGAAGAACGGGGGAATTAAGAGATGGGGCCGGGTTTTGGAGCAGAATTTCTGGTTTGCCTTTTTGACTGCTCTGAGAGGCGAGGCAGCTTTGCTAGCGAAGTGTTAATAATGATAAAATAAGGAGCACATCGGGAATATTTTTAACCACGAGACATACGGATGCCAGAACTCCACGGGATTTTCACCAAGCAACAGAAAATCCTCTTCCCCTTTTTGCTGACTGCCTTTCTGGCAGCGTGATTGCTTCCCACCCAGCTCCAGACCAAACTCCGGCGTCGTGAGTCATTCGGGAACCCCGCAGCCGGGAAGACCCCAGCCTGGAAGCAGTTGTTACTACAGCACGCGATGCCAGGAAGCGTTCAGCTAGGAAGGGGACTCGATAAATAAATCTGAACTGCATCAGTACCCAAGTATGTAATTTTAAAACTACCATAAAACAGTGCTGGCTCTAGGAAATGCACAACTTATGAGAACTGTGTGCATGTGCACACAGTGTACGGAATAACCAAGTCATATATACACACACAGATATGGCTTAGTCCTGCGTCCCTGAGCAAGACAAAATAAGAGTCAGTTCCTTTTGCTGGTCCTTGTTGCTCCTTTGGTAATTCTGTTTCCCGTGGCTGCACCATGCATTTAGTTTTCAATTGTAAGTGATTAAGTATTAATCTATATTTTATTATTAGCCTACATCTATATCTACTCGTGTTATACGTGTAGTGCGCTTAACAGACATCAGCCCCTAGAATAAAACAGACTTCTATTGATTTTTTCCAGGAGTTATGTGCTTGCAAGATCAAATTCTCTATTTGAGCTGTATTTACATATAATTGCTAATAAAACCATCCATCAAATTGCCTGATAGGGAGACCCCTTATCGTTCACTCAAGACTGAGAGCAGAGCAGTAACAACATAACTAGATGTGTCGTGGGAGGTGCTGAGAGACCTAACAGGGGCTGTTAGCACCAAGACAGAGGTTTGGAACTTAACCAAGCCGAGACGGGAGAGAAGTAATTCCATTAAGCACTTGTAGGTTTGTTCTGGTAGTAGTCTGAGGAAAGGTTTTACTCTGCTCTATGAAGTTATTTCTCTGCCGTCAGATAGTGGTATTAAATGACCCTCTCCTGCCCCTCCAGCAAGCCTTGCTGCGCCTTCCAGCGCCTTTCTACACCGAGTTTTCCCATGTTTCCGAGGGCCTGCTGCTTCCTCCAGTCACGACTGATAACATCAGTTATGCTGTTGTGAGAAAACGCACACCTTACGGGGCACGCGCCTTCCATCGTTATTTCATCCCACGAGCGCTAAAGAAGCGGAGAGCAGGTCATCGACCACGCCATCGGGAAGCGTCTCAGGCAGCCGGGACAGGACAGAATGCTAACAGCCTGCATTTAGCCCTTTCTTTGGATCTATCACCCACGTTTTGAGCCTTCGCTTTATGCAGAGATCAGATCACGATTCTTGCTTTGAGGAGCTCACGAGATGGATCTGTATGAATAATATACTTGTGTGCTTAAGGAGAGACCTGTAAATCGTTCCGTTAGCTTTAGTCCTCAGTCTTGTCATTGCCGAGTCAGCAGTTCTTCCGCAGATGGGTTTATTTCATAACTGCCTGCAAAACTGCTGCATACCACAGAAAACAGAAGTTACTTCTCTCTGAACTTTAAGTTACTGAATCCTTATGGATAAATCTGCACCTAATTAAGACGATTTATCCAGGTGCAGTAATGTTTAGTTTGTATACACTACACTTCTTTCGCTTAGAAGGGACAAAAAGCGAAAGGAAAACATACTTGCCAACTAATTTATAAAGAGCATCCATCTGGTTTTGCTCAGTGCCTCCTACTACGGTGAATTCACCGTAACGACCTGCTCCAGAGGTCTTTTTTCTTTCCCAGCTACTGAACTGTTGCTCGGCTGTAAGGCAACAGACGTTATTCTTGTAGCGCATTTACAATTCACTGCAACGTCTATTGTGAGTGGTGGATCTCCGTAACTGTCAATATTTACTCTATTTCTGTTAGAGCGATGGATCATTTGTAATGTAAAAATTGAGCAAGGCCAATCAGTAGCTCATCCGCATCCCAGTAATTATATGCAGCACATTAGCAAGGTATGCATTTGCTAGGTATTTTTGGACTTGTTTAATCAAATAAATGAAATGATGCATGATAAAAGAGAACATGCAGGATTCGTTGTAACAATGGCAAACATCTCGGCATTACAAAGACAACCCAAGCTCTGATTTTTTTTAAATTCTAGCCTACCGAATTTTGGACAAACGCAGTAATTGCCCCAAATAACATTTGGGTTTATCGGTAGTTACTTCATCTTTGATTCTTTGCCACGTTGTGGACCAAGCCATGACAAATACAGGCAAACAGAGCTTTGTCCAGGAGGACCCGGCCGTGGGCAAGTGCAAGAGCCGTGGCTGCCCGGGGGCGTTCTGGACCCGCCGCTTCGCTGTGCTGCTTCAGTGGTCTGTTCGCACAGAGTTCATGGGAAGCTAGATTTACATAACGATAAACTAAGATTGTATTTTGCTAATGACTTTCAAGCTACATTGACTGCGCAGAAGTAGTTAGAACAAGAGACTTTGAGGAGCGCACGATGTGGGTGCCCCAGCTCAAGCTCTCGAGGCCAGGCTGGACGGGGCTTTGATCAAACCAGTGCAGGGGGAAGCGTCCCCGCCTAGGGCAGGAAATCGGTGGTGTTTAAGGTCCCTTCCATCCCAAACCACTCCGTGATTCTGTTCTGTACACTGAACTCCAGTACTAGAAGAGGAACATTTGCCTTGAAGCGGAACAGGCGGCCTCAGAAGGGGGGGGTACAGGGGCCTTCGGGACCTCCTGTTGGTGGTCCCTGCTGGGCAGATCCCACCCTAGCACTGCTGCTGGGGCACCGTGGCGTGAAGGTCCCAACACGCCCTGCCAGGGCTTTGCTCCCTCTGCATGCAGCTGCCTGTGCCCGTCCCTCTCCCCGCGGGACATGGCAGGGCTGGTGAGCGCCGTCCCCACCGAGTCGTTTGCCTTAAGGGAAGCTTGGCTGCAAAAAACAGGCTGGGATTCCTGCCCTAATCAGTCGACAGATGCAGAAGTGCTGTAGTAACCAGAGTTTAAGTTAAATACCTGGAAATGAGATGCTGACAACCTCTGGAATTCCTAACTACGACACGTAAGTACTCTTTGCCTCCGTATCAAACGGGCCACTTCAGTTTGTGAAGTGGCCAGGGAAAACTGTCCTGCGGTACTGCAAAGGGCTCCAGGTCAGCACTTGGTGACAATTACGTAGCAATCATCGTACCAAAGAAAATCAGAGAAAGAGCCGGTACTCTGCAGCACTTAGAGAACTTCTGTGCATGC
Organism: Nettapus auritus; assembly: GCA_011076525.1. Lineage (NCBI taxonomy): Eukaryota > Metazoa > Chordata > Aves > Anseriformes > Anatidae > Nettapus > Nettapus auritus. The sequence continues at coordinate 19,653,160 of CM021776.1, read as the reverse complement.
TCGGTACAGCATCCTTCTAAGTATTTCAAAATCTATTTACAAGTGCTTTGTCTTTGAGAATAGTCGTAGTAGAAATAAACCAAACTAAAACAAATCGGGTACCTATCCTATCTTGCATACTTGATCTTTAGAAACTACTCCAAGTAAAAATTATTCCCATTGTTTTGGGAATTCAGTCAACCGGAAGGTCAAGAAACAGCTGGCTTCTATCAGCAAATTAAAGTCTTCTGAATTAGAAGGTGAAGCTCCAAGAACATTTAACCTTCTGCAGCACAACTTAGGAGCAGACACCAAGTCTCTTCCCACTGATGCGCAAGACTTCTGCTGTCTTGAGGAGGAAGAGAATTATGCCAACACAAAATAGGCCAATCCAGTATTTTTCTTCAGCGCCACGTGGATAAAGTGAAAGATGACATCCAAATTGGAGAACAAAATTTAAATAGAGTTGCAGGGCTTTAAGGAGCAATGAATGAGAGAATGTAGTTGGGAGGAACTTTCATCTAGGTGCCTCCTGGAACCGTCTGGAGGCACAGCCTGGTGCCGGCCTCATGAGGCCCGTTAGAGGAGGGCTTAAATCTGCTCAGCTGCAAGGAAAGCAGCTAGGAAACGAGGCTCATTCAGGTGCATGCTCAGCAGGCTGTTTCCTATCAAAGCAGCCCTCCGCTCTCTTCTCAGCACTGAGGCACTCAGGGAAGCAAGATCACTTAGTGGTTTTATCACATCCTGACAAAGCTGTTTCTAAGGCAGCCTCGTGTTTTCCTTCACTCTCACCCATCTCCTCCACCTACCAAGGTGCGTTAGTTGTAGACGAGGATGAGAACAGGCACGTTGTTCCGGCAGGCGGCTGGCACCCACCTGGCCTCGCTGCTCCCAGGAGGGACCTGCAGGAGCCCACAGCTGGGACCCGTCCGGCCCTCGCTATGCTACAGGTTGGTTGTAGGAAAAACCTGTCCTGTGTCTGCACAGCATTAGGGCCTGACCCCGCTAATGACTTCACCTCGTCCTGCAGGACGGCGTTCCCAGCTGGGCAAAGAGAACTCGCCGGCGTCAGCCTGAAATGCAGGCTCACCGCAGCTGTGCAGTTACAGAGATAGGGCACGAAGGGATTTACGCGCTTCCCAAAACTTTATGTAGATTTCCTTTGGTTCTACGTCTACAAAATGTCTGCCAGAAAAAAATCTTGAGCTTGGAGGGATGAAGTATCACACGTGTATTGTTCGTGTAGCTATGGTAACCTACAAATGCCACCAGTGTTTCCATTTCATACACAAATGAGGGGACAGCTGTGGAGACCACATGTCTGCCAATGGAATAATATATGTGAACTAGGATGGCTTGGCCAGAAAATTACAACTCATTTATATTAATCAGGGCCTCAAAGAACAGTCATCTCTGTGAAGTCCACAGGAAAAGTGATTTTTATTTCTGAAAATGTTGGGCTCTCCAGTAAACCTTTGCATCATCTTGCTACTTTATAGAAGGGCACCGGTTGGTAACAGCATTTTTTTTTTAAATGGCCCTTAACTTTGTTTGCTTTTGTCTTTTTCTGCTGCCTGATCCTAGCCTGGGCCCGCCACAAAGCCCAGCCTGGGACCAGGCTTCACCTGAGAAAGCAGCAGGTCCGAAACAGGCAGAAATAACCTGGCTCAAAGCCCTAACCTGCCCACCCAGGTGAAAGAGCCTTTCTTTCCTCATGGATACCGTTAAGAGATAGAAGCTCCATAACAATTCACACAGGATTTTTTAAAAATCCAAAAACGCTCGTTTAAATTAACCTGGAATTCATATCATCCCTAACATCAAGGCCACCGTCAGCTACAAGATAAATTCAGTAGACTCAGCCACAAACAAACTGCGTTTTCGGCAGCTCCCCACCCCGGCGAGCTGCGGTACCCGTGGCCGTGCTTCGCTCCAGGTGCCTCCAGCGTCCCCACCGAACCAAGCGCTCTCCTGGGCGCCTCGGCAGCAGCAGCCCGCTGGCAGACGGATGCAGCAGGAATACGGCACGCCGATCAGCAAAAGTTTTCCTTGGCTCCTGCAGGGCTGCGATGCCGGGGCGAAGTCGAACAAAGGCTGCGGCATCGCCTCCCTCGCGTGGCGCCCAGAAGCGGCCTCGTGCATCTCGGGGGCAGCCGGCATCCATCCCCGGCGCCTCGCCGGGTGCCCGGGCACCAGGTTAGTGATGTGGCAGGGCCAGGAAGGTTTTGCTGGGTGAATATTTATGTGGCCACGCTTTCCCTGAGCTGGGGCCGAGACACCTCTGGCACCTGGGGCCCCGCTGCGCGGACCCGAACTTTGTTGCTGCAAAGTTTGGGTGCTCCCAGCAGGACCACAACCCCGTTAATTAAAATAATAACGATCAGAGTTTTATAGTTAAAAGGATAAAGGCTCGTTAGCGTTACGAGCGATGCGAATTGATAGAAACAGCGGTTTTCCCCGCTAAGCAGGGATGCTTTGTGGCTCTGCCCGAGCCCGCCGGGACACCCGGGGCCGGTGGCTCAGCACCAGGTGCGCAGCGCCGCAGGGACGAGCGGCCCCGGAGGAGCCCGGCCTCGGGAGGGCGGCCCCGCTCACACTGCGCCTTTATGCCGGGCTCTGAGGGGCTATTGTTGCACCGGAGCCTCCTCGCCTTTTCAACCCCCTGCGGCTGAATGGGCGAGGCGAGACATCTGCCGGGATACGCGCCCATTCGCATGCAAATCAGCGGGAAAAAAATATAAAAAATATATTTTAAAAATATATTT
>CM021776.1:19518712-19650016 GCA_011076525.1 Nettapus auritus | reverse complement strand
AGGGAGAACTGACCGTTAAAGCGCCTCGTTAAGGGCGTTGTGTAACACCCCCAGAGCGCTGTCACACGCACTACGAAGCCTGCTCCACCCTCACCGTAACAACATTTCCCCTGACCTCCATCCTGAGCCTCCCCCCTGCAGCTTTGTGCCCTTCCCCATGTGCCCTGGCAGCCAGGGCCAGGAGGGGAGGCCGGCTCCTGCCCCCCTTACCCAGAGCGGCGCTGCTTGGCCACCACCTGTCTGTCCGTCCGTCCATCCGTGTGTGCTGGCTTTCTGCAGTTACTTCTAAAGGAGCTCTCAGGAAAGCCTACCAGCCACCGCTGACCTCCTTTTTTCCTGCAGCCCAGGCCTCCCGTTAACGTGGTTGCAGCCAGGTGCTCTCCTGTAGTGCCGGCCGGATGAACGCTGCTTTCTCCCCTGCGTGTGGGTTCCTGATGCTCATTAATTCATCGGTAGGTCTCAGAGTGAACAGCTGCTGGAAGGTCACAGCATTGTCATTCCCTTTCTGGCTGCGCTGGAAGCTCTTCATGAGCTGCAGAAGATGTGGCACGCTGCTGGGCTGCCCTAACAGGAGCAGTGCCGCTGTCCTTACAGCGCCCCGAGGCACAGCACACAGCTGGGGAGGGCTGCAGGTAACCCCCGCCTCCCCTCCCATCCCTGCTGTCACTGTTTTACCACCCTCATTAAACGCGGCACACAGATTAAAGGTGCGATGCCGAAGTGGTGCGTGCTGTGCTGGCCTCTGTGGGTTAAAATACTGCCAACAAGCGTCACGTCTGAATTTCTGCCCTCTCTGGGAAGGAAACCTTCACCCACGACACGGCCGCGCAGCGCTGCCGGAGCGGTGACTTGTGCCCAGCAGCCCCCGGCGCCCAGCACAGCCCGTTTCCAGGCAAGGCACTGAGGGACAGGGAACGCTTTCCTGTAGGTAAGTGGTATTACTGGAATCACATTCATGCATCCTCTGTGGCTGCTTGAATAAGAGACGGATGAATTAGCTAGGAGAAAAATGGGATACCGTGTCAGCTCTGAGTGGCTGGAGCCCGACGATCAAGGCTTCAAAGCGTCCGTGTGAGCCCTTGGAGGGGTTGGCAAGGCGGTGCTGTGCAGGGCGAGCTGCCCTCGATGCCTCTCCTGGAAGTGCTGGAAATGCTGCTGTGGTACTTCCCAGGAAATTACCTCAAAACCAGTTAAACAATTGATAGTGAGGAAGGCTTAAAATGAGTTTAAAAATAAGTGTGTAGCAAATGTGGTCTTTAATTAACACCCTAGATTTCCTCTCAAGGCAATGATTTATTTATTTCTGAAAGCCCAAAGGGTCATTTGGATAACATTAAAAGCGAACTTTTCCATGTGCGAGGCAATTGCATTTTCGAAGGAGCTCATACACCTCCCCAGGACACCGCGTTGCCTCCCCGGGCGCTGTGCTCCCGGCAGTGCGGCTGTGACTTCTCCCGTCCCTCCTGTGTCACGGGAGCAGAAGCACTGTCACGGCTGAACCTTCGTTCCGCACAGCCCCGGCAGAGCAGCAGAGGCTTGCTGGAGGACAGGACGGGCCGGGCGCTTTCCATATTTGATTTCATGAGCAGCTGAGCACTCGCCTGTCGTTGCAGGCGACGCTGTCGCTGTTCCAGGCTTCCGCTGTTTTAAATTACACGCACAACAGGCCCCCGTCTCTGCCAAGAGTGCGAAATGATCACAAATCAACTTTTACACCGCAGCTTACGCCTTCAAGCTGCCAGGCAGGCGGGGATGGCTGCAGCATCCCTCCTCGGTGCGGCTCCCCTCGGGACAGCTGGCACCGGCCTCACCTCCTGCCCGGGGCAGGGACAGGAGCGTGGCCTTGGGGACACCTCGCAGCCCCCCAGAGCTGCGGGCACCAGGCGTAATTATCCTGTAACAGCACAAGCCACGTGCCGAGCTTCAGCAATGGGCCCTGTGGAGTTTGTCCTCTTCGAGGGCCGCTCGTTAGGAGCCAAATCCTGATCCCCGTCTTTGACCCCAGAGGTTTGTTTTGTGGTGCCGCTGGGAGGATTTGGGGAGTGCTGTAAAACTTCATGGTTTCATAGGGTAACGACTGGTAGTTCGTGTTCGTTTTGAAATTCGTGCTTCTAGAATGACGGTGGGCTAAGAAATGCCAGCTGCATTAAAAAAAATAGAGAAAAAAGTTTGATTTCTTCTGATTGCCTAGAAGAGCTTAAAGGGCATAAACCCAATGGACCTAAAACCTGTACGGCAAACAGAAAGGAAACAAAACAGCAGCCACTAAAATCTTCCAATCTGATGTCTTCATTTCTAGACAGTTTTCACAACATTTAAAACATTGGAATGATGTTGAGATGGGAATTAAAAGAAATAAAAACCGGGTACTTCTCCCCAAGTGGCCTTAAAAACGGTCATGGGAAGAAGGGAGATGTCCACCACCTGGGCCGAACGTGGTCCATTTCAGTTGCCTCCTCCAACCTTCTCCTTGTCCATGCCTTCTGGCTTCACCCCCTTCCTCTTCCACATCAGCCCGAGCAGCTTTCCTGCTCCACCTCCAGGAGCGGGGCAGAGCAGGGATGTTTGCTGCCCTCCCCGTGCCGGCAGCTCCGGGGCACGGTTTGTGCCCGTGCAGCGCGTGGCGGGCAGCGTCTCTCACCCCCGCGAAGGCTCCAGGCAGCGCGCTTTGGACCATCACAAAACAATCGGGCTCTCGGCGACCTGCCATGCGTGTCACTGCGTGTTTTCTGTGCAGCCGACATCCCGGCGTTAAGCTGCTTAACTCCCCGAGTGTACGCATAATCCGTTACCCCCAGCTATGCTGCTGGACTCTGCCACGTCTTCCTATGAAGTAGTGTGATCGGAAAAGAGAAGGGCCTTGCTGCCGGGCGGGTGAGGAGCCGTTGCCCTGTGATCCAGCAGTAACAGCTCCTAGCCCGCATGAGATTGAAACAATCTGTACAAACAGCAGCACTTAGCTGGAATTTGGGAAGAGGTGATTACTGCTGGGGACTGAGTTACGGAGAGACGGAGGCACTGCAGTGTGCGTCCTGTGCCAACAGGTTTCATCGCTCAGCTGGCACTTCTTGTTGACAGGGTGAAGCACCGCGAGGGTTGCTTTTCGCCTGCCTTTTTAGATGCTGTGCATTTATTTGCAGAGCGGCACGGGTGTGCGGGCTGTGTTCGGGAAGGCACCAGAGCCGCACATGCAAATTGCCCGTGAGCAACTGGGAAAGGCAATGACCAATTACCTCCATAACCGGTGATTTGCATAATGCACTCCCAATTACGCATGCAGATATAATAATTGCGTGCACAAACGGTGTAAGTGACTGCAGGTGCGAAAGTGTGTCTGAGTCACGTGGGGGGCCGCAAACCCCAGCTCCGAGCAGCGATCGCACCATCGCCGTGGCGCTGGCACACAGCACCCGAGAGTTGAAGTCCTTGTTTTGACCTGGAGGCGCGGTTTTACCTGCTGATTGCCATCGCGTCTTTTCCGAGGAAATAAACCAGCTCCTCCACGGCACCGCTTCGTGGGGCTCCCCCTTCCTTCCGCGGGTCGCTGACGAGGAGCTAGGACGACACCAGGCAGTGTTCTTAAAGCAGGTCAGTCACTTCGCACACGATTCCATCTCGCTTCTCTAATGTATTATTAATTGTGAAGCTTTTTCCTTTTGGCTGATGTATCTTTTCCCAGATGAACTGCTGCGTGAATGTTTCATGAGGAGGGACTCGTAGCTCATTCCATCATTTTGCTAGGAACCCCCCCAAAGCTTCTTAGAAAGCCCGAGCGCCTTAAAGGAAATTGGGGAGTTTAATTGCGAGCCTGGAATTTGGATTTACTCCGCGGGTAAAAGCAACACGCAGAGCACGAATCCCATTTCCACTGGGTTCCCGTCACGTGCTAGTGGAGGAGCAGCTGTGAAGGCGTCCCTCTGCATCTGCTGCCACAAGGTGCGACCCTCTGTATTCAGTCAAGAGCCCGTTGTTGGAAACCCTCCTAGGCTGGAGGTCGGGCACAGGCGGGCTCAGCCGGCCCCCGGCGCAGCGAGCTGCGGGGTGCTGGGCGGCGAGAACGGCTCTCACTGCTTCTGCCCGGTCAGAAGGAGAAATATCGTGTAGGAATTTGCAATTCCCACTTCGTTCCTCAGGAGGAAGGCCGGACACTTGCAGACACGCTGCGTTTTGCTGAAGTTATGTAGACAAAATGAAGTCAGTCGTGGAGGTGCGGCCTCCCATACAGCTGTGCTTCGGAGGTGCCGCAGGGAAGGTCGCTCGCGTTTCTTACGTGTGTAAATGAAGAGTGCTCCGCAGAGGGCACTGCAAAGGTGCCGTGGTCTCACGGCAATGGAAGGGCTGCTCAGGAGGGCTGTAGGAAGCAGCGAGGCATGGCCAGGCTGCGTGCTGCGCTTCAGAGCACGCCGACAGCCGGAGCCTTGGGGAGGTGGGTCCGGGGTGGCCGACGGGGTGCAGGCACGGAGCCTGAGAACTGTACTTCACACGGCTTAGCCTGAACTGCAGCTCTGCTAATGCTAAGATAAATACAATTTAAATTCAGTTTGACCTTAAGTGGCAGCTGCGACAAAGCGTGGCGTGTCTGAGACCTGGGTGCAATTACCGGGCGCCGCTCAATGCCGCGCTTCAGCCGCGACCTTTGCATCGCGCTGAAGCCAGAAGGAGCTCCCTGATCCCAGCTTGTGAACTGTGGTTCACCCCACTGGAAAGCGACTTCAGAAGCTATTACAATCACAGAGAATATTTTAAAGGGTGTAGAAGCTACGAGCAAAATATTTATTTTACGCACTTGTCTGCATTTAATCCATAAATCTGTCTGCTATGATAGTGTTTTACTGGTGTAGATGAGGCAAGTAAGCTGAGATCATAGCAGACATCCTATAAGGCTTTACAGAAAATCATTGCTTTTTAATCCCTTTATCCCTGTTATTTCCTAGCACTGTGAAAATCCAGCGGCAGGGGAAGCTGGCACGGTGTAGGACAGGCGCGTGCTGTGTAGCGCTAAGCAGGCAGAAATCCTGTGCGCAACGCCCCGAACACGTTACAGATGTCAGTGTTGGTGCCGCGTGTCCTACACAAATCAAACGGCGGACGAGCTCTCGGCCTGGTGAAATGGGTTACGGTTCTCGTGGCTGGGGCACGTCCCAGGCTCAGCCCTGTGCCTGCTGCTCGGTGCCCGGGGACGTTGGTGCCCAAGGGCCGGGACACCGCCCAGCTGGGTGCGTTGGGGTACAGCGGTCTTGTAATCCAGGGCAAGAGGAAATAGGGAGCGTGAAGGCAGCATCAGTTCCAGATTTTGCCAGCAGAAATACAGGTTCTTTGAGCCAGAATGACTTAAATCGGTGGTTCATTTCTCTGCTCTTCCTGGCATTCAGCAGAAACCGCGTGCGTGTGACGGGCTCTTGGGCTGTTCACATCCCACTTTAGAAGCGTCTGCCGGAGGACCCCGCTTTGTACCCAGCCCGCGAGCAGCTTCCCGGTTATTTTGCTAAATAAATACAAGGACTCTGTACAAATGGAGGCTCCCCAGAAAGGAGGAGCCGAGGAGCAGAGCCGTGGGATGAGGAGCAGTGCCGGGCACACGGGCACGTGGCAGAACCTGGCAATGTGCTGTACCAAAAAGCAGCTTTGCTTTGAAAATCCACACAAGGACCGTGATGGCTTCGTGGAGCGATGTTTGCCCTTGGATGCCAGCGCACAGGCCATGGTGAAATATGATAAAATAGTAAAAATAAGGGAAAAGTGAGACTTTCATGTGGATTTGGTGTCGAATTGGCCTAAGCAGGGCGCTGTGGCTGTCTCCTAAGGAACACTGGGCTGGCTGTAAGAGCAGCTTCGACGGGGCCTGCTCCTATAGCAGCTAATTGGCTTCATCTCTATCAAACACTAAAAGCCTTTCTTTAAAGCTGAGGGTTTGTTTTTAAATCAAATAGATTTATTCGTGATGTCTTGGGCACACCATTGCAGTCACCTCATCCTTGGACCAAAGCGTTGGCAGAACACACACATCTGTAATGAGGACTGTGTGTTCTGGGAGGTTGGATTACAAAAGATGAACAAATGTATCGGGGAGAAAGGGGAGAAAGGGAGAAGACTACTTTTTTGGCAAAGCTTTGTTCTACAGTTCTCATTTTCTGCTTGCGGCTGCCTTTGGGCACACGTTTCAGTGACTGGCTGTATTGTGCTTTGCTGTTGATGCTTCCCAAATTTGCTTTCTGGTGAAACGGACGTCGTGCAGGTTCCCCATAAAAATGAGCGATTCGGGTTTTACCAAGAACTCCGGCGCTTCTCCATTATAAGAAAGAATTACATTATTCTGAGGCAATTATCAAGATGGGAGGAGTGAAACAAACATTTCCAACGTCCAGTTTCATTCCCTCTCTTCCTCCAGACGAGCTTATGTGAGCAGGATTTTTAGGAGTTCTGGAATGAAAGCTTCCTGAAGGAAATATACGTCCCCGTGGGACTGCACAGCGTTCAGTCCTGCGTCTGTGCGAAGGTAAGAGAGCTCTGTTTTCATTCACTATTCATGAGATGTGCGTTCACATTGCCAAGTGACCATGGGATTCTGTGCTTTTAAGGATCTGCAAATGAGATGAAGCTCATTATTTTTTAATGTAAAAAGGATTATTGAGATCTTAGTGGCATGATAAGCGACCTCGGAGATGTGTCTTGCTGTAGAATGTGTACCGAGGCTTTTCCTTTAGGAGGACAATAACGTGCGCGCAGTATGTTCCAGTCATTCTGTTCAGCATTCAGAGATATTTATTAGAAATAACACTTAAGGGGCTTTTTTGTGGTTTAATTGCAGACCATGACTTGTAGGAAATCACCTTCCTCTTTGTGTGCATCTTATGTACTGTGTAGGGATGAATGCAGGGCGATGTTTCAAAATAAAGACTCGTTGTTATCAGCACAGGGGTTGTTCTCGTGGTCCTAAGGGAAAGCTAAGTCTGATAATCAAGTAATCCGCCGTTAATTTTTCCTCCAAAAGAAATCAGGATTTCCTTTGTAGGATTACGTTACTGGGTGTCACAGCACGGCCCTGCTCTGGCCCGACACACACCTGGCACTTGCTGGTGGTGGAAACGTCAGCGCCTGCGTCTGGCTGCGTCGGTGTGCGAGCCTCTGGCCGGGGCTGTGGTGTGTGGTATCCTCAGAGGAAAACCAGTGAGAGAACTGCAAAAAGACATAAACCTGCTCACAGTACCCAAAATGTGTCATCGGTGAGACCCAGTGGCTGTGCCTGTGCTGCCGGCCGAGGCTGACAGCTGCGGTGCCCTGCGCTGCTCATCCCAAACCCGCCTGGCCCTGGGCACAACAACGCTCGCTCCATTTCCATTGCCGGTGCTGTTGTCGCTGGATCCTGCAGATGGGAAGCCCTCTAATTACTGTCGTCACCGTGCAGGTCGCTCTGAAGCAGGTTCGTTGCGTGGGGCTGTGCAAAGAGCTGGTGGAGATGCACACACGAGTGTCTGTGCTCCTCTGTGCCCACGGGTGCGGTTCCCGTCGGTGCTCCCGTCTCTGCCATTAACACAGCACTGCAGAAAGCAGCAGGAGTGAAGGGGGTTATGAAGGAAGACAGCCTGAACGGCTTTGTTAACCACAAAAGCTAGATTTTCAGTACTGCCCATTACTATCCAGACACTGTTCCTTGGTTCCCCACACTCGAGTAGTCCCTATTTAAAATGACTCGTTAATAATTAATGTATTCTCACAGCTGGCCACAGAATAACTGGAAACATGGCTGGTTCCGTGCAGGTATTTTGGGGCCCACACTTCCACCTGTGCTTCGAGGCCGGGTGCCGGGGTCCTCAAGCAGGGCAGCCCAAACCCTGCTCCGTCGTCCCCTGAGGGCTCACCGTCCCCCAGGGTCCCGGCTGGCTGCGCTTGAAACACAAATTCCTCCGCTTGACTCTGCCCCTTGATGGCTGGTTACCTGGCTAACGAAAGCTGTCCTCGGAGCCTGTTGCACGTAGGTTTTCGGCACGACTTGGACGTTGTTCAAGCCCGAGACAGGAGTGTCAGCAGGTAGAAAAGGCGTTACGCTTTCAGAAGGCACCAGGTTCCCAGCGTGCTGCAGACAGCTCAAGCCATTACAGAAAAGAGCGAATTAAGAGGAAAATTTCACAGCTTTGCTGAACAGGGGAAGCATCCAAGGATCTGCAGGAGATCCCGAAGCCATGCAGGAGAGGGGAGCAGGCCAGCTGAGACAACCCCTCGGCACCTCACTGCCGCTGCTTCGTTTCTGGAACCAGAAAAGCTTAAAGCAAGGCGGGATTTGTCAAAATGCCCTTTGGGATTTAGGTGACGTGCTCCCGGGGCCCTCGGGCACTGACATCCCTAGGTGCCTTTTAAAACCCCCGACTAATTTCCTTCACTCGGGCTCTCTCTGGAGCTCACGCTCCGCGAATGCAGTAATTGCAAGCATTTGTTTTGAGCCATAGCAGCCTGAGCTCCGCAGCAAGTTTTATTTACTGCAATTACATCTGGCAGATCATTTCTAATAAACTCAGGAAAATGATAAACCGCTCGCTAAATTCATGAACAGAAGAACAGGGCAAATTGATCAAATAAGCTGTTTCCCACGTAATCAAAAATTACTATGTGCATAACATTTTGGCGTGGAAATAGCTGCCATGGAAGCGTGAAGACAAGCAGGAACCTGCTCGGGGCGTCTGTGCAGAGCTTTTACATCTTGGTTGCCTTCCAGCAAGGAGCCTGAGACTGCTAAAGTCAACAGGACTTTGGTGGGCTTGCTGGTGGCGGAGCTACAGGCTCGTGCGCGCGTGCCTTCACCTCCCAGCCTTCAGCTTCCTGCGGGGTGGTTTCGGGATGCGGCCCTGGGCAGGCGCAGCCCCGTTCCTGCCCTCCTGGTTACTGACCGAAGGGCGGCACAGAAAGCTTCTCTTCCTTCCAGCACCTGAAACGACAGCAGGCAGAGTGCTGCGAGCAAACTACCTGAGGTTTGTTCCACCTCTCGTTTACTGCATGTGCGATGTCGCCGAATCTAAATTTCAAGTGGCTGAATTCAGGTATTGGGTCCTTCTAAAATGAGCTTTTAATAATTATTGAGCTTTTTTGTCTCTGCTGCGCTGCTTAATTTACATTAAGAATGTGAATTTCATCCGAAATCCTCCATCTCGCAGCGTTAACACCTCTCTGAGATAAGTAAAGCTTGCTACAAATTAGGCCCGGGCTTGGCTGCTGCAGCTGATTACCATCACATAAGGACAATTAACAGCGTTTTTAGGAGAGGATAGGAAGAAATTATCATATGCAGTTGAAGCTATGCGAAATGAGAGGAACGTGGCGGCCCGTTTTCCAGCTTAAAGCACCGTTACGTACGGCCTCGTGCCGCTCTGTCCTTCGTTATCAGTCATCGTCTGGGGGCTGAGGAAAGCTTTCTCTGAAGCCGGCGTAAGGAGTGGCAGCAAACGGGGAGTTAGGCAGGGCTGCTCAGCGTTCCTGGGAAATGCTCTCCTCGGAAACCTCCGCTCCCCAGGCTCCGCGCCTGAGCCGAGATGGAGACTGATGTTACTCAGAGGCTCATATTTTCCTCGTCATCGGGAATAATGGGAACCAGATGTGACAGGCTGCGCGCTGGAAATTATCCATCAAGCGGCATCTCCGGCTGCCTCCCGTGGCTCCTCGGCTTTGCCGTCTCGGTCGCGGTCCCGGCCGCCTGCTCTGGAGCAGGGCAGGTCCCGAGCTTTGTCCTTGCAGGTTCTTGAGCATCGCCAGGGCCTGCTGGCTTTGGCCGTGCCAGCGCCGGATGGAGCCGCTCAGCGCCGGGTGCGGAGCAGGATGCAGAGCAGGGTGCGTGCCCCACGGGGCTGTTGGCTGCGCCGTTTTGCCAGCTGCTGGTTTGCAGGTCTGATGAAGTTTTTTTACCCTTTTTGTCATTTCCACTGCACATTTTCCTCCCCGAGCTTGACTGATACTTGGCCCCCACCAGTTCCCCAAACAAAGAAGAGCAATTCCGGCCCTGGGGAAGAAGCTGGGTGGCAGGGTGTGCACAGCCACATAACCATGATCCGGGAGGGCTCCGGCCAGGCTGGAGCTGCACAGGGGGCGATCCTACGCGATGGCGCTGCCCGAGATGTACTGGCAGCGTGGAGCTGGAGGCAGAGCGTTAACACTTCTGGTTTTCTGTTCTCGGCAGAACATCGTGGCCTTGTGTGTTACGTATCCTACCGGAGGAAGCTTCCAAAACGCCGTCCTTAAGTGCATCTTTCACGATTTTTTAGGTACTTTACAAATTTTCCAATATTTCTACATCAAATCACAGGTTCCTACAAGCTACGTCCTTTTAAATGATTGACCAAATTCGTTACGAATTTCATATATATTGCTAAACTTCATTCTGGCGTAGAAATGTTGTGCAGAAATCCTTTATCTGTTCCAAACCTTCAAATAACTCTTTGCTTCTTTGAAGCTAACCTTTGGAATGGTTTTCGCCAAAACGAGTGAAACAGGAGCAATAGTAGATGCTGCAGGATTTGCATCCAGCGTCGTTTCCTGCTTCTCCAAATGCTTTTGGAGTCGCTGATCGATCTGTAACAAAGCCTGACGTGTCACCAGGAGGAGGGAATGAAAAACACACCGCCGTAATGCGTCTCTCAGCTGAGGCTGGCTCCAAGCTTTCACCTTTAGGGCTGCTCTTTACTTTGTTTGCCTCTAACTTTTGACAGCAGTTAAATAGCTGGAAAGAAACCGGGGAATAAAACGTATGTAGAGGAAATTAATAAATTATCCTCTCTTTTCTGGCACGTTTTCAGCAGCTGGCTGTGCCTGCAGCCCGTTGGCGCGGTGAGGCGGGACGCTGCTGGTGTGCTCCGGGGAGCAGGGCCTGGCTGCTGTGTGCCAGCTTTCACGGGGCACGTCGTCCGCGTGGGGCTCTGCGGCAGCAAGCCAGCAAACTTCTTCTTCTCTCCCTTGCTGCGGTGAGTGCCGAGGCTTGGAGGAAGGTCAGGAGGGAGCTGCGCTGCGATTTGATGAAAGCCCTGCAAATGGCCTGGCTTAAGGCTGGCTGTGTAATCATGGTGCTCTCTCACCTTGTTTCTAGGTGTTTTTTTTTTTTTGAGGAGGAGAAGACTCCAAATGAATCCACCTATCTCATTTCAGCCCCACGGTGTGTTTGTTCAACAGGAAGAAAATGTTGAACTAGGATTTGGTGGGGATGGAGGAAAGCCGTGGAGATTACATTTCTGCTTCAGTGCAGTTCCGTGTTTTACTGCTGCATAGGCCGGCTGGTTAATAAGGTATCCTCGAATCTAAGTCCATATTCCACTAATTGCTGCGCTCGTGTATACGATCAGTGCTTGTCATTGTTATGGGTGCCCACCCGCTGTCTTTGGTGTCACCGTAACCGTGCCTGTCTGACCGACAGGGACCAACGATCAACGTCATTTTCATAGTGCTGATCCCTCAGCAAAACACAGGGAGACGAGGGGCAGCCTCGTGCTGCTCTCTGGTGCCAGCTGAGTGCTCAGGGCCGCGTCTGCTTTGAGCAGGAGCTGGGCAGGGATGGACGCAGCCGGGAGGCGATGGGAGGGCTGTGCAGCGCCGAGACTCCCCGTCCACCGCCAGCACCTTCCCTTTGGTCCCAGTGAAACCCTTTCTCCATGAAAGCCACTGAGCCACCCGGCAGCAGTTCTTCCCCGACTTTGTGTTGGAGTAACGTGCAGTTACTGATAGCTTTGTACTTGGCTGGGGAAAGGTGATAAGGAGAGAAAAAAAAAGCATCCTTTGGAGCAGCGGCACGTAGCGCCCTGGGTCTCTGTCTAGGCTTCTTATCTGATCTGGGAGTGAAAAGGAGATGGCTTAAAAGAAATTAAGGTAGAAGCAGATTTCTGGGCAGAGATCAGGCCTGTGCCTCCCGGATGCGTTTCACCCAGAGATGTGGGGAAAACACTGGGAGCTCCTGTGGAAGCTCCCCCCGGCCGGGGCTCGTCCTGTTACCGAGGTGTCTGAGCTCGGTTGGCTGCGCTGCCTGACTGCACAGCGAGCTCTCTGCCTCTCGCCGAAGGGTTTGGTTGCCGAGTTAGAGCTCTGAGTCATTGAGTTAGGGCACCAAAACGAATGACTTGTACACACATTAGCTTTAGGTATCGGGATCTGAGTATGACAGATGGTAATAAGGAATTTCTGGTTTATATTAAACCTGTAGGAACTAGTGTGCGGTGCTCAGGAAAAACAATTCGCTTTTACCCCTATGCATTAAATCTCTTTCCTTCGCTGATAATCCTCTGCACGTTACTCTCATGGTTGTTTTAAATCTTTCTGCGCTAATGTTGGAGTTATTCGTTGGGGTGGTGTGAGCATCTGTGAAGTACGGTGTTCTTCGTGCCGTTTCTTCCTTCTGCCTTGGATGCTCCGAACGGGCAGGTGCAGGTGATCAAAGCACCACAGTGGAAACATTTGTTGGAGGAGTGCTGTGTGAATTCATACGTGTTTCTTGTAGAAAAGATCCCGTTCAGGTGGGTGGTGTCTTACTGGTTCTTTCAAGGGACTAACCGAGGAATGGCTGCAAGAGGAGCCGCCGCCTGCAGCTGTGAGTCCTGCACGTCAGGGGTTGGG
Organism: Nettapus auritus; assembly: GCA_011076525.1. Lineage (NCBI taxonomy): Eukaryota > Metazoa > Chordata > Aves > Anseriformes > Anatidae > Nettapus > Nettapus auritus. The sequence goes on along the minus strand of CM021776.1, from coordinate 19,637,437 downwards.
TTCCTGTCAGAAACCGAATAGCTGGAGGTGGAGGCTCCGGGGTGAAGGCTCAGAGCGGCAGGACGAGGGCTGATATCCACGTGGGTGAGCGGCTTCTGCTCGGCTCCTCAGGCGGCCTGCACTCAGGACGAGGCTATCGTCACCGCTCCACGCCACAAAACACTGTATTGGCTGCCCATGGAAAGCTCTCGGTTAAGATTAAATCTTATGTCCCTGAAGACTGAGTTTTATGTTCGCTGTAAATCACTGCGGTATCGTTAGTGCTGAGGTTAGGTTTGGGTTAGGGGGCAGAATAGCAGCCTCGGGAACCCATTTCATTCTTCCTCCTGTAAATCCCTGCGAGGGATGAAAGGCTAATAGGTGCTCATCAAATGAGAGCAGTGGCTCCCGTGGCCGCTTTTAAGCCCAGGCTTGGCGTAGGTGTTAGAGGAATTTGCCGAGAAACAAAGTGCTCAAGAACTAGATTCACGGGCGGATCTCGGCCCACGTTTTATAGGTCTTCAAGGAGGCAAAACATTTTTTCCTGGGGTTTGAAAGCCTCACCCTACGGTACCGGAGCTGTTGGTGTAACCTCAGCTCAGAAGCAGTACGAGCCGTACATTCTGGCCGTTAAACAAAAGCACGGTTAAGGTTACCAGCCCGTTACAAACCATCCTTCCTTTCAGAAAATAAACAGAGGCGGATGCTGCTTGCTGCGCGCTTCAGAGTGGGATATTTGATGCTTCAGAGTTTTTCAAGAAATGAGTCTGTAACGTGTCATTAAGCACTTCTGCATCACAGATAGGAGCACCAGGACTGCCCGGGGATCCCTGCGGGCAGGCTGCCGGCCCTGCAGAAATCCAGCCCTAGAGGTGTTGGTTCAGGGAAAGCAGCTGTGCCTGTATTTAATGCCCCGCGCATGGCGTGCTGTGGCGTCCCTTTTAAGGGGAAATCGAACCTCAGCTGTTTGTTGTGAGTCTGCCCCAGGTTCTCCCCAGCTTGGGCAGCTCCTGTGCTCCTGCCGAGCCAGCCCTGGAGCAGATAACCCGGCGCCATCCAGCTTGGGCTGCCACCTAAAACTTTCCTAGGGGCCCACGGGCTCATACACCGACAGGTAAGTACATTACTGCCGAGTGTTTCGGACACATGAAGGGTTATTCTGCTGTAACCTTCTCAGATCATTGCAATTCTCCATTTCAGCAGCTCCTTAAAGGGGATTTTAAACCCTACGCTGAATTTCAGGGGAAAGCAGCGCGTTACTGGTGCCTCCTCTTGCCAGCTTGTATTTCACCCCCGGGCAGCACACTGCCGCTGGGAGGCGAGGGCTCGGTGCCCCTCGGGCCGTGCTTCAAGCTCTGCAGCAGTGATTTCTGAGTTGGCTTGCGGAGCTGTCCCCGAGTGTAAGACTGCGGCGTGGTCTGCGCAGTGCTGGTCGCGGTGTGTGTGTACACGGTCCCTCTGGTTAAGCACAAAAAGTGATATTCTGTTCATTTAAATATTGTGCCGCCTGACAAAGCTGCAATGCACCGATATTAATGGCTCACTTGCGGCCAATTCTTCTCCTCGAAAGGCTGTTTCCATTGCAAATTCATCACGCGGGCATCAGGCGAAGAGTTATCAGTCACTTGTTTTGGGGAAGGACAGATATTGATATTCTAAGATGTGGAAATAGATCTCCTCATCAGCAGTGCTTAGCGTACCGGCTGCATGCGGAGGCTCGCTTCAGCAGCAGTGCTGGAGGAAGGGGCCCAGCACAGCACCCGAGCGCTTCGCTTTGCCGTAAATCAGTAATGGGAACACGCGGGGATCGGATTTCAAGCGTAAAAAGCTGTTTTGTCATGTAGTTCTGTGTTCCGCGTTCGCTGCGTTTAGCAGGATATGTGTTTTGGGCTGGGTGATACGAATGGGCAGAGCTCCTGTGCTTTGAAATCGCTCCCACTTTACCTGGAGAGAAGAGCAAACGCCTTTGGGCAGCCCGGGGCAGTGCCAGCGGGGCTGGGGGACGGGATGAGCACTCGGCGTGGGGCTGCCCTCCCGGCCCACGGGGCGCGTTTTGGGACAGAACAACGGCACAGGAGCGGCGTCCTCACCCCACTGCCAGCAGCACCAGCAGCGGCCGTGGGAATGCTGCTGAGCTTCTTGCAGGGCAGATCGTCACTTAAAACGTACACATCCCAAACTGACATAAAATGCAACACTAGCTATCACTAAAACCTAAAATCTGTGTTATTTTGGAGAAATGTGAGCATGCTGTGCTACGCTGGAGCGCGAGGCTTAAGGAAGTACCCAGCGAAGGCCAGTAAAATTAATGAACTGCTTTTGGCTGCTGGGTCTCCTGTGATGGGTGATTTGGAGTAGCAATGAACACGCAGTCTTGGTGCTGCCAGCTAAGGTCTGAGCATTACTGTGTAGGGCAGAATTGATTGATTTCCTTGTCTAAATTATTTGCAAGCTTAGTCATTACTTTTGCAGCTGATAATTTCGCTGGAGCTCGGGACCTGCCGTATTATGGCTTATAAAAGTTTAACCATCAGTGAACTCGCCGGCAATAAATCACCGTGCTGTTGTATCGCTCCTAAAACAGCAGGAACGCGTGGCTGGAGCATCGGGAGGAGCACGGAGGACAGCAGGGCACAGCGTTCGCTGCTGCTTTCACTGGCTGGTGTCAGCCCGAGGGTCGCGCTCCAGGCCCCAGCGAGCAGGCACCGTGGCAGGGGGCACCTGGGGAGGAACGGGTGGGCTTCGTTACCGGCAGGCCTCGTCCCCTTCCCGGCCAAATCCAAACCTGCATGTAAACTGTGACACGTGGAAACTGCAGCCTGGAAGCCCAAAGGAGTTTTTACAGCAGGCTGCTGCTCGCTAAGTGCTTGAGTTGAGGCGGTGCTGGCGGTAAATCGCCAAAGCGCCAGGAAACGCACGGGAAACGCAGCGGGTATTTTTTGTGTTTGTTTCTGTGCGTTCAAAGGGAGGGAAAATCATTAGAAAGTTGAAAGTTAACACGTTTTCTTACCACCCGTGGAATTACTCTTTAATATCAGAGTTTATTGTGTAAATTGCCGGTACCAGAGGTGGCTGCGGACCTGCAGCTCACTCCCCCACGAGGCTCCACAACCGCCCGTAAATCTTTTGAATTGTGCTCTCGAAGCTTACGATGTATTTAGAGCCCCTTGAGCAAATTACAGATCTGCATTAATTCCCCACCATTTCCCATATAGGCACACGGCTGTTACTCTTTCTGTTTTGTAATGTGAACTCTTCAATATATAGAAGGAATTAAAGGGTGCTAATTAACCTCAATTCCGGTGCTGGTTCTGGGCGGGTATAATTTCACTTAGGTCTTGAAATCTTACCCTTCCTTCCCGTTCCCGATTCTCGTATAATCTTACTGTTTAACCGCGTCCAGAGCTGGTATTTGCTTCAGGACAGATTCTCACCGTTTCCCTGCTTTAACTCCTGCGGTGCTGCCTCGGTTCCCGTGCCAGGCTGCTGGGTGCGTGCACCGCTCGTCCTGGCACCAGGCTTTCATACAGAGCCTGCAAAGCCTTTCAGCTTTGTCTCTGCTCTTTCTCTTCTATCTACATAATTAAAGACGTTGAAATCTGCAAAGATGGACGCAGAAGATAAAGATGTCTGCTTGTATTTATTTCTCCTGTAAGATATATTCCTTATAAATCCTTCATGGCGCATTAAAAATTGACTCCTCCTTGTCTCAGCGAACAAAATAATTGTGCATCACCGAACTTCTCCTTCGAAAGCCCAGGATGGATTGCTGTAGCGCTTTCCTCAATATTTAATTAAATTCATTTATTTAAAAAAGATTGAGAAGCTCCTTCTGATCTGCGAGGAACCCAGGAACTTCGAGGCTGCAGAGCAGCACGCGGGTTCCTCAAGGACGCTCCGCGAAGCGTGGCTCACGCCGGCTGTCAGCAGAGCTAGGCAGGGAAGGCACCGGCTTTTAGCAACCATGACTGAGGAGTCTCATTTTAAAAACTACTTCCTGCAGACGATGAAAGCGTATTGTTGAAATTAACAAGCCCAGATCTTAAAGAGAGCATTAACCTTGCTTTGATTGCACGCGCTCGTTAGCCGCGGCACAGCCCCTGCTCTCCGGGCCGGCACTTAGCATGTGATGAACGCTCCACGCTCCCCTGCAGAAATCCCCTCTGATGGCCGGGAAGCGCCAGCCTCTCTCAGCAGGACGTTTGCTGAGCACAAAGCCTTTGAAAAGGAAGGAAAAGGTGAATTCCTGGTGTTTGAAGGAAAATAGGAAAGCATACTTCATGCTGCAGGCAGCAAGTCACCTTCAAGTCTCCTTAGGTTTTTCTGAGTGCAGATTGAAGACTGCCTCATCCAGAGGAAACACAGGACGCAGCAAAGCGTCAATGAGTTCAGGATATTCTGAGGAACATTAAGGAACGGAAAGTTGGCTGTCCCTGCCATCGTCTGCTCTGTGTTTGCGGTGGGGCATTCAGGAGGAACCTGTTCCTCAAAGCGCTCTCATCCCAGTGTCTTCCCCTGAGACGAGGAGCCAGGAAGAGCCCGCACGTGGAGCAAAGGCGGCAATGCTTGCAGTGGCATCTAGCTCCAGAGGCGTCTGTCTCCAGCAGAGACAGCTTTATCCCTGTAAGTAGGGATATGTATATCTAATATTCTGCAGAGGGACGGTTTGGAGGCTTGGTGGTCGTTTGGTTATCCCAATCTAAGTGCCAAGGAAAGAGCAGGAGACACTTCTCATCGGAAGCACCATGGCAGCAGCCCCTCCTGCTGCCCGCTGCAATTTGAAGCACGCCGCGGGCACTCTGGAGGTAACAGCTCCTTGTGAATGTCTGCTCAGAACCAAGGTGAGTCAGTCAGCCCCCATCATTTCCACCCAGAGCATGCAATGGCAGCAAGGGGCAACGCTGGGTGTCTGCCCCCTGATAACCCACCTGGTGCTTCAGCAAAGTTACGGCAGTATGAAGCGCGCGTGTGGCTGCGGGAAGAGAAGCGGCATCTCCAGAATCACCTTGATAAATGCCTGCCACCGGGGGCTGAGCTCTCCACCGGTATAAATAAGGTCTGTCTTTTGTGGGAGATTTAGCACGACTGAAAATAAATGAAATGCATCAGCTTTATCATATCACAGCACATTTCTGGGGATGTTTAAACTGAGGGTGAAATATATGGAAAGGTGTGAGATTGCAGGAAAACGGGATTTTTCTTCCTCTTACTCTTTTTCCAAGTTAAGTCCTAAATTAAGAAGGACTATATTACCAATGTGGGAGCAATGTTCGCAGCCTGGCGAGTCACCAAAATGAGGTCCTTCCCAGGGCTGCTACGTGTAACGTCACCTCGGACGTGGTGCTGGCAGTCAGATCCCACCGCTGGCGCTGACGCTGGGCTCGGCAGGTGACATCCGACAGCCCCGCGGGGCGACGTTGTGGGGTTAAACGGGGAGTGCACAGCCGTCGTTTGGGACTTAATGCTTTCTGATGTGCGTACCTTTGCACTTATGTGACCGATTTTTGCTGGCTCATCATTGCTGAGGCTTGGAACGTCAGTGATTGCTGCGTGCCCGTTCCAGAGCACCCGTGGGTCCCTTCCTTACGGCGTTGGCTGGCAGCAGCCCTGTCTGCAGGGAGGTGTTTTTGGGGCCTTGAAGTCAGCGTGATGGCTTGGTTATATAGTTCGGTTCAGCAGCTGCGCCACGTGCTCTGCCCTTCCGCTGTTTGAATTCCCAACATCTCCATCGCTCTCTACATCTCTGTTGTGCGTTTGGCTGCTTCGTAACTGCTGAGACACAGCGAGCTGCTCCCAGCGCGTCGAGAGCAGATCTGATGCCCTTTGATACCAGCTCTCTAAAGAGGAGCTAATGTCCATACTCATGGAGATCTACATCTCAGGTGCTCTGAGTTCGGCTGAAATCCTTAGGAGTGAGGAAAGCGATTGGGAAAAACCCATGCCTGGGGTAGCTGTGTGTCTTCGGACGCCCAGCACGTCTCGGTGCGCTGTTTTTCTGGTGCTGCATCGTGCTGCCAGGGGTGCTGGTGGGCTGGGAGGAGGGACCCGAGGGAGCCTTCGCAGCTCCGTCCCGAAGAAACGCTCACAGCTAGGGGTGGGGGTCTGAGGCTGAGGCTCCTTCCCGCGCTGCTGTGGCACTGCTGGATGTTTTTGTGGGCTGTTTTCCTGTGTCCTCTGCCGCTGCTCGGTGTTGTGCTGACTTCCACCCCCCTCCCTGTACACTCAGAGACTCTATTACGGAAAACCGAAAGGCTACGGTAATGGCTGGGGTCGCAACTACTCCAGTGTGTGGCCTTTGCAAATGCTGCCTGCTAGTGGGTTCTGTGTAATAAATTAATGCTTTAGTGAGAAATGGTCTCACAGCAGACGTATTAAATAGCACTTGCTTTTGACCTGTGGCAACCTCAAGTCAAGAGTTTTCCAGATTTTCTTGCGCAGGTTTCCAGTTATCTGCCTGGCCTGTAGCTGATCCCTTCCACTCGTCTGCGAGGAGAGCGGCCGAAGCAGAGTCAGGCAGGAGACCCAGCCTTCCTCCCTGCATGCAGATCTCCTGTGAGTGACTGGAGTGCTTAAAAGCAGCCAGCAGCATGGCTGCGGTGCCCCGTGCCCTCTGGGTGTCTGCAGCCCCTTTCCTTTAGAGACTTGCAGCTGAGCTGGGCTCATTGGAGCTGCTCCTGGTTGGACTTTGTGCTGAGCGTGGCTCTGAGCCTCTCCCCGGTGGGTAGGGATGGGTCCGTTTAATCCCTTTCTCCTTAAAAGATCTGTTTTTCAGACAATGACAAGGGGCGGCTGTGAGCTTCTCAGGTTTGTGGAGCCCCTGACACGCTGTCCATACAAAACTCGTCATTGAAGCGCAGTCGATGGTGATCAGTATTAAGGCTGTGGAGCAGGAGAAGTGTGGAGAAGGCACCACGTCAGCACTGAGGGGCTCCGGGTGTGTATGGGGAGAGTTAGATGACAATATTGCTTAGGGTAATAGAAGTGAGAGCAGCATGAAGTGCAAAACAACGCCTTTATAGCAACTTTGCTGTAATGTGGGGACTCGTCACCTGGAAATGAGCGGGAGGGAAAAAGCTCTGATGTACGGCGGCGGTTTGTAGGAGGACTGAGCTGTCACCTGTGAGGAGATCGTGCGATGTATTTGTGCCTTTTGGGATGCGTTATGGCTTTTTGGGATGGGTGAGGCATTTCTAGCAAAGGCCAGGAGAGGTTACGGCTGCTGTGCAAGGCCAGGGGGCGGCCTCATTTGGAGTGTTTTGTGCAGTTCCAGAAATTATCTTGGAAGAGTTGCTGCTATTTGCAGCAGGTGCTTCTGGGATGGAGACGACTGGGATTTTTCTTATAAGAGGGGGGGAGGGTGTTTCTGCCAAACCTTCAGCCAGAAGATTGCAATTAGTCTTCCCCTTCTTTCGGAGCATTCAGATAGCACGGACTCGGATGAAATGCTGAGTGAAAAACGTGGTCTCGCACCTCTGTTACCAAAGTGGCTGGCTGTCCCCCTTCTGGTTCCTGGGAGCCGGCCATCATCCATTCCTCGGTTTATTCCTTCAGTCCTTTCCCTGCTCATCCCATCTGCCTTTCTGATATAACTGCTACAATACTCCTGAGTCAGGAGTATTTGAGTAAAGCATTTGAGTAAATGTGGAATTAAAGCAGAATTAATTTCTTTCGCCCTAAATGTTCTATTAACATTTCATTTATTTATATATTATAGCAGATGGACTCAGACGAGAGATTGATGTGCCCCCTGGAAGACCATCATGATCCAGTTTATTTCAATAAACTGGAAGCGTTGCAGAGATGCCTCTTTTAACTTGTGGCCCGAAATTAAAATGAAATGATCAGTGTATTGGCTAATTAAGAGAAGACATTTGTAATTTAAGTCTTAGTATTCAGTATAGCAGTAAGTCACAGGGCAACGATGATAGTAAAAACAATATTATGAGAAAGTGACGTTCTCATTCCGGTGATGAACTCGTGAAATGAATCAACCAATTTAAAGTTTAACGATGTCATTAGTGTGGCTGTGTGTGCATCTCCTTCACCGGCAGCCTGGCAAGGTCCGAATGTGAAGTTGCTTTAAACAGGGCTTGATTTGGACTTTTATTCTGCAATTCAGTTGAAAGGGGCTATTATTTGATACCACTTCAATCTGAAATGAGTGCCAGCTCAACTAGAAGGGAATGAATTTAATTTGATTGCAATAATGTGCATGAAAAGCCTCTGTAAAATCAAAAGTTACATGCCCTTTCATTGGGGTTAAGAACTGTTAGTTTTGCCGAACAAGTTGTAGATTGCAGGAAAGGGGGGAAAGAAGTTCCCTTCGCAGCCTGGCGTGGGCAGAGCCAGGAGGATCGCAGTTCTCTGGGCAGCTCAGCACCAGCCCCGGGGCACGCTCAGCTCCCACCTGCTTGGCTGCTGGCTCCCGGTGGCCGCAGGGCTCAGCCCTGTGCCGAAGAGGGCTCCGCGAGTGCCCTGCGGGTACGGGGCTGTCTTGCCAGGCGGCTCCCCGCGGGCTGGTTTGGTTGGTGTGTGTGCCAGGCTGCTGTGCGCTCAGAGGGAACAGAACCTGCATGTGTGTCGCAGACCCTCCTGTCTGAGCTGGGGGACCACGGTGTGGCTTGGAAATTTGGGTTATTTGAGCAGCAGCACCAGGGAGGGCAATGGCAGCTCTTTTTTTCCTGAGTCTCATCCTCTTCAAGTTGGATCTGCTAATGACATGAGTGTTTAATCCCCTGCTGGAGCAAAGTATTTCTTTGAGGTCTTCCGTTTTCTCAAACTTTTTTGGGGGGAGGGCAGTGAGCTAGAAAGGAAAATCGAGCATATATAGTTCAGCTTTTTAATGCCCGTGTGGCCTGCGATGCTTTACCCTTGTGGGCAGACTTTTCCCCATGAGCATTCAAGTGAGAGCTCTTCAGGCCGAAACAGCTACTGGACAGGGACTGTAAATTACCATATGCGTGCTCTGAGGAAAGATACAGCATGCACCTACACTCAGAAAGGAAGAAGAATCATTGCTTTTATTTTTTTTTCCTGGTCAAGTTAAAACCAAGAAACATGGTTTTGTTGGAGAACGCTCACAATCCATCTCTGGAATTGTTATTTTTAGAAGAAAGAAATTACTGAATTGAGTCAAATAATTAAAATCGAAACAAGGAAATCAGTTTGTTTATAAATGACTTGTGAGCATAAAACAAGGCTACATTTGTTGACAAAATTATTCAGGATGAATTATTTGCTCAGCCCTAGTTGTTAAAAGATTTACAATATTTTTTTTCTCTTTTGCATTACCCTGTTCAGCAAAATTGTTGTTTCCTCTGTGGATGTTATATTAAAACCTTTACGTACAGTAAACGCTATTTCTTATTGCAGACATCTCTCCTGAAAGCAAAAGTCAAAAAAAAAAAAAAAAAAAAAGGAATTAAAGAAGGAAAGGAAAATGCACCATGAAGATTGATTTCTTTTATATTTATTGAGTTGAAACTTGCAGAATTGAATTGAAATGGGGTCTCATTTATCATCAGACTTGGTCGCATCTTTAAATAACGCCCTTTTTATCGAAATATGTTCACAACATAATTTATGAAAGTAGCAATTTGGCAGATTGAGCTATTTTTTTCTGAATCGAATCTCTGTTCTCTCTGATTTAATATTTTAATAACTAAAGCGTATCTGCTGGTGAACTAGATAGAAATGACAACTCTTCTATGCGGTCTGATTAGGGGGAAGAAAATCCTGCAGGCAACTAATATCTTAGTTTTCAAAGGATGCTTTTAAGCTATTCACTTCTTTTTTTCTTTGAATTTTTTATAATAGTTTGAACAACCTTGAATTAACAAATGTAAATTAGTGTTTTAAATCAGACTTCTTAAATGCTTACCTAGATGACTTCAGAGAAGTGAGTTCTGGCTTCCCGAAAACAGCTATTTCTAAGGAAGATCCACAACCTAATGATCTTTTTAGCGCTGCAATAACTGTATAAATTGTTATGTTTGAAAAAGGATATTTGTACTGCAGAAATAAGGCCCAGATTCTACACGTTACTTAACGATGTATTCGTTCCACCTTAGCTTGAATTGGGCCCATACTTACATTAGAAGATCTTTTTATAATGAGGGAAAAAAAAAAAAAAAAAGGAAAAATTGTCTCTAATGAAGCTCTCAGATTACTTTCTTTGAGAAAATACGTCCCTTAACTCTTACAGATTTAATAGGTTATGAGACTTGTATGTGATTTCTGAGTTGTATAGTGACGTACAAAAAGATCAAACAAAATGGGATTAAAAATCCCATTTTGCCTGGAACGACCCAGGAAGGAACCGTTTTGGAGGCCTCTCTGCCTTTGAGTAAGCTGACGTTCCTCGTTTGTTGGGCTGAGAGTCCCCGGACGAAGCTGTACAAATGCCAGGGACACAGAGACGGAGCGAAATATGGGAAGGATTTTTGTCCACTGTTCCTGGCTGACATGGCTTTCCATGGCCCCAGCTCTAAAAGCACGGCTGGGTATTTATGACTGCCGATACGGGCTTGGCCTTAAAAAGGGCAGTCTGGTTTTGTGGCAGTGCGAATATGAAGGGGTAAACGCTCGGCCCAGCCGTCGCCCGCTTTCCTGAGCAGCTTCCAAGTTCCTCAGCTGTTGTCCCCTTCTTGGGGCCTGCTGCCTGTGGCAGGGGGATGCGGCACTGCTGCCCTGGGCACCCCAGCAGGGCAGTGCTGTCCAAAACTTCGGTGCCCTGGGTTCTGCAATGTCTGAGAAAGCAATCCCCGGCAGCGACGTGGTGTGTGGGGCTGAGCCCGTTGCCGGGCCCTGCGTCACCGGCTTGCTTTCTGCTGGCCCAGAACAATGTGCAGAATGAAATGTGCTTGCCTATGTACTTATATAGTGTTTAAAAATATAGGAAGAGTCATAGCAGCATTAAAAAGCAAAAAGCCCATTGGCTTTTCCATTAAGCTGACAAAAAAATACCAAATTTCAATTGCTTGATGTGCATCCACCATGCCCAGTGCACTCACCTGCTCCCATCTGGGAATACCATGGTAAGAGTTACAGAGCTTTCACCTTTCCTTTTGTTGTTAGCACATTGGCAGCTCACAGGTTTGGCATAAATATTTGGATGCAATTAGAATAAGGAAGTATTGACCCGTTGTCGTGGGAAGCCTGCCCTCTCCTCAAAGAGCAGCTCCTCCTGCCTGCCTCCCCCAGCCGGGCTGTCAGGTGCCAGTCTCGGTCTCCTGGGGAGCAAGGAAGAGCTTTAAAACTTTATTTGGGATCTCTCCCCTCCTTTAATTGTGTTCATTCCCGTCTTCCTCCAGCACTTAATTGATTTGTGCTGCTGAGGTGCACCCCCTCCTTCCAGACCCGAGGGCTCCGGGGTGGTGGCATCCCTGTCCCAGGCTGGCTGGTGGCATGTGCCCTTCTTCAGGACATGTCCCCTCATCCTGCCCCCTGCCCCACACCACAAACCAGTGGCATTTGCTCCCATCAGGTTGAGCCAGGGCATCGTGGAGTGACAAAATCATCCCTCACTCCCTGCCGGCCCTGCTCTGTGGCTTGCGTCAAGCCAGGTGAAATGGCAGCAGAATGAAGAGCCGCGTATTGAAAGATTAGAATAATAATTAACTGGCAATTTATAATGTGTTAATTAAACGTAGTAATCATTGCACAGTGCTGCAATCTGTAATAATACACGCGTTATGTGGGCAGAGATTGATGGCTGCTCCTGCAAGGGCCTCAGGCCCTCTCCTGAACGCTGGGCTGCGGCCTGCAGGCCGGGCTGCTGGGGACAGCTCTCCCCAGCAAGCGGATGGAGCTGTGGCTGCATCCGAGGAGCTGCACTGCTCTGAAACCAGCACAAGGAAAGCAGTGTCCTGCTGCCTCCATGGGGACCTTGATGCCATTCACATGGAGAAGTGGATGGGAGCAGCCACGGGGAAGCCGGGACGATGTGCAAACGGGATGTGCCCTGCGTCTGCAGTCTGCCGTCTGGCTCTGGCAGCTGACAGCATTGTGCAGGCTATTTCTGCTTCCTCAGGCATGTGCTCTCTCTTAGAAAATACAGACTAAAAAATAGCTCTTCACAAGAATCCTGGGACAGGTGAAATGTTTAATCCCCGACAAATGGCCAACAAAAATGTCTGCTGAAGGAAAGCTTAAAATAAAGCTGTTACTGAGGAGAAATGAAAGCTTAGTGTTGGGAAAATGTAACAAGACTTGTAATATGTAATTAAAATCCAATTTATCAAGAGTAGCATTCATTACGAGGATTTCTTTTTTTCAAATTGCAGGAACTATGAAGTTCTTTGAGAAGTGATCAATAGCCCATTACAATAGTGACACCAACTCTGAACCTAATTACCAGCAACAGAGCAGTGGAGCTTACCTAATGAGTTATAAGAATTCTTAGAATAGGCAAAGGTGTGTGGGGTTAATATCCTCTTTTTTATATATTTTTCTCTATATATCTCCTCTTGAGTGCAACAAAATTCAGGCTAAAAGGGAGAATAATTAATCTTGTCTTTTATCCAGCCTCAAAGTGCAAGCACAGCATCTAGTTTTCTCTGGATAAAACCCTGCCTTTCTGGAATACGAGAAGCATTCTGTCAGTACTATGGTGTGCAATATGTAGACGCATCCTCTATTACTGCAGCCCATGCACCAGCACTAACAAAAACTGGTGCTGAAGTAAGTGTGAATGGTTTCACGGGGGCTTTGTGCAACAGTTCTGGGTAGCGCTCACTATTTAAACATCACATCTGCAAGCATCCAGCACAACCGTGATTACAAACTGCCTCTCCAACACGAGTGTAAGACAAGTGGCTGTGCTGAGGCGGCTGGGGATGGTAAATCAGTGTTCAGGCTGAGGAATTTTCACTCTTTTTACTTAAAATTTTACCTAGGGCTGAGGTGCTCACTGCTCCCTCACTCACCCGTCCCTTTAGCCACACCAAGTACCTTTCTTCCTGAAGGGCCCCAGCCTTGATTCAGAAATCGGCAATAGTGAACTTGCCGCTTCCCAGCTTTCATTTGGCCATGCTGATTAGCTTCTTAGGATGTTCTCAACTGAGTTTGTCTGGTTTCAGCATCCAGTCATTTTTCCCTCTTGTTCCTCTCAATACCAGAGTGAAGAACCCTCTAGTGCTGTTTTTTTTGTTTTGTTTGTTTTGTTTTGTTTTGTTTCGTTTTCCTGAAAGTAGTCAGGGCAATGTAGCGTAATCAAGTCATCTCTCAGTCTTTTTTTGATTAACCCAGTTTGAACTTTTCCCAGTTTCTCCCTGGCAGGCCCTGAATCATTCTTTGGTATTTTCAGTTGGCCTTCCATGTGCTTTTTATGATGTGCTCTCTGTGTCCTTAGCACCATGCAGGGAGGTACAAAGCTTCCTTATACCTCTTGCCACCTTTCTGAGGACCCCAGAAACACAGGAAAGGTTTGAATCTCTTATGTGACGGCGGAAAAGACACAGAAAACATTCCTTGGGCCCGCAGTTGCCTGGCTGCTCCCAAAGGTCTCAGAAGCTGGCAGGGCTGCGAGCGTTGCTGGTCCCCGTCCCTCTCCACATGGTACCGAGGGACCCGCTGGTGGCATCGCCACAGGGACACACTGCCTGGGGATGTCTGGGCTCGTAGATAGGGAGATCTCGACCGTTTGTGCAGGGGAATATACATGCACGTACATATGGGCATGATGATATTTAGAGATGCATAAGTAAACTGTCTCGGTATCTACTCTGTGTGACTGAGCCTGGTAAAATGGACATGTAGCTAGCCCCCCCCAGAATGCTAAAACAGGAAAATTGCTTGAGATCATGTCTTCATGCCAGGAAGTTATGAGCTTTGTATTTGAAAAAGGCAAAAAATTCCACCCAATTTTTGCTAACAAAGCTGAATTTGTCTTCTAAGGTTCATTTAATCACTACAATGGCTTAGTTAGAAAGAACGCTGCAGAAGGGTAATTTATCTTTATTTGTCAGCTCCCCAGGGGTGAGTTCTTTTGAAGGGCACAAGTGAATAGGAGGTAAGAATAAATTGTAAGCTGTCTAATTTTTGACCTGTGATTTCTTTCAGACATTCTGTTTAGGGAGTTTTCGAGCAGTGGCATCAGGAGACATCAGGGAAACCTGTGGGGTGGACCAGCCTGGGATTTGGCTGAGCCTCGTTTACACATCTTAACCAGAAAATGTGTGCAGGATTTAAAGGGGACGGAAAGGAGTGCAGTTCTCTGCGGATCTGCATAGTTACAGTGGGGCAAATTAACTTAAACAATATAAATTGCTCCGATGAAACTACATTCTCTCTGTTTCAGAGCAGCAGCAGCTGCACGAGCCTTATCCCACGCCCACCAAAGTCAATAGAAAGACTCCTATTGATTTCAGTGGGGCTTGAAGCTTATTTAATGAAAACTTCACTAAAGACAACTTGCACATGTCCAGACTGTTGTTGTTGTAAGGGAAACTGCTTTCTGCTGTGCATTTTAAAGTAGGTCACTTTTGTGAGGAGTGCCGATACCTAGGAATGCTGTCCTCGTCTCAATTTGTCAGTGTATTTGGGAATGTTCTTCATTCCGAAGGGTCACAAAATGGGTTTCATTGTCGTGTTCCGTGTTCCTTTGTGGCAAGGCCCTCGGTGTTTGGTTATACCTGACACTGTTTCATGATAAAATGTGCTCCATAATACATTTTATTATGGAATATCTTCGATTGTCCTTAACAGAAATTTTTAAAGATGCAGAAGCAAAAAAATGTTTTTCCAAAGCAGTACGGTGAACTTGGCTGTAAAAATAATAACAGAGTTATTGGCTGTAATAACAACAGGCTTTGATGAGAGGCAATGTCCTGAGTTAGGATTCACATGTTTTACTCTAGCACGTTATGGGATTTATTTTATATTCTCCTATCTTTCTTCAATCATCTCAGTTTGGTTAATGGGACGTAAGAGGTAGAAGTCATCCCAAATCTTTCCTGGAGGAGGAGAATTCAGGAGAAGGTCAATGTGACTTCGCAGCTATTACGAACGCCGTGGATTCCTTGGTTCCCCTTTTCATTTTTCACTTTGTATTTCATACTTCCTTGCCTGTGCTAATTTTTCACCAAGGTATTCTGACTTACGTAGTTAAATGGATTGACCTGGTGTATATGGCGACAGGGGATACAAGCAGAAAAAGGCAAGTAGTGGGCAGCGCTTGTTTCTTGCAATTGACCATCATCAAATCCATGATGGATGCTTGTTTTTATATTGCCCGTTAAAGCAGCATTCATCCACAGTGGCGTGCAGACAGGGCACACAAATTCCCAGTTTAATGGGGCTCAACTTCGGTCACTTTATGGGGATCCTCTGCTCGTCCTGCACTGGGCTGGAAGCGCCGGGCAGCTCCCGCAGCTGCCACCATGCGAACCAGAGAAGCGAGGAGCTCGCAGGGCTGAGACGTGAGAAGCGAGGTAGGTTGACAGCCCTCTGGGAGGCTGGGACAGTAATTAAAGCTGGCAGTAATTAAATGTGTCCTAGTTCAGGCTAGAGGAAGAGCCACTGCAGTCAGCAGCGGCCCTGGGCTCGCCCACCTGGCTGGCAGTGCCGGATGGACCCGGCGAGGCCGTGCTCGTGCGCGGTGCTGCTCTGCGTGGGTGCTCAGCCTGCAGCGGGGCTGCGGATGCCCGATGTGCTGAGCCACCTGCAGTTCAGTCTGTGTGCAAGGGCTCCCAGATTTGGGGCTTTGTGCTCGGTCATCAGCACAAGTGGAGAGCTCTGGTGAGATCTGAGGGTGCACTGTGAAAGGACTGACTTAACGGGTTGTGTGCGTGTAGGGACAAAGCGAACCCTTCCTGCTTCTGCCAGTGTCCTTGCCTTAAAGGGACTAGAGAAATTAGCTAAAACACGGTCACATGAGAACACCAGTTGGCTGGCTCCTTACTAAGTCTTTCTTTCTGTCCTTCCTGCCCTGTGCCACAAAGCTCGGGAGCTTTGCAGGAGGGCAGAAAGCTGCAGGGACGGGGCAGCACGGCGTGGGGACGGGGGGCAGCAGTGAGAGGGGCTCGGGCTGGAGCCGCCCCTGCACTCCTCCGTCCTCATCAGCTACTGCTGCTAAACGCTTCCAGAAATAAAGATCTTTGTTCCCAAAAACATTTTAGGTTGCTAAGTGACAGCAGCAACTTGCCTTTTGCAGCACTTGCTAAACCCAACCATTAAAATCAAGGGAACGAAGAGTTAAAGGCATCACACAATTCAGAGTGCTGGGCACTAGATACAATATTCTCCCCCGGGGAAAGAAATCCATATTTCAGCCAAAGTGAGGGCCCAGCCCGTCCCTGCTGTGCACAGGTGCTGGGGGCACTGGGGGCAGCTCCACGCCGCAGGGGCCGAGCCTGTCCCCTCCGCCAGGTCCTGCCTTCGGCCACCCCTGCGCTTTTCTTTTCCTTCTGCAAACCAGCAGACTGGGGGGGAAGTTGCTCAAAACCCCTTTTCAACATCCTGCTGATGTTTCTTTTTCACTTTCGCTTCCCTCCCAGAAAGCCAGGTGTCATGGTGAGAAATGGTGCTTCTAACACGCATCCGCTCCTCCTTCTGAAGGGCTCCAACTACACCAAACTCCGGGCATTTCCGTTTTGTCTGTAGGACTGCTTTCTCTAGAGGTAGATACAAATGAACATTTTTGAAATATAGCCCAAAAAACGCCCCAACCATCCAGAGGTGGCTTTCAGTTTAGCCGGGAGGACCGCGGGGCTGAGTTCCCCCCGGAGCCATCCCGCTCGCAGTGTGCTCCTTGGGCCTGGGGAAGGAAAAGCAAGCGGGTGTCACCTCGGCTCTTGCGGTGAGTTTGGCCCCGTGATTTAACTATCTCCGCATGCAGGGGAAAATAAACCACGCCAGATAAACATCTCGAGCTGCACGCTGCCTCCCGGGAGGAAGGGATTGGAATTGAGAGAGACTAGAAGAGGATTGCTTAATGCAAGCTCATTAATGGTGCCTGCGTCGCTGGTCCCAGCGCTAACTATGACAAATATGTATATTTCATGATCACGGGAAAGTGCTGTTCAAATATAAATAATTCCTTCCGTACGGCACATTTGAAACAGAAATTGTCAGATATTTTCAGTCAACAGCAGTTGGCTTTTCAAAACTTCTCCTCAGCTGTGGTAAGCTATTAGGGGAACGTTTATGGACACATCTAAAATAAACTCCTGAAAGCACCCATCATCTTTATCGTCCCATTCCAAAGCAAAAGAGCAGTTTTGTTTGCAAAGCACTGCCCGAAAACGGGGAAGATGGAGGGAACCGGCATGGGGTAGTCGTTTTCCAGACGTGCCGTTAGGATACAAGAAAAGGGGGATAATTCATGTCCCCAGCCTGCTAAGAAGGGCAGTGAAAAGATGCCGGTCGCAGCCGTGAGCGGTGAATCAGCGCCCTGCTCCCTGCAAAGCTTTTGTCAAGCCCCCGGTGCCGGCAGCAGGCAGGGTCAGGAGGCAGCGCAGGCAGGAGGCTCTGCGGCACCGCCGAAATGGAGACCTCGGGGCTGCAGGAATCATCCCATGCGTTTGGTACCGGGTTTGTTTTGGCTCCTCGCACCTCCCCTCCCACAAAAAATATATAAAAATTAGTGCATCTGCGGGAAGAGCCGGTCAGAGAGACCTTCAGCACCGTCCTCGGGGCATCGACAGAGGCCTCGCCGCTGTTACAACACCCAGGGCTGCCTTGGCGGACTCTTTTTGGTCACTTTGATTACCCTGACTCCTCTTCCGCAGCCCTTATTTCATAGACGTGCTGTGGCTCTGCCCTGCCATGCGTTGCTCGGCCGCGCAGGAGCAGAAGAGGGAGGAGGGCTCCTGCCACGTGCTGCGGGGACACGTGGGCCGAGCTCCGAGGAGCTGGGCTGCTCTCAGCGCCCGGGCTCCGCAGGCACCGAGAAGTTGCTTACAATCTGCCAAAACTACAAAAAGTGTAACGAAAATTTTAAAATAACAATTATAAGGTAGGTTTGTGCTGCAATCCATTGTGCTTCACCTGATGTGGTAATTACTACCGTTACAGAACAGTTTAATTACAACCATGAGTCAGGCTTCTGCAGCTCTCTAAAGCTCCTGACTGCAAAAGCTGTGTTATGTATGCAGATACAGGCTTTTTAACTAATATTTTCCTTTTTATTTAACCGAGACTGATTTCTGCTGGCACTTGTCCCCTGCTTGTTTAAAAGTTCGGATTTTTTTTCCAGCATTGTGTGGAAAACAGACACATTTTCTTAGAGACTCACTAGATTTTTTACGGACCCTCATTTTACAAACTTGCTTTTAAAATCGAGGAGGGCAGAGCAAGTATTTGATACGGCAGTTCTGCAGGCTGGCAGCGAGAGGACTGCAAATTCAGGGTGGAGTGAGGTAGCAGATTCACAGACGTCTGGGGAGGCTGAGATGAGAAGTAACGCAGGTCTTTAAAGGAGGACTCGGGGAACATGAACGTAAACAGCTTTTCAAAGCCAGTGAGTGCTGTCCCAGAACAGTCGGCTTTCTAAATGAAATTAAGCACCCCCCTCCGTTCTTCAGTTGGTTCTTAAAACAGCTATGTAGAAGATAAATCAAAATTAATTTTGCACACCATGGGAAATTCTTAATGGGAAGCTTATGTAAAGCTTATGCATTCGGGAAGCGCTCTTTCAGGTTCTCTTTTTTGCTGCACATTTTGCTGTGAAATGACTTTAAGTGGTAATAGCTATTTCCAGTAACCACCTTTTGGGTTTCATCCTGGGCCACTGATAATTTCAGCTGGAAGCGTTTTGTTGTTCCTCACACGCAGAGCTGCCTT
This sequence comes from Nettapus auritus, assembly GCA_011076525.1. Taxonomy (NCBI): domain Eukaryota; kingdom Metazoa; phylum Chordata; class Aves; order Anseriformes; family Anatidae; genus Nettapus; species Nettapus auritus. The sequence continues at coordinate 19,618,675 of CM021776.1, read as the reverse complement.
TAAAAGCCCTTCGCCGTCACACAATCACAGCCAGCCTCTAAATGGGATTGCGCAGCCCAGCCTTAACTCAGCAGCAAAATTGCAGGTGGACTCAGAAACAAGGCACTGATTTCCAGGTGAGAAATGACCCGGAGCACTTCAATGAATTTCATCTTTGACCCGGGGGTTGTGAAGACCACGGAGCATTTGCCACCCCTCAGCTTCCCAGGTCCTCAGCATTTGCGACCCAGCAGCACCAGCGGCGTTGGGCAGGTGTTGGGCAGAAGGCCCCGAGTCTCCTCTTTGTGGCAGCTGGTAACAAGACCTCGCCCTTCTGGGGGCTGAAAATGAAGTGGGAAGAGGTCAGGTGTGTGAAGAAGGGTTGGGCAGCAGCTGATGGATGTAAAAGGCACCAACCAAGCAGCCGATGATACGCATCCAGCCCTGAAGCGGGGGCTTGGCCTGAGGCTTTTTGTTGTGTACATCCACCAGGGCAGTGAGTGTCTGCGGCAGTAAGGTGATGAGAGCAGGGATAAGGTGAAAACGTGGCTGTGGTCTGCGCTGAGACATTACGGTATTTAAGTAGAATATTTATAAACTGCTATTCATGAGCCCGTGCTTGTTCTAGGAGCGCTAGTGTATACCCACAAGTATTTCCCTTTGATGTTTCTTCAGTCTTCAAGATCAAAATCAACCTTGTGGCTAAAAAACATTATTTGCAAGAAGTATTTGGCCGTCTGTGAAAAATGGTTGCGTTTCTCTCATCTGCAGTGCTCAGCCAGCCCCGAACCAGGCTTTCTGCTTGACCACCCTTCCCTATTAGCACACTGCCCAGGAAGAACAGGAGAGATGCCTGGTTTGCATTTTAAAAAGCCATTTTTTTTTTTCTTTGCATGAAAGCCCCGTAGCTCTTGCTGTTTGCCTCGTTCGGGCAGGTCAGCAGTGCGGATGCGGGAGCAGCACGGAGGAGGGCGATGCTGTGGGGTGTGGGTTTGACCTGTGCGTGCCGCGGGAGCACCCGGCAGAAGCGTGGCGCTGAGTTGTGTTCACTGCAAGCTGTGTGCCAGGGCAGCTGCGGGCGCGCTGTCAGGGGGCACCGCGTTCAGGAAGGTAGCGGGAATGTAGGCAAGAGTGAAGCTGACATGTTATGCCCTCACGCAGGTGGGACAATAATTCTAGCGGATCAGAAAAGCAAGAACGCTTCTGGCCATCGTGCACTATTACTTATTTATGACCCGCTACTTTATTGACGTGGAAAGGTGTGATGGAGAGCAGATGATACGGGTTTAGCAATTTAATTTGTAGCTGCATGGGGTGGCTGTGTGTGGAGGATCTCACCTGATGTGCTGTAGAAGGTGCATTTATCATGCATTTATTATTATTACTCCCTCCCCCCAACTTTCTGTAGGGTTCAAATTGATCCTGGGAGAATGGAGCACAAAAATATGCACAACAAGATTTACCACCTGACCGTTAAACTACACCTTTTTTTCAGGATCACTAAGGCAAAATCAGTTCCTCAAAGCAAGCCTGGAAAACAGAAGTTTCTTTATGAAGAAATTAATGAAACGGCTGACAAAGAGGAATTGTTAAATTCATCACTCCACCACGAAATAAAGATTTATAGTCAAACAGTTTATGTGAACCAGATCCCATGCTCTAATGTCTTTACTAGAGAAATCATCGTGCTCAAAATCAATACGAGAAGAGGACGAGCAGTGGGCCTATTTTCTGTGAGAATGAGTTGCAGGACTTGAGTGGTTGTTTGAAAATGGAGTACTTCAATTAAGTAGTACTGTCTACTTACATGGAAAACCAGCAGATGAGTAATTGTGGGGTAGGGTTCTTTGGTTGTGTGGTTGGTTTTTTAACACTTCTGTTCTCTGTACAAGTACAAAGGAAATGTTTGGGTTCTTTTAGATGAAAAGGCACTGTTTATTGCAACCTGTTTATCATTTGTTCTTTGTATTCTTGCAGTTGTTCTTGAAGCAGGACAGGCTTGGGGTATGAGAATAAGGCACAGAAACCAAACGAGGTCATGACGGAGCCTGTTTGCTCCCCACGTTTACATCTCTGACTTTTGTCTGCTGGTGTGGAGCAACAGAGCCCACCCAGTTCTGTTATTTATAAAGCAAAGCTGGTTGCAGTCCTGCCTGCAGGAGCACGAGGCAGAGCTGAGCCTTGTCATTCCCCAGACCTGCTGCACTGCACTCTACTTGTAAAACCAACCCCCCAGTGCATCCCAGAACTTATTCTGGTGTCAGAAATCCGGTGTTCAAACGCTGGGACACCAGGAGCAGGGGCACAATGACGTTTCACTTGAATTCGTATATGTAGGTTGGAAAATTCAAAGCTGCACAAGGAATCTGTCCTCTTGTAAGAACTGAGCACCCGCATAGCCTAGGTGCCTTTGTCAGTGACATTAAGGAAAATGAAGGAAGGTGTCTCTGGAGTGCAGGGAAAAACTAGAGCAAATGGTTCTATTTTAGAGGCTAGGTGTGTTTTATTGTAATCTCTTCCCAGAGTGAAAATGTCACTTAAATGTTCGGGGGAACATCTTTTTCTTAAAAACAAGTTCCTACTTCAGGTTTTAGTGACGGTATTAAAAAATATGTCTAGGAATGATAACAGTTTGCAGTTGTATAATAGCCAGAAAAGTCTCAATTTGAATGTGCTGATAGTTTGCAGATACAGAAATTGTACCACCTGCTGCTGGAAAAATTAAGCATCAATGAATGTTATGGGAAGTGCTCTACGGCAGTGTCTGGTAGGGGAAGGCTTGCAAGCAGGTGCTTACTAAGCAGCTGGTAGTAAAATCACAGTGCTGTGATTAACGTCAAGTCTTTTAAGATCATTGGCAGACTGGACCTCTGTTGTACACCTTGATAGAAATATGCCCAGAAATACCTAAAAACTGCAGAAAGCGAATCGTACTGCCAATTTTCTATGAACAGGGTACCTGCCAAGCTCACTCGCACGCATTTTTAAATTACGGTGTGTGGTTTTTTGTTTCTGTAAAGCAGTTATTTTATCTCACTTATCTCAAACTGTCCCTTTTAAACAACTTCTGCCGCGGCATTGTTCCCGTGGCTTTGCGGTGTCTGCACAGCGTGTGGCTGCTGCGCCAAGCCCACGTGGCCAGGACTGCTGCTCCCCGCGCCGCCTGCCCGGCACCGTTTGCTCTGGCAGCTTCTGATTTTCTTTTGCTACGGTGCTGGTCTGCAGCATCCTGAAAAACGCTTCAAGGTCTCCAAGTGAACTGGTCCTCAGAGCGCTTTAATGGCATTTTCAAAGTAATATACCGCTAATTACCGCATAAACTCCTTGCCCCCATTAATAAGATAAATTGGTGTTTTCTTGATTCTTATGCACAGTTTATGTTAATTTTCTGCCCTGCAGAAAGTGGCTGTTTCCATGAACAAATGTGGATAATTAGTTGTAGATAGTTATTATGCAAATTTGGTGATCTGTACCTCTGAATGGCAGTGGATGAGCAGGTTGAGCAGAATGCCCAGATTCTGGTTGTGAATGTGATACGTAACTTGGCCAGGGTGCCACGTTTAAGGTCAGCTGCAGAAATTTATCTAGGAAGTCAAACCCAGAAACCACCCCAACCTTTTCTTCTGCTTCCAAGCACGAATGCATGTGGGATGGAAAGCCTTGCAGAGCCACTCTAGCAAACCACCCTACGTGGTTTCCCGTTGCAGGGAGCTGACAGGGACACGGAATAATGTGCATAGTGAAAGCTGCCCATGGAGATACTGGTTGTCCAGTGCGGGCTGCTTGTGGCGTGGTGCACGGGAGTCGGACACCGGCTGCTCAGCATGGCCATGGCCAGCAGGCTCTTCCCTGCTTCGAGCTGCGAATGAGTAAACCCCACTTTCAGACAGGGAATGCCGACAGTGTGAGGGCTAATGTTCTGTGTAATTAGGGAGATCGAGGCTCTACCTAGCTGTGCTGCTGCAGGCTGTGCCGCAGAGCTCCAGCGCTACCTCCTCGCTTACCAGCACGGACAGGGCAAGAAACAGATCAGACCTGCTGCGGGGCTGTGCCTGGCCTGCTCGCTCCTGGTGCCTTGGCTAATTAGTGGCTTCAGCCCAGGGGCTGACAGAGCTCGTTGTGCTTCTGGAGGCTTGTCTCGGGTCAGGGACCAGCCCTGGGACGTAGCCCTGGTGGTGGCTCGGGTGTCCCTGCAGAGAGTGGGGGGGCTGCAAGGGGAGGGTTTGGCTGTGTCTGAAACAGCCACGTGTGTGCTTATGTGTCGCTGCTGCTCTCCTGTCATTCCCTGAAAGGGCTGGCAGAAAGTCCTGTTCTGGCCTTGTATTTATTTCTTCTGAACAAAGGCTCTTAATTCACTTCAGTGGATTTAAGAGTTTTAGCCAAATGGTTTTTTGTTTGTTTGGTTTCCTCCTCTCCGAGGTTTGTTTAGGAAAAGTCTAACCATTTAGATGATATTTGGCCTTAATGCTTTTATCACTACATCTTCTCATTTGGGTCTGTTTTGAAATAATTTTTTAATGGATGCTCGTCAGATACACAAACACATTCAGCACACCGAAATGCAAGGGGGATACTTCGGGTTACAGACTCAAGATTCAGACAGACCCACAGCGTTAGTTCAGGGCTCCGGCAGAGTCCAGCAAGGACGTTTTAAGCAGGCCTGCGCCCTCCCGCAGCCCATCCTCCGGTGAAATACAAAACCAGGCCTGTGCTGTGCCGCCGGCCTGTGCCAGGGCCTCCTCACCCCTGCACAGAGGCCTGCAAGGCCTCGTGCCCCAGCCATGGGGGCAACTCTTCCTCCTCCTCCTCCTCCTCCTCCTTGGTGAGGCCTGGAAGGCCGTGGGATGCTTCGTCCCAGAGCAGCCCTGAGGTGCCTGGGCTCCTGCTCCTCTGCTGGAGGACCCAGTGGGTTTATTTACATTATACAATGCGTGCTCTGGCTGACAACGTTGTAAAGCTTCTGTACAGACACGCTGAAATCTCCACCTGAACCCTGTAGGACTACGTTATCGCTCCATCGCTCGATTATCGCGGGGTGGGGAAGCACATTTCCATATCAATGCCACTTAATGACCAGAGATGGTGAAGATTCAAGGTCTAATTTTATATATGGAAATAAAGATAGGGCTTCTCTGCAGAAATATTTGAAGCTTGTTTTAAGAAAAGATGCTGGTGGAGAACAGATGGCCGCCTCCCGCCATACATATTCATGAGTGCATTTATTTCATTATGCCTTCCCCTGGGAAACTCGGCGCTTCAGCTTTTATAAGTTTGCCTGGCCATCAAATTGAGCAGTCAGAAGCCCTCTGTCAGAGCTCTGCTGCTGTGGAAATTGGAGGAAAGTATGTGAAAGGCTTTAGCACTTCTGTCTTGACTTTTATCACGGCAACACCTGTTATTTTGAGATGGAAAGCAGAGATTTTTATCAGGTGTCATGCATGTGGTGATTTGATAGAAAAAGTGACATGTTCGTTTTACCTAAAGCGCTCCTGCTGGGAAGTTGTGACGGCCTCGGGCAGTGCTGTTGGTAACTTCTGGAGGGGTGAGCCCTGCCGGCGCTGCGCCGCTCTGAGGTGCTCGGAGCCAAAAACTCTTCGGGGAAATAAATAAATATGTGATTCTCTGCTTGAGATGGTAATTGTCCAGAGTAAGTTTTAGAAAGCAACAGTTACTTAGATGACAAAGAAATGAAACATGCAGATATAACTACAAATAAAACCAGAAGTTGTCTTTTCACAGAGAGCATGGGAGAGCATGCTGGTGGGCACTGCTGTAAGCTGAACATGTTTCGGGGATTATTTTTAATCTACTCCTAAGGCTTTCATGTGAAATCTGATCTAAATATTTTGGATTTTTTATTTTTTTCTCTAATGTGCCCCTTTCCCATTAACCTCCAGCTCCATGTGAAAGGGTACGCGCTGCTTTCTCTGACCACTGCCCGCATCTGGCTCTCCTGATGCACCGCGCTCTGAGCAGGCCTGCTCTCCACGACAAGCACACTTCAGCTGTGAGCTGCCTGTTGCAACCAGATGTGCAGATCAGTATTTCTGTCCTATGTATGCTTTCATGCAGGCTTGGGTGTGTGTTCTTTTATGCGCTTACTTCTGAGTGTGTCACTGGGATTCAGGGACACTTGCATACTTACGCAGCCGGTGACTGAGGTGGTTGTTTTGCTCTGTAGTGGACATAATGAGCAGGTGGTAATTCTGTGGTGCTGCAAACTGGTGAGGCCAGGCCAAGGTCTCCTAGAAAAGCCAGAGGTCTGGCAGCAGAGACGCTTCCTGATGAGGTTCAGGCTCTGCCACTGAGCCGGGGAGCTCGGCTCAGGGCTGCTTCGCCAGGACCGAAACCAGGAGCCAAGCACACAGCATCAGTGCCCAGGGAGCTCCGCGTCCGTCCGCAGGAGGGGAGGCACTTGTCCTTCCGCACCGACCAGCAGCGACTGATTGATGGCGGGGCCAGTGTCCCTGGGACTTTCCTAGCCTTGCATTCACCACCTACCTCCTTCTTTTAAAGGAAAGTTTAGCAGCTGGTCCTTTGATTTGCAAAATGAGGTTTAGTCTGAAAGAATAGGCCAGGATAGAGGGGATTCTGCAGATTTGGGACTTGAGATTTCTTTTATCTTTCCCTTTTTTGTAACTTCATTCCTTTCTTTCAGGCCAGAAGTATTTTTGTGTGCTCTTCAAAAGAGGTGCTGGCATTGTTGCTTGGGCTCCACAGAGGCAGAAAACTTAGCACATTAAATGTGCCATTGGAATTCAGGCCTTTAGCAAAGCTTAAAGGGAGAAAAATTGGTAAAGCTTAAAAAGTTTCCTACTTGGACTTGATCGATCATTAACAGGGTATGAGATGGAAGTGTTCTTTTTTTAGGATCTTTGCTGAAGCTGAATAAAATTACAGTTGGCATAATGTGACACTTAAAGATGTCAGCTGTTTGAGTTTAACCATGACAATGCAGAGCCTCCGGTATTGTATTTTATTTTTCCAGAAATAAAAAACTAAGGTTAATACTCTCCCATTTAGTTTAGTTGATAAAGAATACAGTTTAATTAAATAAAATGAGCACAACTGCAATTTTTTTGCATTATGGAAATGTCAGTTTGGTGTACAGTTCCCGAAGGGTACTCAAAGGATCATCTAATTTTCAAATGATTGTAGCTTTGAAATAACTTAAAAGGCACTAATATATTTAATCAAAGGAGGTAACTGGTAATAGAGAAATAAATCATTCATGCATATAAATAGCAGAGCTTCAGCGAGTGTGTAAAGCCATCAGGGAAAATATTTAGGACTAAATTCTTTCCTCTGGCCCCTTTCTGCCAATGTCAGTGAAGCTAAAAGACCTGATCGGTGCTGTCAAAGGCCAAATTTGGCCTTTCTGTGTACACAGTATAGCAGGAGCTACTGTCAAGTATCTCTGCCTGTCCTCATGCGTAATTTGTGCATGTATTATCCACACGTTAGGTATTGTTTTCTGATTCGAGGAGTTAAACGTCTCTAAACGTCAGAATTCAGGTTGCCTGACTAGCCTTAATTTTACCCTTTCGTCTTATTCACTGAGTGGGAAATAATGAAGAAAAAGTCATACGTGGTCGTGCAATTAAAACAGCTTGGAGACTGAAGTGATTCTATTTCTGGCATTACCTTAGGAGTTTACCTGACTCTGTATAGACAATGCTCTTTTAGCAGTGCGGTTTTTTTGTCAGTGGTGATAATTTTTCTCCATAAAGGCTTGATTTTATTTTATTTTTTCTTTTTCCGAGGGAGAAGTATAACTTAGCATTTGCAGTAGCCAGAAGTGAAGCAAACTGCAGCACTGCCCAGCGCTCCCGTAAGCTCTCTGTTGGGCTCAGCAGCACCAGTCTCCTCCGGACCGATTTCTCGTGGTTTCAGGAATATATATTTCTGGTGGTGGTTCCCGATCGGTGTTTTATTTTTTAATATAAATATACGTTCTAGTGCGAGAGGGCTTTCCCCAGCAGTCTGTTGAGAACAATCGGGGTTTGTGCCGTGCTTACAGCTATTTGGAGTCAATTGAAGCTCACATCAAGTGCACTTTGCGTGCACTTAAACATCTGAAACACTCCAAACCTATAAATCTTTTGACAAAGTACCCACCACAATTTGATTTTTTTCTGCTCTCAAGTATTATATTTTCATTTGTAATTTGCCAAGTCTCACTTGTGACTCGTACCAGCGTGAGGAGAGGAATCCTTCAAGGTGGCCGCTCTTTTCATTACAGAAATGAACGTGAAAGTGGAGTCTTAGGCTGCCCAGCGTACCGCCTTACACAACCACTACTTTGTTTTTATCTTAATGTGCTGTGTAACGTACCTGCTGCTACGGTTTTCAGCCTGGGCATCTTTCAGGACTAGGCCTTAAAAAAGGTTTGGTGAACAACCACGGAGTTTGGGTTGTACAGTGACCTTTGCGATATCATTCCCTAGGGTTTCACCCAATGCTTTACTCCGGGGGAAAGATGTGTAATAGGTAAGAAACTGCACATGTGACTTGTCTAATTACACCAAATTCCCCCAGAAGGAGAGCTACGGGGCTGAATTTGCAATGGTCCGGGGCAGCGGAGCTGGCGGTGGTGCTTTCCTAGCACATCCCGTCCTGTCCGCTGGGGCTCCGAAGCACTGCTGAGTCTCGGTTGGTGATGGCAGGAGAAAACCCCTGTCCTGGTGTCAGCAGGGTCAGGAGTTTACCCAGCCCCTGCAGCTGTGGGCAGAGCTTGCTTTCTCAGGGCTGGGGAAGCAATAAGCCGACTCTTGGCCGTGTGCCCCAGGGGGCTGCAGTCCCTGCCATGTTTCCCTTTTTGCTGACGTACCTTCTCTGTGACCTTTGTGAGATTTTTTTTTCCCCTTAATACTTTTGGTTCTAAGCTGTGCGTAGCAGTTCAGCACACAAAATGAGACGGTGAGTAGATGCTGCCCCATACGAGGAAGCAGGGATAAGGGAAACTCATTTGACAAAAGTGGTAATGAGACATCTGCCCTGGGTATTTTTTTCACTCTTCGGCTGTCAGGTATTGTTTATTAGCAGGGGTGTCAACTTGCTAATTGGTTGAGCACAGACAGTCAGCCCTGTCAGGGTTCTCTTACAAACTGTCCCTTATAGGCTATCTTTCCCCCTTGAATCAAGTTCAGTTAATTCAAAGATTTTTTTTCAAAGTGATTTAATGAAAAATGAATTCTAGGAAGAAAAAAAAAAGGAAGATGGCAGGTCATAAATATGAGATACTTTCCATCTGCTCATGCTATGACTCAGTGATACTTGCGTACACCTGGACAAAAGATGAATAACCTGCAAATCACGCCGGAGAGCTTTTTAGCTGGCCAAGGTCGTTTAGGATTCTGGTACAATACCAGCTTCTTCAAAGTGGCATTTCAGCAGCATAACTGCACCTCCGAGAGTGTGAATGTGAAGGAGTAACAGCGAGGAGAAAAGCTGCAGTGTTTTGTTTGTTTCCTTGCATGGCAGATAACTGAATTTTGTTCCATTCCAGGATTTTTCTGGGTTTTGGTGTTTATTCCGACCCCAGGTATGATTCGGACAACTTTCTTGGTGCAGATTAGAGTAAGAATAAAGCAAGCACTTGCTGGATGCAGCTCCTGCAACTTCTAGCCCATGCAGCTCATCCTGCCGTGCAGTGGCTGCCTGAGATGGGCGCCGCTGCCTCGGCTCCATGGGTTTGGGGTCAGGCAGACGGGATTTGCCTCGCAGCCGGGAGGAGCCAAGGTCGTGGTGTGTGAGAAACCAGGGGGGCTCTGGCTGCTGAAGCAGGAGGAAAAAAAAAAAAGGCTCATGGAAGAAGAGTCTCAGCTGGTTCCCGGTGAGGTATAGTTCTGCTCCACATTTCCCTCGAAAGCAGATCTATGATTTTAGTAGATAGAAAAAGATTTGGGGAAAGTGCCACTATGACATTTTAGGGGAAAAAAAGTGAAGAATGAAGTAACTGCTGATGCTGTAGAGTGAAGATTTATTTTACTGCCTTGTATGACACAATGATATCCAGTAAGGGGCTATGAAAACCTTGCCCGTGGCTGAAAAGAGGTTGTTAAGCAATAATTTTGCACGCAGTATACCACCAAATTCAGCGGGGCAAAGAGTGGATGTTCAGGGAAAAATAAAAGCCATCAGCTTTTAAATCCATTACTTTGTACGTTGTGGTTTCCCTTCATTTCCCCGGAGTGCCGGTGAGTCGGGCTGTTGCAGACCTTGCGCCTTGCAGTCTCGGTACGGGTCCAGCCGTCACCGCGTGCTGGGGCACCTCGGGACCACCACCGAGCGCTGTGCGTCCCCCGGCTGTCAGGGGGAGGCCACAGACCTGTCAAATGTCCTAAAAGATCTCCACCTGCATGAACTGAGGGCTCTTCAAAGCGCTTATCAGCCCCACGTCCCATGTTAGGATTGCATTGCAATGCTTTCCTGCCACGGCCTTGTGGATAGGGAAAACTTGTCCCTTGTCCCCAACCAAACTCTGCCCCTCAGCTGGGAAGGAAAATGACTTGGAGCAAATGGAAAGTGTTAATTTTAGTGATTGCGAGTTCCAGCCATAACCATGGTAGCAATGGGAGTTGTAGGAAAGGCCCCTACAAAGGTGTGCAGTGCTAGCACCTCCCAGGCTGATGCGCTCTCCTCTACATGAATCACGTTTTCATACCTTTGTTTATTATACAGCAAATAAACGTGTTTCACAGGGTACCAACCTCTTGGTAGACTTTATCTCACCTCTACCCTCCTCTCTGCAGAAGTGTGCAGCAGGTCCCGTGCTGTGTCCCCCCGACGCGTGGGAGGCCGTTAACAGCACGCTGCTGGGGGAGAGCAGAAGAGCCCAAGTGATATTTCAGGCCAACGAATCCTTAAAGCAGGCATCTATGATTAAACAGCTGTGGACTAAATAATTTAAGTTCACCGCATCCCTTAACATAGAAGCGATACTTGCAGATTTCATCGCAAGTTTTCCTCAAGCCAGGGTGAAAGATGCTTTAAGGTGACTGGTACTGTAACAGACGCAGTGCTGGCTGGTCCTCCTAAGGGTCCCTTTGAGGGTTTGTCTGTAAAGCAATTATTTTTGTGTGCTGGCAGTCGCCATTAAAAGGTCACGCTGATGTAAATTTTAAGAGTTTTTAATTTAGTTCTTTGGCTTGCCACTCCCATTCCTCTCTTGGGGGGTGGGAGAAAAACAAGTGGAGGGAGGTGACCTCTCAGGGTGGTGGATCTTAATTCAAAGTTTGTGTATATCTTTCTCAATAAGTAGATGCTATCGTGTTATTTTAATGTTTTGTGTAAGGAAAAACGTGGCTAAAATCCTGTTGTCCCAGGGATGCCATGCTCTGGGCACTTGTGCACTGATACTCCACTTCACATCCCCGCGTGCTGGGAGATGCTGCTGTCACGCAGACATTTGGCTTCTGGTCCTCGGGATTGCAGGGAAACTTGTCTGCATGCACGTAACGGCTGAGAGCTAAGTGAATGCATGTTTAATGTCATGTTTTCCTGTTCGACACCTCCAGATACGTAACGTCTGCGGCTGTCCTTACGTCTGAGGGACGGCTCTGTCATCATTCCCAGTTGCTGGCCTCCTAACAGGCGGCTCCTCGGGCTGCTGTGCTGCGCTCCACGTCTTGTTATTTTCCCTGCTACCTGCTCACGTCGGCTCTGACAATCCTTGTGCCCTTCACCACAAACACCCGATCCCCCTGTGCTGCACGGGCGGCCAGGAGCCGAGCCCCTGCTGTGGTCAGGCTGCCCCCCACCAGGGCCGAGCTTCTGAGGTGGTGCAGATCCTGACCTGTTGTTAACCAACACGCAGAAAATACCTATCGAGGAAATGTGCAGCTTCTGGTTGTTCAGTCTCAAATAAGCAAATTCAGTTTCTCAGGAAATTAGTAAATACAATCGTCTGGTCAGTGAAGTTTTCAGTAAGAAAAGCTTTTGAAGAGAAATTAAGTGTTCCTGTATGGAAAACGAGCGGGCGAGCGCCTTGCTGTCGGCTTTATTGCCACTGCCGTTCAGTTCTGTCATCGTAAAAATAAACCGAGCTTTCGGCATGGGATCCTCATTTACAGAGCAATAAAATTTCAGGAAAAAGCAGCAGTGGTTCCTAAAAGCACAGCCAAAGCACGTTCCTTTCCTAGGGCATGTCCAGCGGTCGGAGGTGATTTGAAAGGAGGTAAGCAGAGGCGCAGGGTGGTTATTTTCCAACCGGTAAAACAAAAATCAATGGACATGAAATGAGCTAATAGAGTTTGAAATTTTTCACTCGTGGCACTACAGACGGCTTTCACTGCAGAATTTTCAGCTAGCACTGATGTTTTTCTCTCTTCATATTAAATTAGCTTTTGGTAACGCTGGCATTTAACTGCACCCACATTTTTTCATTAGACAGCTAATGGGGAGTTGCACGGAGTGCCATCAAACACGTTTTCTATCAGTTTAGATTGCTGTCTGTAACACTCTGGTGTGGCTGAGCCTGGGCAGAGGCACCGCGTTGTCCAAAAAATCCCGCAGCCCGGCTTGGATGAAAAACGAATGAACTGCTGCTGACAGATGGAATTTTGGCTGAAGCTGGCGCTGCTGCGGCTTCGGGGGGATGGAAACGGGCTGTGTGCCTTGCAGATAGGGCTGCATGCGAAGGGCCGTGCTGTCCGGGGGCGGTTTTATCTCCCCATCGCCATCCCACCGTAACGGGATGCTGCCTGCTGCCGGTCAGGCTGGCTGCAGCGATGTGGCGTCTCCCTGCCATCCTGGGGCCGTGCACAGACCTGCGTGTGCCACGGTAGGAGAGCCTAAGGCATACCTTAAAGGTCAGTTTGGGCTGTGGTTTTGGGGTAGGCTGTACCTCCGAGCCTCCTTGACCCTTTCGTTCACCAAGTGGCACCACAGGCAGCGGCTAACCCCGTGCTGGGCCCAGGCCGATGGACTCCGCTCCCACGCGATACGGGCTGGGATGGGATTCTGCACGGGTTGCTGATGGGGCTGCTCTTGTAGTCAGATAAACCCCTGCATGCATTCATCCACATAATTCATTTTGTGTTCCCAGAAAGATTAGACCGTGGTGAAGTGTTTTGTATTAGAGCTGCTCTTCCAACACATACTCATATTTATCTGGGGAGCATTTGCAAATGATTGAACATTTTAATCTTTTTGTTGCATTTTCTCATGTGTATTCTAGTAATGTGCATATGGTAACGGCAAGTGGACTATGACCCAAAAGGGATTTATGGGCTTTGGAACAACGCGTCTCCACTGTAATTTCATTCTCATCTTCATCTTCAGCTGCCGTATTCTCATCTAACTTAATTCTGTGGTTTTCTCAAACACCATTTATAGCAGCGCTGTTTCCTAGAGGCTCGTTCCCCTGGCCTGAGCCCAGCCGTGTGCTTCAGCAGGAGCCCCACAAGAGATGCTGCTGGTAGATGCGGACGGAAATCCTCCTCCTTGGGCAGCCAGCATCTCCACGTGGGCCTGCCATGGACAGAGCTGCTTGCTGTGTGTGGGTATAAAAGCAAAGGAAGTGGTGCCTCAGCACAGCAGGACCTACACAATGTTCTCTTCCACCCACACTTTCAATAGTTTTCACAAGTCGGTTGCTTTATGCTAAGCAGTTGTGCAGCTGTAGTACGGTGGCTACGGGAAAGTCTGCAGGTGGGGATTGATTCCCCTTGGGGAAACGTCTGAATTGACTCTGAGCTTCTCTTGCGGTGTTCAGGGAGCAGAGAGCATTCCTCTAGCCTGAAGACAGCCCGCTCACCTCCTTGTTGCAGTCACACGGCAGTCCCAGGCTCAGGTTCTTACTTCCCAGCAGTAATAATCGTACCTCCACGATCCCTTCCTGCCACAGCCACCAGTCCTGAGCCGCCGACATTCCGGTGTGCGCAGAGCAAACGCACTTGGTCACTGTGTCTTGTTCCTCTTGGTGCCAGCATTCACCTCTGGATTCCTTCACTGGCTGCGGTGCAGTCTCAGGACCAAAGCCTGTGTATCTCATAGCGGACAGCCTCTGGTTTCTTGGTCTCCCACTAATGTCTTGTGCTCCAAAGACTGCCACGGTGTCCTCCCTGCCCAGAGCCTGGGACCGCTGCCTCTCCAGGGTTTTTATTGCTTGTTGTATTTTGAGCCAGGCAGTGAGAACAGCTGGCTCGGCACCCGATTCAATGGGTAAGATGAATTTTGTAAACCTGCAAATATTACTTCCTTGCTTAGTCATCACTCTGCTGGGGCGCTCTGTGAGCCGTGGCTGCCGCGCCGTGTCAGTCCTCACGGCCGTTCCGTGAAGGTCTGGCCGATAGCTTGCTGGCTTTGGGAATCGGGCTGGATCTGTGCTCGTTTTTAACTTCACTTGCAGAGCCAATGATAATAACTCGTGGCTCGCTTCCTACAAAGTGACACGCTGCAGAAAGGATAGACAGCATCTTACTTTAAAATTCAAAACAGCAATCTTTCTCCAGTCCAACGAAGTGATTAACTATCTCGGCTTACGTTGAATAATTGCAGGCTTTCCTTCACGTTCCCACCGTCGCGTTGTTGTACCGAGTATCACCTGATACATCTTCACTATCCTGACATTTTTTCCTTGACGCACAATTAGAATTCTAACGCCTTTTACTTTATCCTCTGAAAAGCATTCAATATAATTAAAAAGATTTCTTTTGAAATAATAGAGTCCTCATTCCTCGCCATGGCAAGTAATAAAGCTACAGAATGAGTTTTTTAGGGCAAATTATGCTGGCGGTTTGGGCTCTCCATCAGGCTGTAGCGGTGGGATGCATTTCTTATTTGTTGTCAGCTTTCTTTTCGTGCCTCCTGCAGATTCGTCTTGCATGTCCAGCGCTGGGGAAGGAAACCATGATTTAGGAAACCGCGTTTCAATAAAATGAAAACACTTGATGATCTATTGGTGGGAGACTGTCACCTTTCTCCTTGAGTTGCTCCACTGCTTTGGATGTAATTTCAGGCAGAGGACTTGATTAATTATTTTAAGGGTGACAAATCCAGCCTGTGCGGTCCTGCACGGCTGCTGTGGAGGCAGCGGGGTCCTGCGGGGGTGCGGGGCTGTGTTGGCAAGGTGTGAAATCAGCAGGGACCCAAGGCCCGTGACCTTCATGCCTGCCTTCCAACATGCCTTTCATTCATGCCGTTTGCTAGAGCTGCGAGGGGAAAGTTTGGGGTGGAGCCGATGAAATACGTTCTGCTGCAGCGGTAGCTGGCTGATAATTTAACTTTTCTTATTACATTATGCTGCTAAGCAACATTTTAACGGATTGTAAGTTTCCTTTTCGTATGGGTGCCTGGAGAGCGTGTACAGTCTTTATAATATGCTTGAAATATAAATAAAAAGTTAAGTATATAGCACTCTTAGTCTCCATAGCACTTTAATAGATTTATTTAATCATCTTTTACGAGCTCAGCTAGCAGTTACCGCCTCCGTTCTGCCGGGGTGGGGGAAGGCGATATCAGAAGGCTGAGTTACTTCGGTCAGGAGCAACGTCCCTCGGACACGAGCTTCCCCCTCCACTGTTGTCCCCAGTCGCCTCCATTGACCGCAGCCTGTGCTGTTCTAGGAAAGCCAGCTTCAGCCAGTCGTTTGGAATTGGATGGCCCTCAAGGGCACTTCCGACCCAGACCCTTCTATTTTGTGGCGTTGTTCCTCGCTGCTGGTGGGTGCCGGTGGTGGCCGTCGCCCTTTGTGACCACAGAGCGTGGCGTCGGGCAGGGTGCAGATTCGCTCGGGGTAAAGATTGCCATCCGAGATCCGCGCTGATTTTCCTCATCTCGGGATCTGACTCACGGTGTGCGAGTTCTGTCAGAATAAATTAGCTGCTAATTTGTCACCTAGCCAGGTGGTTCCTGAGTAGGTTTGACAAACCCCGTTCACGTCGTGCGTGTTTCCCATTTGATTCATGTGAAATCCTCGTCGGTTCTCCGTACCAGTGACCGTGGTTACCTGGGCAGGATTATTTAATAACCTCATAAAAAAAATGGAAACAGATACTTAATGAATCAAGATGCATTCAGATTAAATGATTAGAAATTCCTAGTTAATCACCAGAAAAGAAACTAATTAAATTACCGTTCAGTTTTTATGGGGGCCTTGGGACAGCAAGCTAAAATAAGTCCCTTCAATCACTTTTTTCATTAGATGGGACAGGCAGATTCAAGGTTAGTGAAGATAAATGCAATGTTCTCTGCTTGCTCTTGAAATTATATTATTTAAATAGTGTTTTATGCTTCACCACCTGAAGTTAAAACCAAGGTATACTGGGGAGAAGAATCCATGGCAGAGAGCTCAATAGACAGGCACACGAAGAAAGGCAAAAATCATGCAAGACGCGGATCGAGATTTAAAAGATTCCACTTAATTATTGGATTATCCGGTAAGGAATAAGGCAGGGAGGTGATGCTGGAAGTGAGGCGGTGGTTTCCATGCTGACTCCGGACCTCCCCGAGCACAGCTCCCCTCTCAGCTGCTTTGGTGGCGTGGTTCCCGTGTTGCCCTGCTCAGAGCTCCCCACCGCAGCGGGTTGTAGAGGTCGCACGGCTGCTTCGTGGATGGCAAACAAAGGCACTCTGACCCCAGGATTTCTCACAAAATGGAAGG
The DNA here is from genome assembly GCA_011076525.1 of Nettapus auritus. NCBI lineage: Eukaryota > Metazoa > Chordata > Aves > Anseriformes > Anatidae > Nettapus > Nettapus auritus. The sequence goes on along the minus strand of CM021776.1, from coordinate 19,602,090 downwards.
GAAATCCCACAGTGCTTCTCACCCAGAAATAAACACAGTTCTGGAGCATGGAGCAACCCTGTTGAGAAGAAAGAGAAATAAATCTTAGTTTAAACATAGTTCTAACTATTCTGGCGTTCGTTTTTTAAATTAAAAAAAGGAAAACATTTACAGGCTCACAAGTGGAACAAAAGGTCCCAGAGATGCCCCTTTTGTTCACTGAAAGGGAGGATTTCCACAGGAGAGTTAAATTGGTAAACTCCTTTCACTTTCTGTCTTAGCTTTTTAACATCCATATCCAAGGTTTCTGACATTCAGAACTTGCTTGAAAAGCTCGGAAGAGATAATGCAGCCGCAGGATTTCAAAGCAGGTCACCATCACGTCAAAATAATCTCCCTTCAAAATCTGGGGTCCTTTCATTCATCCGGAGGTCTCCGCTTGTGTAACTAATGGAGGTATTAGAGACCCGAGGTCGCGCAGACTGCTTGTTAAAGTGGAGCAGCGTTACTTACAGGAACCAGAAGTGGCCTTTTGTGCTGAATGAGCAACTGCAAGACGTTTTTGCTTCCTGAAGCCCAGGAAGCCTTGAAGTGTTGCTGCATTTTGTTTTCTGGTAATGTTGGTAATTATGCTTATTTTGTCAGTTGGGCTCATGTCTTCATGGGAGAATCTTTGAGAATCGTGGGAGAAATCTTCGCTTTGATTAAAACAAGTACATTTCTAGTAACGCCAATATTTAAATATATTTATTTTTTTTCTCCAAAAGCCTGCGAATACATAGAAAGCAGGGAAGGAGCACCGTGCTGTTGCTCGGTTGGAATATTTTCGGATCGCTATCCACGCTGGTGAGGGTGTTCCGCGCGGAGCAAAGTGCTGGCTCATCCTCACGCCACGAGAGCTGCCTGCCCTGCTGCTGCTGCACTGCGGGCAAACCCGGGCTGGGAGCGGGACCTGGAGCATTTCTCTTCCCCAAGTCTCGAAAGCCACCCGTAGGAACAGCCCCAGCTCTTTACCCAGAGCTCTTACCCACTCTCCATCCCAATCTTTATTTCTGGGGAGGATTCTGCCCTGTAGGAAGGGAGAGGATGTCCAGGAGCTACATCTTGGCCTTTCGTTCCCTCTGGAGATACTTTCTGTAGGTATGATAGGGATTTGGGAGTATTTTTCCATATGTTTATTTCTGAGACTATACCAAGGAGCCATGTGCAGAATAAAGCCTCATCAAAACGTGAAACGAGGAGAGGTATTCCAGCTGACGATCTGCCAGCAGCGGTCTGATCTGAAGACGCCGAGTCTCATTATTTACTCATGGCTCATTGAAGCAAAATTTTACTTCATGATCTAATTTCTCACATGGTTGGTGTTTGTCCTGTATTGCTGAGGTCTGGCTTCGGTTAATTTTAGTGGAAAATGGTAGCAATAGATACTAAAGCATCCATGATGAATAGAATGGCTTTTTGCGAGTTTGATGTGTTCTTCATTTCACAGCAGTAGTAGCTCATTACGGCAGTTTGCAGAGGCCTAAATAGGATTACATCTGTATTGCTGGTATTGTATTGGTGCCAAAGGTGTAATACAGTCCAGGAATACCTTGGTAAAATTATGAAGCAAAAATGTGTTGATAAAGCTTTAAAAAAAACAACTGTTGGTCTTATTCTAATGGCAGTTTGGTGGTGGAAAAGAAGGAACGTCACCCAGGAACAGATCCCAAAGGTGGGAGGAAACAGCTCCACGTCCCAGCTGGCCATAAGCAGACTTCTTCAAATTCACCTCCTGATCTGCCCTGCAGCTTTGATGCCCAGTATTAGCCTAGGCCGGGGTGGCACAGGAGCCTCATCTAGTCCAAAATGATCTTTTGTGTTCCGCGGGAGCTTACTCCTGGTTACCAACAGGTCCGAGGAGGTGAATTCATTGCAGGATAGTTAAATGTCTGCTGCCTTTTGTAGCTGCCTTCCGCCATAGCTCAGGGATATGGCTTGCATTTTAGGCTTTTCATCATGTAGTGTTAATTTTGTCATTATTTTGTGAATCTTCCAATATCCTGCAGTCAAGCCTGATTGGAATAGTTAAAATAAGTAGAACGAAAAGCAAACAGGTACCATGAGCGTCCAAGAAATGACACTGTGATCTAGGGATAATCAAAGGGCTGCTGCTGCTGAAAGTCACGACTGCTTATTTTCATTCAGAGGCTCCACGGCAGGTTTTGGGATGGTCCCTACAGCCTGGATGCCCAGCAAAAACCCTGGTGTGTGCAGCCAACGGCTGCGCTAAAGTGTTCTTGAAATGGTCGCTCTCATTAGGGAAAGCTTGGCCTTGAGTTATATTGAATAATTGAAACAAAGTATTTTACCAATTTTATGAAAAGCTCGGAAAAGATTAAAGCCAAGAATCCGGCAAAGCGTTTTTCAGTTTCCTCTTGTTCAGGGCCCTTAGCAGGGATCTGACGTTTCCGCCGGGGCAGAAGGGCAGCGCCCAGCACTGCTCCGGGTTCAGCACCGCTGCCTCCTGCAAAGCTGCATTGGAACAACGTGGTCTGTAGGTGCACCTTGCAAAGTGGCAGTGCCATATTAAATTGTTACTGTTAATTATACAGATGCAGGCGTAGGTTTTTTGCAAATGCTTTTGAAGGCGACTTATCCTTGCTGTGTTTTTGTAATGTAAATACTGCCATGCAGAGAGGAAGAAGGAATGATGTTGGTTGAAGTCCTTAGTTCATTAGTGCTCATTTTCCTACTGGTTATAGCAGGCTTCAGGTATGCAAAGAGCTACGTTGGGAAAAAAAAAACTCTGTACCAGGGGAAATTGGCTGAAGACTGGAGGGTTGTGGTTGCAGAACTGCTGCGGGTTCAGCTGGCGGTCGGTGTGGCAAGCAGCCTGCAGGTAGCTGGGGGAGGCAGTCGTGTGAGAAGCTTCTCTGTAAAGGACGTGATAGAAAAGGCAATAGCTCAAGTAAATATTGTCATATGGATTTCAGTCTGCACGAGTATTTTGTATTAAAAAGATACAGATATTAGACAATTCTATTCCAAATTGTAGGATCAGAGCAGACTGCTTGTATTTGTACGTCTGTTCTGTAACGGCTTCGAAGTAATTCCCAGGCAGGTGTTATATACTGAATGAGGTCTTCTAAAGTCTTTGGCAAACCAACAATTGCAAAAATAAAGGAAATGTAGGGTTGGGAGCTGTCAAAACAGTGATGATTTTCCATGTGCCTGAATCCCTCGGCGCACTTGTTGGTTTTCTTCCTGTTACTGCAGAGGCAGCACTGACGCGAAACCTCACTAGCGACTACTTAAGACGAGCGAGGAGTTTTTCGGGTTCTTTGATGGTGAAAGCAGGGTTGGAGCACTGAACACAAAGGTCTGGCCGTTTGTTCCTGCTGCTCAGCGAGGGAAGCGCGAGCGAAAGCAAGGCGCAAACCGGCAGCCGCTGGAGTCTGTGAAGTGATCGCCGGGGAGTTCTGCTAATGGCACAAACGCTGCCCTTGGGAAGATCGATGGGGTGGCCATAAGGGAAACAAACCGGGGCTGTTGTCTTAACTGAGTCTGCAAGAAATTCTAGGTGGGCGCTGGGAGGAAAAGCCTAAGAGACGTTGCAATAGGAGGATCTGGAGCCGTGCCTGGTCAATGCCAGGAGACAGCGGGGGCTGCAGGCGAGCGGCGATGCCTGGCAGAGCCTTGCCAGGGGGTCCTGAAGAGAGGCACAGGGCAGTATTTGGTCATTTCCCAGCGGCATCCATGCTGCAACCCCACTGACGTTTCATCCCCTGGGCTTCTTGGACCTTCGAGGCAACCTCCTGACACCAGCTGGACTCGTGGCTTGGGCTGCTCGTATAGGCTTTGTCACTGGTTTTCTTTGGTTGTCGTATTTAAAATAATGGTTTTGAAGGCGTTTTCTTTCCAAAATGCTTTTGCCCCATCCAAAAGTATTTTTTTCTTCCAGATTTTTCACTTTTCTTCCATCTTTGCAGGGATACAAAAAAAGAAAACAGTTAATTCTATTTTTTTTAAGTTACCTAATTAAATTGGAATAGCAAGGCATTTGGAAGAAATATAAATGTTCCTCTTTAAAACCCAGCGAACGGAAGCCATGTAGAAACACGTTTGGTAGAGAAATACCTTTTGTTTCCCCCACCTGCTCTCAGAAGCCGGGGGCAGAGGGGCTGCTCTGGGCAGTTCCAGGACGCGGGATGCAGTTGCTCAGGGCTTTCCCTTGGTGTGTTGCTGCCAGCGCCTTCAGTGCTGGGAACAGTGAGGAAAGTGGATGGTCTTAAACGATGGCGTGTTAGAAGTGCCTGATTTTATTTTATTTTCCATCCAGAAAAGCTATTTGCAGGGGAGTAAAGCTGTTTGGGGCTCAAATTCTCCTTGACAGGAGCCAGCTGAAACCTTTTGGTGCGTTTAACTTGGAGGAAGGTAAACAAGCAGGAGGCTCCCTGATGTCCTGTGCTGATAATACCGACGCTTCCGCACCGGGGACAAATCAACACACTGACATTTCAGCTGAATCGCTAAGATGCTCTCTCAGCAGATCACTTATGTGAAGGAAACCCGAAAATGATTCTGTTTGAAGCTGATCTGCAGTCAGACTCAGACTGAGACGGGGGAAATGGTGCGAGTTCTGGTGGCGGTATGCTAGGTCACCGCAAATGGAGGGTGCTGCCTGCTTAAAGACTGTCCTGTAAGGAGAGCCTGCCCTGGGGGAGCTGATGAATGGCTCGGCTACGGGCACAGTCCTGAGGTGACGCCGATGTGCAGCACCGGGGAGCTCGGTCCCTGCACCAGATGGCATCACCGTGAGCGTGCGACGGGGTCTGCAGGTCGAGAGCATCCGAGAATACAAGCAAGTAGATCTCAGCTTCATGACAGTTCTTATTTCCGTTCAGAAGGCTTGCCTAGAAGAAAGCCTTGTATTTCATCAAATGGCGCGTTCGAGTCTGGTTCCAAAAACATGCACGCTTATTCTTTGGGAAGATCTGAGCCTTTAAGGAGCTGTCTCCCTCGGGGGAGAGCAGCCCTTCATGACTTCGGGCTTCTTATCAGCGGAGCTCTGCCACGGCGTGTTCCCGGGGCCGGGCACCCTGTGGCTGCTGGGCCCTGGGGAGCTGAAGGCTGCGGGCGCTTGCACTGCTCTCTGACCAAGCACTCACCTCGGTCTGCTGCAATGAAGAGATGTTCAAGGGCCACAAAGACACGGCCCTGGTTTCACCCTTGCCCCTCTGAAGTGATTTGCAGTGCTGGAGGTACGGCCTGCCTCGGGGAGACCTCACGTGCGCCAAAGCCCTTTGTAAACACCCTTGGTTGCGCTGAGTGAAGCCCACTTCTCAGCTTCGCCTAGGGGAGAGACACTTGAAATATCACAAGTCATTAAAATAACCAGCTAATGGCTAAAACGCACTTTGAAGAGGAGAAGGATGAAATAAATAGGAAGTGTTAATATTTTTACTAAATACGAGAGCGTGATCCATAATGAAAGCTGGAATGATGAAGAGAGTTACTCTGTGTATTATTTTCCTACGCCCCTTAACAACAGAAGAATTAACAGCCTTTCTCATGATTTCAAGATTAATCTTCGGGCACTGTAGATAGCTCAGGCTTTTATTTCCCTCAAAATAGCTTAAACATTGTATTCAAGCATTTCTATATTTCATACTTCAAGAAGGGCAACACGACAATAATCTCCATCACGCACCCTTGCCTCAGACACATAATGGAGCTGGAAAAGCGTTTCCAGAGAACGGCTCTGCTGCCGTATTGAAATTCTGTGAAACTCCCTGGGAATAAGACACAAAGGTGGATAAAGAAATCTGGATTGCAGTGATAAGCTCCTGATGAGAAGCACAGGCACAATAGAGTGAGAAGCAGGAGCGTTATGTAAGTACATTATTTTAATTGAAAAGCAAAATGTCCTTACATTTCTTGGGAACAGATTGTGTCACGGACTGCAACGGAATACAAAAAGTGAGGGCTTGCCATCATCTCCATATATAGACCACCTTGCCTCACTAAGTCAATAGGAGGCTTTCACTTACTTAAATTAGGCTTTGGATTTCACTCCTTGGCCTTCGGCGTGTGGATCTACGTGAGGGCTGCTCTTTCTTCATTGGCCATCTGTGGCTCGGGAGATGCTCGGGAGATGCACTGGCTGCCTTCTGCTCAGCACAGTTTGGAAGTTGCAGATAGCTGGGTCTTGGGAGAGCCTGGCTTGAGCTGGAGACCTGCCAGAAAGGTATTTCGCTGGTGCTAAATGGGCTCCATCAGCCCCAGCCTAGGCACGGCCGTTCCCTCCTCCTCCTCCTCCTCTTCCTCCTCCTCTTCTCAAGTTGCTCACAGCAGCATCCGCGCAGGAGCAAAGCGCCTCCCATGCAGCACTCCCCAACTCCGCCAGTTGTAGCACAGAGCAGTCCCATGCTGGAATCGGAGTTAAATTTAAGTTTTTAAGAGCAGCTTCTTTCCTGAAGCCAGCCGGGCGCAGGGAGCCCAGCTGGGGCTGCCGCACAGGGCCCGCATCCCTCGCGGCTGCAGCTGGAGCAGGAGAGGCTCTCCTTGCCCAAAGCAGGGAAGAAGTGGCAGCCTGGTCTCATCCATTAGAAAAATCTCTCTTATGGGCTTAGCATTTTTTCTGGCAACAAACCGTGGAGCTCTTTATGTAGCACACGCATGCAATTATTTTGTTCGGTGAAATATATTATGAGAAGATCCACTGTGTATGCAAATAAGGCAACGTGTGAGAAGGAGCTTTGATTTTTTTAATCACTGGAATAATTTTCCCATGGCAACTATCAAGAAACACTGTTTCTCCGCTTGAAGTTTTCTGAAAAATATATGTATTTTCTGTTTTCTTTTCTCCCTTTTATTCCATTTACTGTAAAACAGGCCCCAAAAAAATTTACTTCTCAAATGATAGCTTGAAATTTAGAAGAAATATTTTTCCCTCCAAAATCTCCAAGGAGAGAAGTGCTGACCTCTTTGAGGCAGAACAGGAAGCACAGGGAAGTTCTCGTGGTCTCTTCTGTAGCTGTGGCTGTGGTTGGGTATCAGCCGTGTTCGCTGGCACCCCACGCACTCGGTTGTGCATGCCATTCTTCTCGGGGCCATCTCTGTTCTTCTGCTTGAAGATTACTTCTGAATTAGTCTCGTTGCACAAAGAGCAGCTGCATGCCAGGGGGCTGCGGGAGGTGCTGGGTTCCTCCATCGCCCCGCTGCGCCGGCGCGGTGCCTGGAGCTCTCTGTTAGTGCTGCAAGGACTTCTCGGGGTGAGAAGCAACAGCTGCTTCGCCATGCTCTTACCTGCCTTTGTGAGCACTCGCACAACCTTGTGTGCTGCTTTCCAGGGAGCCAGAGCTGAACCAGAGGTCATCCTTCTGAAAGTCGGGCGCTTCAGGAGTCAGCATATACCTGTACGGGTGGCCTGAAGAAATCACAGCAGTGCCTCAAACCATCACATGCAAACAGTACAGTTGTTACAGATAATGTGGTATTACGCCCCATAAATTCAGTAAGGTGACCCAAGAGTGTTCATTTGAATTTATTTTAGCCTCACTTATTGTCACTTAACAGACTAAACAAGAACTGATGGCTCTTCGAGCAGTAATAGTAAATTATAGTTATGGTGAACACAAATGCCTCATTACGTCTAGTCAAGGTCTATTTCCCCTTTACAGCGGCAACTGTAGGAAAGCATTGTTTTTAATTTATGAATAAGGATGCGCAGGAATCTCAGCTTTCCTATTTACATAAACACGATCGACAATTAATCTTCTGTAAAGTAACTGGAGCGGTGTTTGAAACACGCAGGCTCCTTTCGAAACGCGTTCCGAAATGGCTGGGGGGTATTTGTGTCATAGTGCCTTTTAATGATAACCACTTACACAGATGAATATAAACAGCAGGCAAATAGGCAATTTATTACTTTTATCTTAAGTGTAATTTTATGCTGTATGATCCTTTCAGCTCCAACTGATGCATGGACTTCTATTTGCTGAGGCATTGGGGTGAAAGTTATGTCAGAGTGATAGAAGCAGCGAAGGTAGCAAAATGTGATGGATTCTCATTGCGGTATGGCTTCTCCCATCTTCCCTACGTGAAGTAGTGTTAGGATCTAAAAAAAAAAAAAAAGAAAACCTTTGGTACTAATGCTGCGGTATGAATTATGGAGTGATGGAGAAAAATTGAACTGGTGAAAGTGTCGAGAGGAGTCCTGCTTGATAAGCACCTTTTGTTCTTAGCAGTTTGTTGTTGCTGCCCTGCCTGTCTGTGTGCTGAGCACGGCCACACGACCTGCACGGAGCTTTCTGTGCGGTACAGATGAAACCAAGCAAAGCGCAGCCTTGATGGGAGAGGGGGCACGTGCAGGTAACACGGGGCCCGCAGGTAAGGCCTTTTTGGTCCAGGCTGCTCGGAACGGCTGGCTGTGTTCCACAGGTATTTGGGGAATTTTAACCGGTGGACAGGAAGGCAGGTCGGAATGGAAGAGGAGCAAATTGGAAAACATTTCGAGTCTGTAAATACAGTGGGATCGGTGAGAGGCGTGGGGATGTGGGGGGAAAAGCTGAGCAGGGAACCCAGGGAAGGTGCAGCGTGTGGGGCAGGTCTTCCTTCTGCCTTGTGTGGGGCACTCTGCTTGGTCTGGGGCTAGTCCCAGCAGCTAAAGGAGATTAAAGGTGTCTGTCTTGTAGCTGCTCGTGTGTACATAAAGCAAAAGGCAGTCCCATTAAAATTTTTAAAACATATTTATTTAAGAAAGTACTATATGAAAAGAGGCTACAAACTAGGACCCATTGTAGTTAGAGACGAATCTTCCCTTTATTTACTGTTCTGTAAAATTCTGCAGAAGTTGGCAAGTTCAACCTGAAAAGCTTATTCCTCAAGCTGTTGCATGAGCCAGAAAGAAAATGAATGTGGTTTTCAGGGCTCATAGCAAGACTTCTGGGCTCCCAAGGAGGCAGGAGAGGATGTTTGCCTTTATATTGAATGCATTTCACCTCAATCTCCTTGAGCAATAACAGAAACAAACTTGAAGATGTTAAAACAAAATCATACCTGGATGTACCAACCGTGTTTCAGGAAGAAACTAATTTTTGCAAACATTTCACTTTTTTTTTACTACTTTCCTCTAAAGGTTTCTATTTGTCAGATAAGACCTTTGGTTTGATCCCGTCCACATTTCGACCTACTTTATTGTTACTCCAAGAGATAAATTTTTTGAATGCCTCCCACATGATATATATATATATATATATATATAAATGCCTTGGACATGGCACAGCTGTTCTCTGCACTCTCTAGGACCTCCAAGATCAGTAACTCAGCTATCTCTCAGGCATAGCTATTTTTCTGAGATCAATTAACTTCCAGACATCTACGCCGACCTTTTCCCATGGAGACTCCTGCCTGTATCTCATCCAACAGAAAGTAATAAAGTATGGAAATTGTAATTAATGCAAAGAACATAGATAACATGAAAATGAATAACATCTATGGTATAGTCAGTGGGGCCTGATGGCTTGCTTGCCAGTCTGTGGATTTAGTCCCATGCTCATAAAAGATTTTGGCACTAAGTGGTTTAGGAGATCTGGGCACCGCTTTGGATAAATCGTTGTTGTTTTCAGAACCCAATTATTTTTCTGAAATATACAGACGGAACTTGCTATCTCTATTCTTATCAGCGATCTTCTCATTTAAATGGATGCCACTGACATGATAATTTCTTATTATTTCTGTTGGTAATGGAAAAAAAAATGTTCCATTTTCCAAGGCAATGGTGTCACACAAGGGCACGTATAACTCGCCGAGCTCCCTTCTGTGGTGAATTCCTCCTTCTCCTTTTACTTGTGGAAAAGCTTGTGCTGCCGTCCTGACTCCGTACTGGCTAAACTAACGGCAACTTCTCTGTGCACACCGCTGCTGAGCATCTCTTAAAGTTGTGCTCGGATTTATTAAAACAAACCAAAAAACAAAACCAAAAAAAAGTGTATATATTTTTACCAAAATATACCTTTGGTATATTTTTTGACATCAGACTGAGTTGCTGCCTTTGTATCCTAAAATTAAATTAATGCAAATGATTATTTTGCTTTTCTTAATAGCTGCAAATAATTCCAATTAATTCAGGCTATCATAATTCACCCCACTTCGTGCAGAGCCCTTCCTGATGCTCCAGGATGCATTACATGCCAGAGCTTTCAGCCTGCTATTGATTGATTCTTTGCAGCGGACCTTAAAAATCCATTAAGGAAGAAGTTAGAAGATGTGAATTAATTCTAAATCCTTTGTTGTTATGTGCAGCTGAAGAAAGCCTTTTCAAAACCATTAATCATAACTCAAAATAGACTGCTAACTTTAAAATAAGCTTTACAGTAAATCGGAGGACAGATCCAAGCCAGGTATTTAGATTTGCTGTCCCTCTACCCGATGTGCACTGAGTTTTCTCAAGTGTGCTGCTGAGTGTATTTTCAATATTTTTTCAGTTTGCTTTGTTCTGATAAAAAATATGTCAACATGCAGCCATCTGTGCCAAAAATGAAGAAGATGATTGCTATTTAATAGATAAGATGTCACCAATTTGGAAGAATCTGAATAGGAAAAAAACAATGAAACTTGGCATCTCCTCCCAGGTACCAACATTAATCAGCAAAACTTAATTTAGTACAGAAAAAAACCCTCCTTCTGAAATCCTCCCCCATTATTAATTATTAAAATTAATTTTGCATTGAGTAGTTTTACACCCACTGCTCCCCAAAACATCTCAATCCTAGGCACAGTTACAAAACCTTTTAAATTTACATGGAAATACGTGATAAAGTAGAAGCAGAGAAATCTGGACTGAAAGAATAGCTGCAGCTTTATTCAAATGGAGCTCTATTTACATGGTTTCTATTTATTAAGCTACGTGAAGGTTGATTTCTCCACGTGTTGTGTACAGGACAGTGCAGGACGTGTCCCCGTGCCGCCCCGAGGCCCCAGGTCCATCTGAGCATCACTTAGAAGGCTTTTCAGGGAGCGCAGGAGATGACTGGGTGAGCTGCCGGGGTCCAGGGCAAGGTGCTCTGGCTTCAGTGGCCCTGGATTCTCATGCCAGGCATTGGGTTCCTCCCGCCTGCTACCTCGGTGCTCTGAAATACCCAGCTTTTGGTCATTCTGTCCTTAAAATTGCATCTGTTAGGGCAGTTCTATTCACCCAGCTGATAAGGGAGCCGTATGGTGCTGCAGTGGAGAAGTATTGTAGTTCTCACATGGTGGCAGGCCGTCTGCTGGCCTTGTGTTTCACAGAGTCCCCGCTGTTTGTTCCTGTGTCATTCAGAGCCTGATAGACACTGCTCAAAACAAGGGGAAAAATGCATCTTGGCAGGTAGTCTTTTGTCCATCTAATTCTGGATCCTGCTTGGACTGTGCTTTGCTTTGTCATTGCAGGCACAGTTCCAGGTTCCTGCCAAGGACGTTTCGGTACCCTGGCAGCCGGAGCTGTTGTGGGATTTCTGGAATAGGGCAGGTGCATCCCGGCAGGGCCTCCCCATCGCACACCCCGTGCCTTTACTGCTGTCTTGGTTCAGTTTGTGTCACCCCCTTCGATACTCTGATCAGCCCCTGGGACTCGCTCATCACAATGCCTAGGAAGGGCTGCGGGTCGTCAGATCAACAGGAAGATTTTTCCTAAAATGGTGAATTCCTCCTCAGGGAGGAGAATCAAGAATTCTGTTTCCTAAAACCTGAAGGTGAACTAAAATAACAGGCAAACAAAACCACCAAAAATATCTCCATCATTCCCCAAAGGTCCCATATACAGTAGTAAATGGCTCAAGTAATTGAGATGAGGCTGGCAAGCGGTGTAATAAAGATTAATCCTCCTGCGCTGAGAACACACAGTACCTGAGACAAGTGCTCTAATTTGCGACGTATAGCACAGGAGCACACAGTTAATTTCCAGGTGGTTACGGGCTGCATTAGAGCTTTATGTCAGTCACATGTGTGATGGATGGGCCCGGGCTGGCCGGCGGGGAGCACAGCGGGGAACGGGAGCTGTTAGGTGTCAGGGACCTTACCCAGGAGCTGCCTTCGGTTGCACAAGTCGGCGTATCAGGCTGCCTGCTGGAAGCAGATTGTCATGACCAACAGTTTCCCTAAAGTTTATGCAGCAGAGTAGACGGGAGCCCACACTTTTAGCAGTGTTTCACATTACTCACTCGCTAACTCTATATGTATATACAACTAGGAATGTCTTTCTGCAAAATGTCTCAAGAGCTAAATTTTCCATTACTGATTCCTTATTTATTTATGTATTTTAAAGATCTAGCGTTGGAAAACATTTGCATCAAGCTTTAAAGGACAGCATGTAGCACCAATTATAACATAACATCAATAGTACCTGTAGAGCAAAAAAAGGCAGGACTGTTAAGCCAGATGTTATTACTTCTTTAAGGATTTGTTTTCCCTAATTTGTGTAGAACTGCCTTAGATTAAAAATTGCCAGTCCCAAAAGTACCTCAGGGATTTTTTGAAGCAGTCATGGTTCCTTCTAATGAGAATGTATTTTATGCAGAGGTACCTTTTCATTCTAAGTGTACTCTTTAATCTTTTGATTGGTTGTATCTTAGCGTATTCAATTAAAAAACTGTGCATCTTGCTGTGTTAAAACTGCTGATAATTCAGCTGCAAGACTGCTTTTCTGTTAGTGTAGGTCTAGTTAGGGAACGAAGATGTGTGGATACTTCTGTCTGGAACAGCTTTTGTGTGGCTGGCACCACCTCTGCTCCAGAGAAGCTTAAGTGTCAAATACTGGAATGCGATGGGCAGAGCTGAACAGATCAATTATTGCAGTATCTGGGTGTGCTGTGTCCTCTCCCCCAGCGACTGTTGTCAATAGCATTCATTTATGGTAACAAGTAAATGAACAAAACTACTAAACATTAAAGGTTGCTCTGTCAGAAGTCAACCAGAACTAAGCAGAACACCTGGAAATTTAGGAGGTCTTACTCTTCTCATTTCACAGACCACTTTTAGTCTCTAGCTTATTTTTATTTCTCTTATTAAATAGATTAGATTAGAAATTAAATAAATATAGCTAAAATTGCCTTAGCCCACTTCCCCCAGTTATCTTTTCTTCTCCAAACTCAATACCTGAAGTCAAAGGCCATCCACACAGGCTGTCTTTGGGTGTGATACCACGTACCTCACAGGGTGAGAAGTCGCACTGCCCTTTTTTAGCCACACAACGAGAAAACCCCCAGTGACAGGAACAGACCCAAGAAGAAGTCTCCCCATGTCCTTCCCAGAGGTCCCTGGAGCACAACAGAGGCCCGCGGGCTCAGGGGGAGCAGCAGCAACGAGGGCAGGGCAGCAGCCGCACGGCTCAGCTGCGGGGTCCGGGCCTGGGCCTGCGTCGCCCCAAGGAGCATTCATTTCCCTCCTTCTGCTCCAGGTTTTCATTTATCATCTCACCGGCCACAGGCGAGTGGCAGTAAGTGTTCTGGGCCATGCAGCAGTGGTGCACGGGGCAGGTCAGAGCAGTCGTACCGCCTGGCAGCGCTGGGCCCCGTTCACCTTCAGAAGGACGCACGGGCTGCGTGTGCTGCGGCCCTTCCCTCTGCACCCCGGTCCTGCAGCCTGCCCAGGAGCTCTCAGAAGAGGTGTTGCCCAATATAGTCACTTGCGACAGGCTGCTAACACCATTTTCTTTTTTTTCTTTTTTTTTTTTTTAACTCAGCTATAAATACCATGATGAATTTTTAATGCAAATGCAGAATTCAGGCTTAAAGCAGCAGTGGCTGGATTCAGTTTCAAAGTTTTGTGAATTCTCCGACGGGTTTCTTAGCACATCTACCCAATAATGATTTTTAAAATTCTTTTTACGGTGCTTGTGGTCTGTTTTTCTAGTTGGTAATGGGTATTGACTGCTTCCTTCACTTTTTTGTTTATTAGCTTCCAGTCATAAAATTAGTGCAGACAGCTGGTTCCAGCACGACCTTTAAGAGTGCATCCCAGTAGTCTGCCCATTGTCCTGGAAGGCTGTCTCCGGTGAAGCTGTACGGATGTTATTTAAACTTGAGCTTTTTATAGACTTGCAATGTAATCTGCATTTCCCAATACTGAATGCGTTTAGCAAATGCTCTGTGCTGAGAGCAGATTGCCTTTGTTTTTGCAGTGCCAAGATCTGCTTTCTCATGCCTCGCAAAGCCGTGCGAGGTGCTCTCCTCAAACCAGCCTCTTCCTGGTGAGGCTGACACGTGTGAATGCATGTCTTCCTGAAGCTCCAGTGCTTTCTAACCCTGATATATCCTAACTAGAGGAACTGGCAAGGGGCACGAGCAGCAGATGCCTGAGCCCTGCGGGGCTCCAGCACGCAGGTAGGACCACGGCGCACAGCTGCTTTGTGGCTGGCCAGATGTTCAGAGGGAAGAGAGGGCTCACCAGACACAAGGTGAAAAACACACACAGGTGAGCCTCACCAGCCAGCTCCTTGCCAGTAAAAACCCCTCGCTGTGCAGGGCACCTTGCTCAGGGCACCCAGAGCTTTGGCGGTTTGTCTGTTTTTCCTTAAGTTACTGCTATTTTTTTTAATAAGGTTAAAAGTGAGGCTAGTGGTGTTATCATGCATGGTGATTCAGAAGAATACTGTACTTTGTTAGCATAATGGTTCCCACTAAAATTTAAAATTACTTGCTTAAAAGAAGTGGAATTGAGAAAAGCATGTTGATTAATGATATTCAGAGACTTGTCAGTTTAAAGCCTATTTCACGCTGATTTTTTGGGTAATTCTCCAAGTTCAGTCATACAAGCGTTTCTAAAAATCCAGAAATACTAACCAGGAGCACAAATAGCAAAACAAACCTATGGTAGATTTTAATCTATTGATTCAGCCTTTCTTTTGAGAAATACGAGAAACCCAAACTAAAATGTTTAGAATGATATTGGCAGAGTATAAACAATCGTGAGATAGACAGAGCTCCAAACCACATAATTTGCATGATTTTCTGTCAAGTTTTGAAGGTTATTGTGACAAACTGGATGTGTTCTTTGAACACTTGTATTGATTGCTAGGAGATTTTGTACTTTAATGCAGATGGCAGCATGAATATACAATGTTATTTCATATTGCTGTTCTGACAGCTGAAGTAAAATTGTGAAGTTAGAAAAAATTTGATGAATACTTCCAGGGCCAAATTTCCACTTACTTGAGTTTGGATCATTGCTTAGGTGGTTTGCATTACCCCATGCCCTGGGATGAGAGGTGTTTCGTTGCTTTTCTTCCAATAATTAAATATCTGAGAGGAAAACAACACTGAAAGTTAAATGATGGTAAACTGGGGAAACCTGCAAAGGAAAAATCACTTTTGTTGGTATAGCGTGGCCTGTTGATGCTACATTTCTGTCGGCTAAGTTCTTCTGTGTGTTAGAAGCATGACCCAGAACATCATATATTTGGGTATGTGATTAGCAGCAAACTTGTCCCCCTGCCTGTATGCCTCCTGGTTTTAGAAGGAGAAACTTTGACAGTTTGGTCTACTAAACGTTTCTGAACCAAACTTACTGCTTTTTCCTTTGCCCCTCATGGTCCCTCAGCAGAAGTGCCTTTCATTTTTTAAAAATCTCTGTACCTTACGCAAAACACGAGGTAAGTGATTCCTCTGCCCATGGCGAACATGTTACACTGGAGGCGTGTTACAGACCTGAGCAGAGCTTTCTTCTCCCACTACGGCTTCCCCAGTTCCAAAGCTGTGCTGTGAATTAGTTAAACCTCTGAGTCAGAGGCATAATGAGTGGTTCTCAATAGCATTAAAAGCCAGAGAGTACCCAGGGCTGCTTGCATGAAGCAATATGCTTTACACTAAAGAATCGGATTTGCCTTTTTCAAGATGGTCTATCACTTCACACGCTGTTGTCTTCAAAATGGAATGTGTTTCGCTCAGAAGTGCTCACACCTCATAAGTCTGTAATTGCCTCCTGCATTAAAGCAGTGCTTCAGCAGTTCGACTGTTTTAGTCCAACCACTTTTCACACATGGTTGTCTTGAAAGTGCAATAGAGTTTGAACTATTTGAATCCATCCGACTTGCAATTCTTGTCTTATCATCTAAGAGGACACCAGCTGAGATTGTGTTCGCTTCCTCTGTCTAACACTGGACTTGTTTCAAAATCCCTCTGCAATATTTTATATCTTACAGGCAAAAGACAGTGCTTGCTAGAAGGGTGACTTCTTTTCATTTCCTCTGAGAATGAGGTCAAGTGAGTAATTTGCACAAAATCCCCCAAAAGACAGTGCGGATATTTATGCCACTCTTCATGAACTGGTAATTAAGGAAGGCTTAACTTTTATGTTTAAGACATGATGCAGTATTATTAAACTAGTGGCAAGAGTTTCTGCCTGGGTGCTGTCCGCCAAAGCTTTTGTTTCTTTATAGACCACAGACAGGTAAAAAAAACATTTCACATATGCTAGAAAAATCAAAATTGTCTCCATGAATATGATGGAGAACATTATATTTTCCTTAATATTAAGGACAAAGAGATTTTTTTTTAAAGTGCATTAAAATGAACTTTTTTTCCCATGTGGTTTCTTGAAAAGTAAGCACAGATGATGTGTAAATGATCTTTAAAAATATGGTTATTTTTTCTGTAAAAAAAAAAAAGGAACAATTTGAACTGGCTTCCCTCTGAAGATCTTGTCACCATAGACCCCTAAAGCTGTGCTAGTCAACAAATTGCTGAAGACTTACAGTTAAGTTCAAGTATTTATAATTGAGAAACTGTAAAAGGGCTGTTCCCACCCTCACATATAAAAGGGTGGGATAACGACCCTGAACTTTAGGACTGGAACATTTTGGCTGTGCTGAAAAACTTGCCTGATGTTTCTTTAGCACCTGGTTGCACCTCTGCCCTGACAGAGGAGTGCTGCTGGTCCTGCACACATGTAGGGCCAGTGTGATGGTGTCTTCCACGTTAACATTGACCCATCTCATGTGTGGGCTGGCAGAAAGTTTTTATTTGGGGTGAGCAAAGCCCGTCACAGCAGCTCTACTTAGTGCAGGGTGAGCTGGAGAGTGGGGCTGGTGGGGGCCATGCCATGTCCTTCCTTCCTTCTGCTCCTGCAAAGCGGGACTGATGTGGCGTTGGGGTTGGATGTGCTCCACCAGCACAGCACTGTAACTCCAGCAGCTGTTCTTCCCTCCCCGAGGCTGGACTTCAAGTTTTCCTGGAGGGCAGTGTGTGCCTGCACTGTCCACTGCCACGGGCTGTGTCTTAATAACACTGAAAAATATGGAGATATGTAAGTGGGTTTTTATTTCTTTGCTTTTAATAAAATGTCTGCAGTGCTGCTTGGGAAGGTCAAGTCTGTTTGACACTGCCAGGATGCTGGTATTCTTGGAACAACCATCTGTTCAGAGCGCAGTGAAAAATTGGTTTGTGACTGCCCAAAGTCACTTTAGCTCATGAATAAAACTTAAAGGAAAAAAATAAAATAAGGCACACCAGTGTTTTGCACTTAAAACAAAGCAATTGCAATTTGAAAAATTAGTGTTTATGACCGTGACTTGGTGAGAGGTGGTTTGTTAGTGATCTGCTTGAGGTATTATCAGCCAAAAGGAGGACATGGAAAATTGAGCCCCTGGGACTGTCACCGTGTGGCCAAAAAAAAACGTGGTCAACGGCTCAGCTGTAATGAGTTGCACAAGGGCATGCGGGAGGGAGGTCAGGGACTAGCCATGGTGAACCACGCTGACTGACAGAGCTTGAAATAAGAAAATAAATAACCTGTGCACTGCTCTCCTGTCTAAAGCAGAAACCAGTTATAGATTATTTTTCCTTTCTCTCTGCTACATTAATACATTATATTAAATTGTGAAAACTTTGACAGTTTGAGAGTCCTTTCTCCATTTCTTTATTCCTTTCTTTTTTGCTCCTGGCAACTGCAACATTTCCACTTCTCACCGCTTCTCTATCTTATTCCTCTTTGTGGTTTTTCATGTTCTTAGCAGCTGCTGTATTTTCATCTCTGTTTCTCCTCTTCTTCCCTTAAGGCATGATCCAAAAATAAGATCCAGCAACTCCTGTGGATTTTGCAGTTGTCTGGTAGGGCCCAAAATGTGCCATTTTTCTGTCATTATGTTCTACAAGTCAAATACTTGCAGACCAGCACAGCTTTTATCTGCTGCTTCTTTGCTAGCTTGAGACTATTATCACTGCTCAAATTGGTGAAAATAATTTTTACTCAAATCTGATGTGTTGATTAATGTGTGTGTTTTTCAAGTATGCTATGGATTTTCTTCCACTGAAAACAAGTATTGTGGCATTTAAAAACAAAAACAAACATAGTTCACAGGAATAATAATGTTTAAAAAATTGTCTTGGCAATGAAGGGAAGGAGTAGCAGGTTGATGTTTCTGCAGGCTGAATGTTTCAAATCAGTGACTTTTCTGGAGGTGTGCTTTAGTACCTGCTGCCCTTCTGTTCCGTCACGTTGGGTGCTCCGTCTGCTGCCGTATTCAGAGAAAGGGCAAATTAACGTGTGTAAGGATAAGTAAGGAATAAGTGTAGGTAAGGCAGGCTTCAGGAGCAGGCCTAACAGGACTCCGGTCATTGTTATCGGGAGGTTGGATCGTAGTCCTAAGGAGCTGATCGTCTGATCGGACAGCTTTGGTAAAGGAGCAGTGGTGTGATGGCGAAGCAGCGAAATGTCGTCCCGGGGCCTGCACCCAGGCCTGCACACATGGCAGAAGCGGGCTGTGCTCCTGGAGTAGGCCGGCAGCCTCTCCACGAGTCTGGGGAGCAAGGAGCGCAGGATCTCTTGTCAAAACACACTTGTTTTGGGGGGTTTGGGTGTCAGTAAGCCATATCCAAACAGCTGGTGTCGGCACACGGCTTGCTTCCCAACCGTGTGTGGATGGGATGTCGGTGCACGGCCATGCATGGCCGGCGGTCACCCACCATACCCACTAGCATCAGGGGGAAGGGGCTGGCAGCTGAGGGGAGCTTCTGCCCGGTTCAAATGGGATGGAGTCCATCGCAGTAAGGCGGAAATAAGAAGCTTTGGGAAGATACTGTGCGTGGCAGGCTGCTGAAAGTGATTAAAATTACAAAAAGCTTTCTGGTGTGGAAAGTTTCATTAAAAGTTACATCTCTGAGTTCAGTCACAATTTAATAAGAGATAGCGTCTCCAGCTTCTTAAAATTTAATTTGATAGTTTATGAAGGAAATAATTAAAACATACTGTTGCTTCAGTCACTTTTTATTTCAGATGAAGTCTGTATAAAAGTGTGTCACTCATACCACAATGAGAGCTTATATTGGTCTGCAAATGTTGTTTATCCTTATTGACACAGCATCCACTAACCTAAAGTAAATGAGAAAGAAATGATTGGATCTTTTTATTTATTTTTTTAATAACAGGTAATTTTGACCTTGAGGCTACATAAAGTTAGTCGAAAGTCTGGAAAAAGCTGCAGCTTTCTGGGGAAAAAGGATGTTTCCAGTGCTTAATAGTAACCTGGTGCTGCCTGTTCCCAGAGACAGGGAGATAAGCCTAGAGTGTGTGGTCCCTTGCTCATCGCAGAGTGTGCTAGTGTACTGAAAGTTGTGCTGTGTCATGTGGAGAATAATGCCAACAACAGCAATGTGCCTGTGGTTTCCATGCCATGGTCACTAATTAATGTCTTCTCTTCAACATTGCTCACTGCAGGGCAAGTGTGTAGCTGTAATGGAGAGCAAAACGAAACCTGGCATCTGTTCGGTGATCCAAGGGCTGCTTCATGCTGCAGGCCATAGTCCCCTGGGTGCTGCCACTGCCTTCGTCCCCTGTCCGGCATGCTGACATTACTGACACGGTTTGCTTTGGGGACATGCTCCAGAGGACAGGCATCCTCCTAGCACTTACTGGGAACACTTACTGGAGCACCCTTTGTTCAACATTAAACTTCCCATGTCTCTTCGCAGGCCTCTGCCTCCAGTTGTGACAAAAAATATTCAAGGGCTTCATCTTCAAGCCATGACAATAGCTTTCAGAGAGTGTTTTGAAGATTTTATTTGCCTCTGGAATAGTTTTAATCAAACTATTTTTTTCTATCACTTTTTGGACACTTTACAGTTTTAAGTAGCTGCCTTGAATCAAGTCCATAAGTATGTCTAACATGCCAAAAATAGATTCATCTGAAGCCTCTATTACAATTATCACTTTGGATTTCAGTGCCACTTACCACTTAAGTGGTTTACAAGCAATTACAGACCAAATCTTTGAGAACCTGTTGGAAGCGGAGAATTTCTTGCCCCTGCTTTACAGAGAAGCGGACCAGCTCGGTGCGATGCTGGTCTGCCGCTGGCTGAGATCCAGATTTCCTGTGTTCAGTCCTATCCCCAAGCACAAACCAGGCATAGCCAGCTTGATGCACTGCTGCTGGCAATCCCTCTTCTTGTTCTTGAATTCTGCTGGGAAGGGTTAAAAGCCCTTAAGCCAGATAGATGGCAAGACAGATAGATATTCAAGTCGCTGTTCGTGTAAAAGCAGCATCAAATGAGAAAGATTAGCTATGTATTTGGCAAGCTGCTTGCGTATGTCACATTTAATCCCTTCATCATGGCTTCTTAGTACTGAGCAGATTATTAGTGAATAATGGAATGGTGTAAGAATACCTGGTGGCATTATATCTGCATCTCTCCTTTGTTATTACCTTGAGGAACTGATAATGTGAACATGAAATTAAGAATTACCTGAGGATTGTGTTCAGTGCAGGACCTGAAAACCCTGGTTCCTCCCAGAGGGGAGCTGCTGCAACAAAGGAATTTCAGCTGACATTTGCTGGGCTGTGCCGAGCCGTGCTGGGGTCCTGCTGGAGGGACCGAGTACAGGAATGGTGTCTGAAATGTAATATTGCTTTGAATTCAGAGCACGGATTTGATAGGACACTTTCAGTCACATCTGGGAACTGTAGGACCAACACTAATGTTCAAAATGTAATGTTTAGTACTTATGCAGACATGCAGCATTATTCTGCCTTTTCTGCTCCAAAAGCTACGATGTGCGGCAATATAGGACTGAATAATCCAAGCACTGTTGAATAGACATCTTATTTTTCCTCTAAGGTTGCTTAATTAATTTCTTTCAACTTCTTATACTGTTTGATGAATGTTATTTCAAACTACTGTCAAGGGAAATGCGAGGAGGGAAAAATGAACCACCTACATACTGCTTCGAATACAATTGTATCTCCCTTGACAAACAGAATTTTTTTTTTTAAAAAAAAAAAAAGGTGTTAGCCTATATGCATGACAGAGAGCTTTTAGAATAATCGCGCTTGTTTCTATTTTAATTATCCTTGTCAGGACATTTTGTAAAACAAAAAAAAAAATCTATAAGTTAAATAAAAATCAGAGGCAGGCCAGGATATTGGAGGCTCCTCTTTCAAACCAACAAGCCCAGCCTGTTTTCATTATGTGTACTCTCCATAGACCTCTCATGCCATGTTTCCATTGAAAGAAGAATGAAGGCATCTGGTTATATTATGAATCGGGTGGGTTTGAAGATTGGTAGATACCTACTTGAGGAAATCTAACAAAACTGGAGAAGTGTACATCTCGCATTTAGAAGGAAGCCTCCAAACAGAACTACATGGATGTTTTCATGCCCATTTATTATCACGATTTAAACAGAAAGGCCACATATTTGTTGCTGCTAGTGCTTTAGATTCTGTTTGTGTTTGGAGACGTCTCATCATAGACCCTAGACTGGCACAGAAACACGTCCTCAAAGCGGTCACAATGCAGGTGGGTATGAACGGAGAAGGGCCGAGTCCTGTTTTTAATGTTAAGGAATGCCCCTACGTTGGTTAAAAGCAGGGGCCGGAGGCTGCTACACTTGGTGGCTCTGGTTTTTTGTGCATAGAAACCCGCTAAATGCAAGATTGGGCTATTAGCAGTGACTCTAATTAGTACAGTTCTTGGGCTGGGTCCAGGATCCAGAGTTTGCAGGGAGGTTGGTATGAGCAAGTCAGTTGTTAGCTGCCTGCACACAGCTGTGTACTTGACTTAGGCGTAGCTGCAGCTCCAGGCTTAGCTTGCCGGGGTGTTTCTTCCCTCGCAATGCCGAGTGAATAATTTACGGATGAAGTTTGTCTTTTTCTCACATTTATATTTGCCATTTCAAAAATCTTTGCTGAATAATTTATCAAAATAAGCCTTTTTCTTTGGCTTTTTTTGAGCAGGCCATACCAGAAGTTTCTGCTGCATAATTGGAGGTTCCCAGAATCAACTTCCTCCTGCGAATGCACGCCAATTTAAAGTACCTGCTTCATGAATATTTGCTGTAACCTGAGTGAGTTACTTCTTAAAAACTTTCTGTTCTGATGAATGTTGCTGCCAGGAAAGTTCTCTTTTACAGTATTTGTGGAAAACACACAAATGACAAGGACACAGTTGAAGTCTCTTTTGCAAATGCGTTTGAATATTCATGATGCATATTTAATATTCTCCCATTTTCTACTCAAGTGAATGCGGCATTTCTGTTTTAAGGTCGAATACAGCTGTGGCAGTTTATTTTGTTACCAGAAATGTTAATTTCAGAAAAAATAATGGTGTGGGATTTGGCCGGCAGAAATCCTACTGCATGACTGAGGCCTTAAACAGTCCCATAAATCACGGAGCTGGTCTTTCTCCTGGCTGGGTAGAAAATTTTGTGGTACAACATGTGCCCTGCTTTGGGGGGAGTGCGTGGGGCCGTGCTGCAGGGGACGCTCTGGAAGTGCCCGCTCCCCTCTGCTGCCTCACTGCTCATCACCCGCAGTGCTCTGGGGACTCACATCGCGCCGTGGCTGAAGGAAGATGAGGATGGAAGCACTTTGGGTGCGGCACAGCCGGAAAGAAATTAATTTTCAATTTGAAGCAAGTGCTTGTGAAAGCCATTCCCTGTTCTCTTTGCTCGGCACTCAGCGTTCAGCACCCCTCTCCATTCATCTGCTGCCTGTCAAGAGCTCTTCAAATTGTCTTATGGGGAAATTTCCTCCTACGTGTTATTGGAACGTTTTTCCCCTATCATGATAACGATGTGGCCAGCAAAGATTACTTCTTTACACGAATGGCAAACGCTATTTCTTACCTGACGGCTTTCTTAGAATCCAACCAGAAAAAAAAACCACGAGCACTTTTAAAAAAGCATGTTGGAATAAAGAAGGATGCCTGTCTCCCACTTAGCAGCTGGAAGCTGAGGAAGTTCCTGCTCTGATTACCTGTGCCATGTGCGATTTTTCTTAGAGCACCTGGCGATTAAGCAAGAGCCTTGGTCGGGCCGTTGGCTTCCCGAGGTGGCTGGGGCTGGCAGGGCTGGAAGGTGTCACTGCCACCCTGGCACTGCAGGCTGCCCCTCTGCTGGGCTGGTAGAGGAGGTTTTTAGTAAAATTTTGGTACTAATTATTTATACAGCACTGATTTGCTGTCAATGAAGGGAATATTTAGAGATACCTACCTTTATTTTTTTCTGGAGATGTCATATACAGCCTCCAAAAATAGCCTACTTTCACAAGCAGATAATTCATTGAGTGATTCAAAGAATAAGCTCAAAGTTTCAATACCTTGTTTTATTTCTTACTCAGTTATGTCAGTAATCCCTTTATGGAGTGTCACCTTTGCTTGTTCATGTGTTCATTGAATTGCAGTGGGAAATAACTTGTTGAAAATAAAAGTTATCACTGGTGATTTTATTACTCAGCCTAATTGCAGGACAATACTTATATATTAGGGGAGGGAGAAGCTGCTAGCCAGGTTTATTGTAAGAAAGCCAGAATAAGACACCCTAAAAGGTTTCACTTCCAAAACCTCCAGAGTCCGTCCAGTCAAGAAGCAGCCATCCACGAAGACTCTTTAAAGTCTCGGCCAAGGCATCCCTGCTAGGTGGCAGGATGTTCTGGCTGGAAGCAAGCCCTAGGGAACGTCCTTCTTACTGCGTCAGCAGCAGGGGAGAGGAGCTGCACAGTCCCGTGGCTCTTACCTTAGTCCTGGATGAGCAATAAGAACGTGAGTGCTTTCTGCTTTTCGTGCAGGATCCATACGGGGGAGCTGGGAGGAGAACAGCTGTGCATCCTAAAGCTGGAGGGAGTTCTGAAGAGTCAGCACGATTACCTCAGACTTTGTCCTGACCTTCAAAATTGCAGGGGAAAGCAATCAGTCCTGAAAAGAGGTTTCTTCAGGACTTCGACTGTGTTTATCCTCCCCCTCTCTTACTCAATTACCTAAACAATTGTAATTAAAAAATGTATTTCATTGCAGCAAAGAAAACTGTAGAGCAGATACTGTATTTTCTTTGCTGTGTAGCCCATAACTAACAAAGCATCAATTTCTTTATTACGGGATGAAAGCATATCTAAGAAATGCGCTGCCAGTGGCATCAGGAGGAATGTGGCACACTGCAGCATTTCTGAGCATTAATACTTTCATTTATTTTCAAATAGTTTGCAGAGCAGCCGCCACCTGGCACATACGCTGTGCACCATTAAATCAAATCGAACAAATGAGTCTGAAAGATTTCTTTTCTTTTTTTTTTTTGAATTATTGTATCGTTCAAACTGTACTGTCACAGCGAGGCAAAAGAAGAAACATACGCTATTAAATTTTGTTCTCATAGGAGGCTGTTCGCTCGCCCATGCAGTGTTTGCACAGAACTCACTGGTAAATTTAGGGTAGCTGCTGCTCTGCATAGCAGCGGAGCCGATCCTGAAGTCTCACTGAAATATAGAAGGTCGGGATTACCAGTCCTTCCCGAGGAGCGAGAGCAGAACCCATTAAGGTATTGCAAGCCATGCAATTCAGTGGCCCTCAAAGTATAATTTGATTGTAATTCAGGAGGTTACTAAAAGGAAATCCATACCAGGCAGCAAGATAAGAAAAGAGAGGTGTATTTACTGTGAGTGGTTAAACGCGTGGTGTGCGAGTCCCTTATCTCTTTTGTCTGCAGTTTATCACCACTGAAGGCAAGTAAAAGGGGAATAATTTCTACTTCACGAGGGAAGATTGGATTAAGCTTTCTAGAAGGTCTTATGGGAATTATTTCCATATCACTTTCCGCTAGGTTAGCCTAACTCCTCCAGGCTGTTTTGACACCTGTAAAGGGGAAGGTTTTGGTGCCCAGGAGGGACAGGAGATGGGCACTGCTTTGTTTCTTCCTGGAGGAGTTTGCCCTGGGCTTCTGTGAAGGAGTTAGGAGGCCTGCAAAGTCCTGCCTAAATTCAGGACTCCTCGTACTGGGGGCTTTTCATTTTCAGGTTGGTTTTTGCTGTGTAAGCTTGCTGCTTTGTAAGGAGCGTCTCTCACAGTGGTTTGTTAGAAGATTTATTTAGTGAAAGAAACCTGTGTGCTTTAATATCTTTTTGGTATGCCCTTGTCTGCAGCTCTGGCTACTCCATGTCAGTTTATGCCTGTGACACAGCTAATGAAACGTCGCGGTAGCCTTGCCATGGTTCATTTATGTGCTATGATGCTGAATTTTTTCTTCTCTTTGTTACTGTGTACAGCCTTGGAATAAGCCCTTTGTAAAATACACCTAAACAAACGATAGATGCAAGCAGCATAACAAAGAGCAACGTTGCCTTGAGAGCTGACAGGCACGTGAGGACCCCCGATGTGCTGCAAGCACAGCCCGACCGAGGCAGGGCACGGGCGGTGAAGCTGGGAGAGGCAATCCGAACACCTGCCGTGTGCAAGAGGTGACACCACCAAATAAAAATTACATGGACAAAGAGAAGATTTAGAGCACCACACGTTGGTGTGTCTGGTTAGGCTGTGAGGCCTGCGATATGGCCCTCAACTTTCATTGCATGAATTGAGGGGAAGAGGCACCCAGTCCCTGCAGAGCCCTCTTTGGCTCCCTGCTCCTCAGGAAACCTGTGGATATTAGTGCTTCATCGCTGTGTGACAAGGAATCCTGTAGCAGCAGAGCACATCAGTCCTGCTCTGAGGCAGGGGAAAGGTGTCTCTGCTTTTTGTAGGGTCACATCCCAGCTGTGTCAGTCCCTGCTCCACCTGCGTTGTGTTAATTTTGGTAGAAATTATGCAGCCTGGGTGCAAGGTGGCTCTTGATTGTGGCTATTAGGCAGGGTGGGTCATCCAAGTGAAGGATGATTAAGGAGAGGAGAAGATGTTGTAGTTCAGATGTATTTACTGCCTAGACACTCCATTTTCTTTTTTCTTTCCTTTGAATGCTTCAAATATATCATAACTTTCTTTACGTGCATGTGTGTGAGAAAGAGAGAGCACTTACAGAACATTACATTTTGCTCTTTTTAGTGATAGCTTAACTCCGAAGAAGACAGCCCAAATAAACACTCATCACTTCCCAGCTCGTACCACGCAGTCTGCAAATGGAATTGGAGAAAACCTGTGCATCTCCACGGCTCGGGCAGGTCACGGCGACAACATTTCAGCAGCCCTTGGAGCTGCAGCGAAGGGCAGCCTTCCCTGCCTTTTTGCGTTGAGCAGGCAGGCAGTGACACTTTCTTGCCCGCTGATGGACAGCGTTGATCAGCACAGCATCTCTCCGTTCACTTCAGACCTTTTATTTTGAAGGGCTGCACTGTTCTTTTTTTAACACTTCTTATTTCTCCGGTCGCTGTTGTAACTGCTGCATCTTCCTTGAGCTCCTAGGCACTACAAGACATCTCCTAGATGTTGAATCTTGTCATTTTTGATAAATCTCTGTGAACCACGGAGCTCAGCTGAAAGTGCAGTTCAGCATCCTGAAGTGCCGGTTTAATCTATTTCCAGCATTGAAAAAAAAAAGGGGGGGGGGGGGAGGGAGGAGCGAAAAAACTTAGAGCTTTAGACCAGTAATAGGGATGGCAATGAATAGGCTTTCAGAAAATAATTTATTCCCTGGAGCATTGGAGATGGTTTTTGAGTCTTGTGTTCAACAGAGCCTAAGGTAGGGGAAGGGGAAGTGCCGCCTTGTTGTGGCTTGTGCTGAAGGGGGAAGAAAAAATCCCCACCTTTTTCCTCTAAAATTTCATTAAAATGCAGGTTTATTTCGCTGTTTTCCAGACTGAAACTGCAAGTGGAACGGCCTTCCCATGGAAGTCTTAAGGACTGCTTTGGCCTTGTGGTAGCCTGATTACTTTTCCCTGTGCGTGTGCCCTTCGTATTGTCTTCTGAAAGCAATCTGAGGATTCGTTATGAAGGTGGAGGGACCAATGGCAGTTCTTTGTAAGAGAAGACTGATCACTCACCAGGTGATCCTGAGGAAGCTTTTAAAGATAAAAACGGGTGCTGGCTGCCTATTTGCCATTGGTAGCCAGAAAAATCAGGTCATTGAGTTTTAGTCTGAAATTTCCCTCTGGGTTTACGGGGGTAAGAGAACAAACCTCAGCACTGTTTTCATAATTCCGCCTGGGCTGGGGCAGTCCTTAGCACAGCAGTTGCCATCAAATTAAATGTCAGACGAATGCCACAGAAGACGAGAATTAAAACTCGCGTGCCTCGTCTGCCTGGCTCTCAGGATCAGGCCGGGTTCGTTTCCTGGCAGATGCTCATCAGCAGCTTCGCGGGCTCTCGCCAGGCTCCAGCCCTCCCGCGGGCAGTTCCTGGGTGTTGCTGATGGAAGACAGCTCAGGTTGTGTCGTGCCTGCAGTAAAATGGTAAAACCCAGTCTGTTTAAGCTCACTCTCTTTCTCAGGCCAGCAAATTGCAGACTTGCTGTAGGCTGCTGAAAGCATTGCGGGACAAGCTCCTTTTTGTCCCGTTTGTACTTACGGATTCCCTCGGTGCCTGGACATCTCTCTCCCTCTCTCTCCGAATCAGTAATTCTAATTAAAACTATTCAGTGTGATGTCTTGTCAATATTCATGCCTTCTTAAAACAGCACCTCTGTTTTACTCCAAATACCCTTAATTATCTAGAAAATCTGTATCTAGCTACAAGTAGATGCATCTGTAAGAGCAAGTAGACCAGTTATTAGGAATAAACTGAATGACCTGTTCATTAGGTCAATGAACAAAGAACAAACAGGATGAATGTTTAGCATTCAAGTTCATCTGTCTAAACTACTGTTTCCATTTGGACTGTAGTTGTGACGTATAAATCAATGCCCAGAGAATAAAAATGCTTTGTCTGATAATCCTTTGTGCCAGGGTTCTCTACAGCTTGTTAGTCTTGCTTTGCATCTGTCAGTGGAAGTTGCAGTTGAGAAAGAGGGAGCTCAAGGAAAGAAACGAGTGTATTCTGTATGGGAATGGTTCTCCGGCTGTGGTCACCCTTTCTCTCCTCTCCATCGCAGACTGCACGGTATGGTTTCTTTGCATGCACAGCTTCAGTTATGTTCTCTTGAAACAGCTGAGAGGTTGGCATAAAGTTTCATTTGTTCCTGAGGAGCCCCAAAGGGCTGTAGAGTCTCTGAGCTGTATTCACACCACAAAAACGAACGTGTGAGAAACCTCCAGACAGGATCAGTAATTATTTTAGCTGTCCTTTGTGTTTTGCCACTCATCCAAAAGGCAATCGTGTGAAGGCGAGTGTCCCTTCCTGGCTGGCAATCAGTGTGCCTCGGACCACGATGACAGCGCGCTACGTGTGACTGATGAATGCCCCTCCCTGGGCCGTCGAGGTGCTCCTCACTCATTACCCCGGTTTATGTAGCTTGACATGAGAGCTTGGATGTCAGCCCAGCAAGGTGGCATGGCTTCGAGCCATGGTATTTTACTCACATAATTTTGCCAAGTTCATCTTAGCAGCTTTTCATGATCTGGTTCCTCTTGATCTGTGTTGCCAAACGCTGCACAACGTGCCAGAGACAGTTTGGGTAGCACGTCGGTGTCAAAGTTGACTACAGAAAACTTCAGCACGCCTTTGGTAATGTCAGCTCTTTATCAGGTAATTAGGACTCTGCAGAGTTCGACCAGGACATCAGCAAATAACTTGTCGTTAATTAGATACCAAATAATTAATTTGGCTGCTGGAATGCATCTTGATTTCCTTCACCATGACCATTATATGCTTATAATAGGTTTTACTAATTATTAAAATTTAAATCCATCAAACCAGTAGATGCTGACTGGTGGAGCAAAACATTTGGAAGTCCCAGTCCCCTGCAGCAGCGCTGTACCGCACGGGAGTCTTGGCTGGGTGCCCTCGGTGGGTACAAACGGGGTGTTTGGGCCCAAAGGGACTTCTCCTGGCCAGCTGGAGGGGGAACGAGGAGGTGCAGTGGAGTGGGTGTGCGTGCTGACCTGCAGCCGGGCTGGAGGCGGCTCTGCAGGATGCCCAAGGAAGCAGCTGCAAAGACAGACCTCGAGGGATGTGTAGAATTTATTCTGGAGGAAAAAAAAAAAAAGAAAAAGAAAAAGAAAGGCTAAGTGAGACCAAACCCTCTGGCCTTCTGGTATGCCAGAAACACATCTGTGAGTGTATGCATACCACGTGTAAGTAGTTAGGTAGACCTAGTGAAAAGTTCTGGCCGAAAAGCATTTTGTCAGCATACTGTGTCAATGAATGTTTCATGACAGTGTTTTGATTTCTTTGGGTTTTCCTGCAGAAAAACATTGATCATGGTTTGGGGTATTTCTGGCGAAAAAAAAATGCTCCCTCGTCCAATTTATTTTATTTCCTTTTTCTTTTTGCCACAGGAAAAAGAACAGAACATTGAAAAGTTACAGCGTCTTCAGCATAATAAACCATTTTCTCATACCCTTTGTTTCACAATATACTGCTAAAAATGACAGAGAAAAAATACCCCCACAAATTTCAAACTGAACAAAAATAATTTATTTTGAAGTTTCTCACAAGAGGTACATTCCTTTTTAGAAAAATACCGTTTTGGTTTTTTTGTATGTAAGCTAGAAAAATGTTCTGAAAGCGCTAGGCTACTGTTGAACAAAAAAGATTTGTATATAAAGGGCTGCGTGAATTTTGAACTTCTTGTGTTGCAGAATTTTCTATCAATATTTCATCACAAAAAGTCATTGCAGAGCCTTGCTTTGAGTCTGGCTTTGCTGGAGCAGGTGAGCTATCTCATGTCATTCCTCGATGGTTTTCTCTGCTGATAAAAGTTAGAAAGGAGAATGAAAAGGGTATAATGCTTACAGCTGCGCAGAAACACAAGGAGAGAATGAAAGACCTCCAGTCCCTTTTGATATGAATTCTCTTCCCTTCTGCCTGCAGGAGTCCCTCCTCCTCCAAACGATCCACAAGCCCGTGTCCCCCGATTCCTGCGGCTCCCGTCTGCCTGCCGAGTGGCACCGCAGCGGGCAAATTCTGCCCGCGACCACCCTCTGGGATCCCCGCTTTGAATGGGGCAGCGTGGGAAGGAGGTGCGCTGCTAAGTGGTGCTCGGGGCTTGGAAGTCCAACATATGTTGGGCTTGGAAGTCTGCACTCGTGAGAATCGGTGACGGGAGGTTTCCGATGTGTCCTCTGCTCCGGGCCAGATGCAGACGTCCGTGTTCCTTAGGAAGATTATCCAGTTTTTCAGCTGAGCTTTCCTCAACTAGCTACGATTTTTATTTTTATGTTTGGAATAAAAGCTCTGCAGTGCCCTCACCACACCAGAACACAAAAGTTCACCTCCGGAGCCGCTGCGCAGTGCGGCACGGCCAGCCCCAGGAAAACGGGGCGGTTACAAGGGCAGGGGGTTTGGCTCAGTTATCCACTGCCTGCTCCTCGCAAAGCTCTTCCAAAAGCTGTCGGTGGCTCTGACTGTCACACTCTATTTGGAGACCAGCTCCAAGAAATGACTCAGGGCCCATCTGTGTTGCCAAACAACTTCACTCGGGTCGCTCGCTGCCTGGCTGTCCGTGCCGGACGCCGTTCTGAAGGCAGCCAGCTACTTCCCTCCACGAGGCAGCTCTCCGGGGCCTGCTACCGCAGATGCCATCTCATCATCACGCTGTTTCGCAGCTCTAATGAGCTGTGAAACGTCTCTGGTATTATCTCAGCTATCTTGGACTAATGTCACCATTTGGCTTTAGGATTCCCCTGTGGGTCCAGCTGGTGTGTGGCACAAACCAGGCCGTGGCGGTCAAGAAGGAGCTAGTCCTGAGCAATGCCGAGGTCCCCTCCTGCTTGGGGATCGTGCTCATAAACAGTACGAGCAAGAGCACCCTTCTGTCATCCGCTGGT
Organism: Nettapus auritus; assembly: GCA_011076525.1. NCBI lineage: Eukaryota > Metazoa > Chordata > Aves > Anseriformes > Anatidae > Nettapus > Nettapus auritus. The sequence continues at coordinate 19,571,039 of CM021776.1, read as the reverse complement.
TACTGATGTTACCATGGACATTCAACTTCAAACGCTGAAGAATTTCAAGGCAAAAAAAGAAAGCAGCTCTGTCATCTGAGACAGCTCCTCGGCAGGTTTCCTCTGAGGGAAGCGATTTCTAGCACGGCCATGCATCGCTGAATCATGATTTGTTTCCTTGGATCTAGTTACCTATTTTTTACAGAAGCAGGGCCTTGGGGCCTTGAGCTGGTTGGTCACTAGAGAGAAAAAAATGTTACTTTAGTTGTGACCAAGGCACGTTTTAGTAACCAAAATTTACAGCACACTGTGGAGATAGCTTTGTATGGGAATCCACAGCTCTATTACTTTTTTTCTAGTTTTGTCAACTAATATAGCCTTTATTAACAGCCTGCCTACTCTCTTGCCGAGCAATTTATTTTTGAATGTGTTATAAATAGCCGATGCTCTAGATCAGGTCAGTACCCTAGGGGAATAAGTACATGCCACTTATATATTAGAGGTTAAATTCTGCCCTGCCTTGTGCTCTGCTGAGTGCGGCATTCGGGGAGGTGCGAGGCAGGAAAGAACACGATGCTGTGTGCAGAAAATAATTTTAAAGAGTTACTGCATTTTTAGAAACCTTATAATAAGGTCAATTTATTTCAACAAACGACCGGTAATTAATTCTACAGAAGATGTCAGAAGGCAGCAAACTCTTAAACAGTATGCTCCAGCTTGGACCTTGATGTTAGAAGTGCCAGACCTGAGCGCACAGTGCTTTGAAGTTATGCTGAGAGTTGGGTGGGCGATGTGTTGTGGAGAAACAGATAACGGGGCAGGGAGAGAGCTCTGAGCCTCCTCTGGCCTTGCTGGGGAAGGGAAGAGGAAGGAGCTCGCCACAGTCCAGCTGTTTGGGGCAGGGCTCAACTCCCTGCCCAAAGCTGGCTGGCGTGACCTGCTGCTGCAGTGCCCCTTCATGTGCCTGAAGTCCTCAGGGTCCTGTAGGGGTTCTGCAGGGAGGAGGAGAAAACGTGAGGGATGCCTGTAATTGTATGGCCACTCTGTTTTTTTTTCCAGAAATGTTAAGATCTGGTCATCCAGCACAAGCCACTGTGCAGCTGCCCTCTTTGCTTCATGCCCGTGAAAGAAGAGTTGTCTTTTTCTCCATCCTGCTGCGTTTCCTGGAGCACTGATCCCTGTTGTGCAACTGCTGCCTGCACAGGACCGGTGTCACAAGGCTGCTGAGGAGATGTGACCCAAAGGAAAAACTGAGAAACATGCCGACCTCTCCACAAGCTGCACATCACCCACTGGTGCTTCAGTTTGGCTTCTCACTCAGAGATCTCTCTTGATTCTAACCAAGAAACCAAAAAAAACAAAAAAATGAGATTTGAAGACCTTGTGATCTGGTGTCCACCACTGTCCCCTGGTGAGACAGAGTCCCCTTCATCCAAAATCAACAGCAGTGAACTCTTTAAAATTGCTGAAGTTAGGTAACGTACTCCTTTCCCATAACGAAATATGGCTAGATATTGGTGAAAAAACCTTCAACCTGTTTTGACCCTATGGAAGGTCAAAAGCAAAACCGAACTGATTCAACACTGCAGTTTTTTTCCAAAGGCTGCAATTCATACTTTGCTTTAGCAATCCAGCATAGAAGAAAACAGCATGACTGGAGCCAAGGAGAGGAGTTGAGCGAGTGAATAACGACAGCACAAATCAGCAGTAAAGAAGCAGTCTGCTGCAGCACCTGTACAGAGAGCCCGAGGCCAGCGAGGAAAGTGGCAGAAAGATTGCGGTGGGAAATGGCATGGGGAGCACCATATGCACTGAGCACCGAAACGCTGAGAATGGCATTTTCAGCTCTCCTAAAGATGGGGGAAATGTCTGTGTCCTTGAGTAAGGTCAAAGATGGATCGAGACCATACTTCTAATGTCAGGCAAGTGCCGCTTTGCTTTCGTTTAAAAGACAGTGTCTTGGTGCTAATCAGGCACTGCGTTTCTTCACAGGGATGCAGCTTTCTCTGTGCAGATAGGAATCTAGCACGGCTGTTGGGTATCTCTTTAGATGAGAAACGAGTATCAATATGGTTCCACAAGGTCTACAGTAAAAACCAATCCATTAGTCAATGTCAATCCAGCAAATTAACCATTCTGAATGCAAACCAAGGAGAGATTTTGTTTTGCTTTGTTCGCTGTGTTCTTGTTTTACCTAAGGTTTGATGCAAAAAATTGCTTAAATGGTAATATAGTTGAATAATATTCTCAATATAGCCTCTGCTACTACTAATAGGATGCTTAAAATCTGTGTAATGCTGGATTTTTTGCCTATGTTTTTTTTTTCTTCCTATTTTTTGAGTTTCCCTAATCTGCTGAGTTCTCTAGTTGGGATAAAATAAAAGAAAAGGTATTCTGGCTGAAATCAAAGCCGGCCATTAAGCCTTCCATAGGATGGAGCGTTAAGGTCCCTTCCCCAGACCAGGCAGAAAGTAGGTTATTGTCCTTCCTGGATTTGTTTTGTTCTTCCTACTTCTTGTTTTAAATGAGTGCTGATGAAGGATGAAGGATGACCACTAACACCCGACTTTGCTTTGGTACCCAAGTCAGGGAGACAGTTCATGGCAGAGGGCCCCAGAGGCGGGTCCCAGGTTTCTGGTCGTGCACCTTGGGGCCCCGCAGCACCCGAGGGCTTGGCCAGGAAAGCTCTACTGGAGCCCCACAGCTTCGCCATGCGTCTCCTGGTGACTGTGAGGCGTTTTGCACAGATCTCCCTTTCTTCTTACCTGCATGTGAACACATGCAGGTCAATCAGTGAAGCTCGAAGCGCTCTTTTATGAACATTATGTTTCATTATTCTTTTCATCTGTTCTGGGCAGAACAAGGCATCACCAAGGAAGAAATTTTTGAGGATGAGTGGAAACACCTTAGTTATTTATTTATTTCCTTGCTTTCTGGTTTTCAACAAGCACTAGGTATAAATTGGATGCTGTCTGTACATGGACCTGCCGTTTTCCATATATAACCGAGGTGTCGTGCAGCTCATTATTTCATAATGTTTAGAAAAAGGCATCAATGTCAACAACCAAAGCTTGACTGTCATTGGTTTTATTAAAAGCATGAATGTTTGATCTTTTGAAGAAAGAAAAAAAAGAAGTCAGCTCCTCTATTTTTTTAAAACACTTTGCAGTTGGTCTTATCTCAAGGAATCAAAAAGGGAAAAATCTAACCTGACATTATACATTTTAGTGGCCCCTAATAGCCAGTCACTCCACCAATTTCTCTAAGTTTATCTTTAATCTACTACTCGCAAACTAATTAAGGGCTGAATGCCTTTGGACTGATTTTCATTTTGTCTTGAGTTATTGCGACATTTTTACTACAAATTCTTTTTCAGTCTAATTAAATTCCTGCAGCATAAATGTCATTATTAATATCGTCACCTTTGGTAGACTAACTTTGCTTTGGTCTCCTGTTAACTCTGCATTGTAGAATAACTCCCTTCCTTCCTGGTTAATATTTGAAAAGTTTGGCTTGAACTAAGAACATCTCAAGGCTTAGCATAGACAGAGAATCCATTAATATAAATATGTTAATTCAAATTGATGGGTCTTATTAAAAAATCCAACAGTTACGCCATTATATTGGTTTTCAGAAGAATATTTCAAAACTCATTTTAAACTTTTCTTTTTATCTTCAAAAATCATTCCAGGATGGTGAGAATTCTAATAGCTTGAGGATTAAAAGCTATTCCCACTTATATGGCTAAAATTTCCAATCAAATCATTAATTTAGGTGGAAAGGAGACTCACCAGAAGAGTGTTGGAAGGACAGCAGAAGACTGCAAAAAAATGAGTACTCCTTTCTTCAACCCAAGCTTCTGTGGGATCTCTACAGAGAACCAGTCATTGTGCCAGGGATGGTGGGAGCTTGGTGTAGGACTCACAGGCAACTCCTTTTGTCTTCAGCAGGTACATATTAAAAAAATAATAATAATAATAATTAAAAAAAGCTTAATCTGTCCATTAGATTCCATTAGATTGGCTAGTCTTGATAATTTCTTGTTATTAGTGATCTTAATAATGATTTTTAAGCTACAAATTCATCAATCAGTAACAGAGATTTTCTGAAGGAAGCAGGTAATGTTGGATCACCTCTTGTGGACAGTGTGTTAGGAGTAAATCAGCAAATTGATTCCTTGTCTAAAGAATCGATTAATTTCTTAAGGTGAAGTTTTGATCTTTGGTCTCCCAAAGTTTTGATGAGCGTTAGTGGTGTTAGTGGTGTTGCAGGTGCAGACGTCCAGAGCAATCTATTAAGTTACCAGGCAGTGAGGGTTTGAGATTGATTGCTGTAAACATAGCATGGAAGCGAAGATTTGTTTTGTAGATACAGAGAACTCAAAGTGCTGGCGTAAATGCAGGGATGTGTATTACTACAGAAACTGTACGCTTAAATTCTGATTTTAATTCAGGAAAATAAAACACTACCCAGAAAGGCAAGGCTGAAGAAGTGTAGGAAGGCTGTGAACTCCGCATGGGCTAGTGAGGAAGATGTGGTGCCCGATAGCACAGCCTGCATCATCCACATGAGGAGTCGTGATGCACGTAGTCCACGGAGACCCGGTGCCTGCTGAAGCAGCCCTGTGTAACACATGGCCAAAAGCTCTCCAAAGCCTGATTGAATTGCCAAGGTACTGTACTGAAGTAAATGCACTTCAGTAATTAAATCGGTCCAGTGCAGTTGGTACCTTATACAACTACTTTTTTCCTTGCGTTCTTGCTGAAATTTTTACTATCACTGAACAAAAAGCCACACTTCCAGAACTCCCTTGGTGCTCCCCGAATTGTATATGTAAGCCCTCGATGCCACTTCTTTCTCTCTGTCTGTCATCACGAGGGTTGAAAGGAAATGGGATATCTCACAGACGCTTGAATGTCTTGGTCCCAAACGGTAAAGCTGGGCAGGCTGTCTGAACACACCCCTTTGGCTGAGAAATGCTTGGGTCTGACTTTGAGCCTAGCGTGGTGGTTTATCTGCTGAATAAAATCTAAATGATGAATGTTGATATTTTAATGAAATGTAAGTTTGGGGATTTCACATAAGAAAGCTGCTGTCACTGCTTTAATTTATATGGGGACAGTTATGTGCAGATGGTATATACGGAGTTATTTCCTGACTGTAGTCCAAAGTAAGTTGATTTGTGGTTTAATGACTTTTATCAAAATGAAATAAGCATTTGATCTTTGGATTTGATCTGGCTATATCTGCAGCTGCTACACCGCTACAGCAATTACTTCCAAACTGGGCTTTTTGCCCAGGCAAATGGAGTTCGTCCTTGTTTCATGTCTCATTGACTGTCCTGATAATACGCACTGTGCTGCTGGAGGTTTTTTCTTCCTCTAAATTTGATAGGTGTGAAAACTTGAGTAGTATGAGAGTAATGCCCTTTTTTTTTAGTGTCTGTGTTGTCTAATTATAATACGTTCACCACCAGTGGTTAATTTTGTCTTGAAGCTGCTCCGAACTAAAATTGAGTATAAGATGTGTAATTTTCTCTACATAATCCTGCTATGCCCTTTCTATAGAGAAACAGAAAATTCATTTATGAATTCTAAATCTAGCAACTGTAGTGGTAATCTTCACATCTGTCCGTCTGTTTTAAGGAAGAAATTGTACTGCAATCTTGTATACCCATGCTGGACTAAATCCACTCCTAATGCATTTCCTTCGAAGGCAGCAGAGTAATAGTAGGAATAAATGTACCACCTTGCATCCGTTTCTGAAATAGTGCTCTTTTCGCACTACTGGCTAATTACTTACAGCCCTAAATCGCAGTGTGTTAGCATTAGCAGTTCTTTTTCCAGGACACTAATTCTTTCTCTATTTACTCTTTGGGACAAGATTCCCCACATTTCGCCCCAAAAGCTCCTGGTGATAGATAGCAGTTGAGATGAACATTTCTTAGCGCTTGATGCTGCCAGCTGTTACTTTCATGAATCGCCCCAACTGGTGCCAGCTGCGTTTTTGACAAGAGCATAGGAGACAGCAGCAAATTTGGCAGCGTAAAGCCAGCTCACCTGGGTGAGGATCAGCAAAAAAGGCTTCTGCTTGGGTTGGCAGCATGCAGCGTGCTCTCTGGCTGAGGTGATGCTGCGCCAGGATGCTCTGCAAACAACTTATAGATACAGCAAGCAGGGCTCAAGGCTGCAGAGCCACAGTGGCAAGTAGCTGCAGTCACAAAGAATTACAGAACAAATTAAACATTTTTGTTCTCCCCTTGTTTATGGTCACCTTGGGTGAAAAAGCGCCATGCTTTGTTTCCTTAGGAGCTACGTCTTAAATTGTCGATCTTTTTTGTTGATTTGTTTGTTTTGGCAGGATGTTTCCTGTAAAGAGACCTACGTGATAAAATGGAAATAACTGGAAAGGGACTGGTGAATGTGTTCCATGTAGATTTTGCTCCTACCAGTGACTGTATGAGAAACTGGTTAGTCGTGAGTGCTCGGGGAGGATTGCCTGTGCCAGGGCTGCTGCTATATCCTTAGCAAATCAAACTCCTTGTGTAGTACTTGCTTCTTAATCCAGGAAAATTAAAACCACCAGTGATAGCTACATTGTCTAGCCATCTGCTCTTCCAGGTGCTCCCACGCCGGATCAGAAATGAAGTGATGTGACCTAGAATCCTGCTGAGTCGTTGGGATGGTTCCCAGCACAGTCCCCAGCTTCAATCTTCTGCATGACATCAGATAAAGTAAACACCAAGATTTGAATCGAGAGCATATGTCCATTGCATAATTCATTAGAATTCTTCTCTGGAACTATTTTTAGATATTTTTATTCAACCAGAATTAGAGGGTGAGGATTACTCAGGAAAAAAAAATGGCAATTTTCAGAAAAATATGTAGGTATTTCTGGGTCTGAAGGCAAGTTTGGTCATTCAGTTGCTGGTGTTTCTTAAATAGCCACTTTGGTCTCGTGTGGTCCTTTCCTGCAGTTTGGTGTGAGATGATGTAAGTCCAGTAGTGGCACAGGAATCCTGCTCCTTTTTTACTTAACACTGCTGCTAAATCCACTGCCAGCTCAAAAGTGTAATTATCATCTGACACCGGTTTCATAGCTGTATAGCTCCACTGCCCTGAGTGCCGTTGTTCCTGACTTCCAAACATGAGAAACGTTCAGCACTATTTACCTTCTGTTTTGCAACTTCCCCACTAAATGTTGGTGCTGCTTAGCAGGTGAAGTAAGTTGTGAGCCTACCAGGCTGTGCAAACTGCTCTGTGACTGCAAATCATTGCAACACTCACAGCTTGTTCTCTTGTGTCAGCAAGAAAATTTGAAATGCGTTCAGCTTGTGTGGGACACCTGGGATGTGTGCTGCTCTCTGATGAAGCCGTTGCACGCACCCTTTTCCGTGCCTCATTTCACCTGACAGGCAGTGTGAGCTGGTGGCCGGGTGGTTGTTGTGCTGTAAGAAAGTGTTTTTTCTTTTTTTAAAAAAAAACAACACCCCAAAAACCATATTGTACAGTGTGAGTCACTGAGACGAAACGGGAGGAGGAGCTATTTTGAGGGCTTTTACATCTTCCTTATTGCTAGGAGACTGCTTCCCGTGAGTGCGGTGCTCTTGAGGCTCTCAACAGCTGCCTCATTTGTACGGCAGTGTTGAGGGCAATTTACAGAGCAGCTTTGTACAAGAGAAGGAGAAACAAAGTTGGATGGGAGCTTACTGTCATTTCTCAGGCTTCCTGAGATGAATGCAAGAGTGTATTGGAGACAACTGCTTGTGTCAAGGAGAGCAGCATGCCTGAAACAGCAGGGATCTGGGGCGGATCTTGGCACGTTCCCCAAGTGTCAGGACAGCCAGGGGTTGCTCCCTGCAAAGAGCTATTTCAGGCCTGGGATTCAGAGGAGGAGGGTGCTTTGCACATGGCTTTGCTGCTGTTAAAGCAATAAAACCAGCACCTGTCAAAAAAGGAGGATATGGGGGCAAATCTTGGATTTTATTTCTAGTGCATCCTCTGCTGAGAGTTATTTGCAGGTATTGGGTCAAACATGAAGGGAGGTAAGACTGCCAGTGCATCGGTTTGCTCTGAAGTCATGAGACTGCTGCACGTTTTGTGTAAGCAAGTGCTCAGTCACATTAACTTTAGGCATCTGAGACTGTGTTTATGATGTACTAAATCCAACTTTATGTTCCTTGTAGCAATCGGACATGTTGAGGTCCTTTGAAGCAAGGCACTGAATGGTTAGAAGCTCAGCCTTCTGGTTCAGAAAGTGCTGATGGGTCAGTTCTGTGCAGCCAAGGCTTGGACTTCAATGGGTTTTGTCCTCCTGCACACGAACAGCACGAGCGGTGCAAGTAACGCCAGTTAGCTGCAGTGCCTGGTGCTTTAGTACGACCATGGTGTGATTATGTAGTTACCAGGTCTGGGTTACATTTGTAGTGCTAGCGAAGCCACTAGCGCAAAAACGGAGTATTACCAATCCTGAAGGGCAGCTCTGGCTCGTCGCTGAAGGTTGGTCCGGGAGCTCTGTGGGGAATTTATGCTGTGAATGGTGTCACACCAGAGGCAGATGCTCAAAGAAGCCTTCAGGAGAAAGAGTGACCGGCGGCCAAGCACCACACGTGACTCCAGGTTATAAAATTCTCACTTCTGATCGAAAATTGTTTTCTGGGAACCACAGATTTAATAAGGCACCTGAAGTAATCTGATTGTGTTTGGGATTATAAATGGACAAATCTCCTAGGGTTGTAGTCATGGCTGAGTAAAGCCTAGAAAAAAAGAAATCTAGGTAATGAGAATTGTGCGAATTTATCATCCAGAAGGGAGTTACTGAGACAACTGTGTAATATCTCTTATTGTATTTCTCACACTAATGCCAGATGGCCAGGAACGGGATCCCCATGTTCTCCTCCTTGTCTAAGAAGACAAGAAAATCAGGAAAATGTCCATGATGGCTTTAGTTGGCTGCCTGATGAGTCACTGCTTTTGATTGCTAAAATAATTAGGACTGGTTTCTAATTTGATAACCACGTTAACTTTTCTACTCCTCATCCCCACTTTTGGGTTTCCAGCAATAGTTCATCTTTACCACCATTCCCTCTCAGATGCTGCCCTTCTCGTGTCCCCCTCCCAGTCCCACCCCACGGATCTCCAGCTCCCGCTCACCCTTTTGCCTTCTCCTACTTCGCGGTCATCCCTCGCGCTCCCTGCTTGTGACTAATGCACACTTGCCGAAGGGCAGCCAAACGTCAGGTGCTGTCAGCACCATGCTGTATAATAGACCAGCAGATGTAAACAGTATGTTAGAAAAGCTTTACTCAACAAAAATTAAAAGTTACAGGAGCCATCTCCCGCAAGCCCCAAGGCAGGCCAGATGGCCTGTGCCAGCGGGGGCTGCCAGCTCACGGCCGGTCCCGGCCTCGCCCCGGGGCCTCTCGCTTGGTTTCTTCATGCCGGTGGGGCGCTGCAGTCTGTACTTCCTTTTGGTTTTAATTTCCAGAAGCTGGGAGCTGTTTGTAAGTGCTGACTCCAATTAGGGAGCACTGGCCGTGGGGCAGGTGGCTGTGCCGTGGAGCGCTGTTGGGATGGTCTTCTCAGGGCCACGTCCAGAAGGAGCACCGGGCTCCTTCTTGCATTCGTCTCTTGCCATGACAGCAAGGCTGTCACAAGATGAAGCTCTGATAAGAAGTTTCCCGCAAACCGAGCGTGTGTGCCCAGATGCTTTTGATCAGGGACTGGGCCTTGTCACTTGCTTGTCTCTGGCTGGACTTTGAAAGCGCCTTTGATCCATCTGTGCCAATGAGACGGACTTGTTTGAAGTCTTTGATCCTTTCTTTGGGTAGACTGTGCCCAGGAAACTTGACGGGCTCGGGATATGTATGAGGATTTCTTCCATTTTAAGAGGCACAAAAAACAAGATTGAGCACAAACTCAGCACAAACTCTTTCCGTTTGTGCTGAGTACATCCAGAACAGGCCATTTTACACCGGTTGGTAGGCTGATGTAGAAACCCATCCCTCTGTCCCTCTCGTCATCTGTGGGACCACGCCGTGCGTTACCAAGCTCAGTCCCAGGCTCAACTGTCCTCCAGCTACAGGATGAGATTGTGCTAGGAATCACAGGAGAGGAACCATAGGGAGGAAATTTTCAGGTGTAGTTTTAAGAAAGATGAAATTTTTGGTGGTTTAAAAAATACTGCTGTGGGTTCGTTGACAGGCACAGATTGCCTGGATGAGATGAGGGCCTGCCAGGTGTGCCCATGGAGGTGTGGGTGCCCTCTGCTCAGGTTTTATCCTGGGGGTGCTCGGCTCACTGTACGAGCCCATGCTCCCTGAAATCATGGGGTGTGTTGTACGCTCAGTCTGCGTGCACATCTATTTTTGAGCTACAACATGCTGCCTTTCCTACCCTGACAGCATACCAAAGCAAGTTTGTTCCCTAGCGAATACCAGAAATAACCGAGTAAGTAAAAATGTGTTTCTAAACAGCCTTGTTTGTGACAAAATTTTGAACTAAATCTTCACACAACATCAGGGCTGCAAATATTCGAGTCACATTCGGACAGCAAAGCCAACGGCACGCAGCTTTAATTACAATATTTCTCTCAAACAGTCTTTCTCTCATGTTTTTCTGAACATTGTTTAAAGAACTGATGAAAGGGCTGAAAACTTTTCAAACTTTCCTTTTCTTAGGGTCTCTTCAGCTCAGTCTTTCATCACACAGTCAATAAACAGTTGAAAAGGGCTCTTCTGAACTGCAGCAGGAGGGAGGAGGAAGAGGGGAAAATTAATGATATCACCAAACTGAAAACTCTTTCAAGTTCCCTTTAATTGCAGAGGGCACAGGCAGCTCATTCAGTTCTTAATGCTCTGATCTCTTGCACTCCCCGAAGGGACCGTGCCTCTCTTCCCACGTTGCAGGCATTTTTCCTGGAGCGGCTGAGCCCGGTGGCAGCGGGATGGACGCCCGGCTCCTTCCTTGGGGCTCCTGAATCACGGCTCCAACACCGTTGCCTCCACCAATTTTCCATCACCTCCACCAATTTTCCTCACCCTCCAGTTGCGTTCTTGCTGTTGATGTCCCCCGGACTCCCACTTCCCCATGCAGCACCCAAATTCAGGGTAGGACTTTGTGTTCTTCCCCCTCCTGCGGTCCCACAACAGGGCTGGTCCAGCCTCACCAGCCGACCTTCACCTTCATGGTAAGAAAGACTGAAGTCAAACATCCTTTAAACAAAGCTTTTATCACCTGGTTCAAGACTTCAGGGCCTTTATTCAGCCCTGGGCTGCCCAAACCGTGACCTTTCCCACGTGGGTGCTGCCCATGCGGGCACCGTGCTGCCAGCGCTGTGCAGCACCTGCCTCGCAGGGACACCTCCGTCTCACTTTGGCACCTGCACAGCTGTCCTCCCCATCTCCAGTCTTGCAGAGAAAAAGATAAAGACTTTAGAGCAGCCGGGAGAGGATGTGGGAAGGTAAATTACATTTGGGCTTATTGTATTTAAGCTCGATAATGAAGACCAGCGTGCACAGAGAAGCCTTTTGTCAAGCTGACGTTATTTTAGGAGCCTCTTCTAAACAGTTGGCTTCCTTAAGAACAAATTACAGCACTTGTTGGAACTTTGTGAAATACCATGTGAATTAGAAATGTCCTTAAGCTGTGTCTTGCCGTGAGAGCTGCCAGTCCTGCTCACACCCAGCCTGTGGCCGCAGGTGCTGCTGGCTCGGCGCCTCGCTTACCCACCTGCGAGATGGGACACGAGCTGTGCGCCCGAGCACACTGAGGTTAAAGAGAAAACAGCAAAAATGCCAGGTCTGTCAGAATATTACCACTGCCCACCGAGGAGCTGCTCAACCAAATGCACCATGTATGCGCTGCCTGTGTTTGTCTCCATGCAAGTGTCAGTGTGACAGGCTGGAAATTGCTCCAAGAGCCGCTTCCACCATCTGAAGGACCAAGGCTTGTGATTGCAGCAGGTCCAGGGGCAGAAACACGAAGTATAAAGCTTTAAATTCAACTTGTACTGAGAAATGTAACCAATAAAGAGAACAAATTCCCTTAAAAATGGGATTACAGAGGCTGACGGGGAAGAAATATTTTGAAGGAAGTTAAGGAGAAGTTAATCAGCTTTATAAAGCTTGTTTCCCTATTCTTCCTGGACTGGCTTGCTCCAGAGACAGCTGCTTTCAAGGTTTACGGCCATGCATATGGGTAGGAGGGCTGGAACTGGCAGCGGATTGCCTGACAGAATGATGCCTAACTGGAAAACTAGCTGGGTACATAACTTACAGCCGATACGACCACATCGAAATCAGCGCAGCACAAACCGTTCATTTGCAGTCTCCCTCTCACTGCTGTGAGCCGCCGGTCACCTCTCCTGGCGAGGAGGGGATGAGGAGCACGGGGCGGGGTGAGATGGGGAGCCTGCAGGGTTTTTTTGGAGTTTGCATTTCCAAACTTCAAAATGATCCAGGTTTGAACCCAAACCGGCTAAGGGGAAGCACAAATAGTGCTTGCAATACAGCTGGTGGAGATGCAGGGCCCTGACGCTGGCATTCCATGTGTTATCCCTCACTTGAGCAGTTCAGTGGGCTAGCACAAACTGGCTCGAGGTTTTCTTGCTGCAAATTCCTGCCTTTGCCAGGTAAGCGGTGTGTCAGGTCTGAAATACATTCGGCGTGGGCTGGAGAGGGTCAGGCCACGGCTGCCGAACCTACCAAAAAGTAGCACGCAGGCTCGTGCGGAGCACAGATAATACTGGTTTCGCTGGCTGCATTGTGTTACACAGCGTGGCCTTGCAAAGGAGGAAATTACTCCAGTGGTCTCGGTCAGTATAAAAGCTGCCGTGTCATTTAACAGAAGCGGTGCCAGAGTTTTATGGAGTGTAGTTCAACTCTTTCAAAATTCTGCTGAAGGACGCTTGAGCTACCAGGAGTCGGTGTTCTCCAGCGAAGAAAGCCATGCCCATTAGCTTTATTGTCGAGACATGGTACAGAGCATTTATTACTTTTGGCTCGTGTACAACGTAGGGTTATTCTGTGAGTTTACACAAGACTGTCTATTTGTAGTTGAAAGTGAATTATTTGCTCATTAGTGGTTCAGAGAGGTCTGCCTGCTCCCACTGTGCGAGGCAGCTCGGGCTTCTCTTTGTGATGAAATGTGCCTGCGTCCACCCCTGCTCCACAGAGGCTCGGAGCACCTTCAAGGTGGTCCAGAGGACGTGGGATTATGAAAATCAGCAACTATCGTAAGAAAAATATTCAGCTCTTTTGCTTTCTTGTTGCTCTTGCTGGCGGCACCACCATCCCGCTCTGCCTTGGCACCAACGTCCCAGCCTAAAGCAGGTGAGCTTTCCGTGGGGGATGCTGTCAGCCACCAACTGCAGCCTGCCTTTTTGGGTGGTCTCCTGGGATGCTGAGCAAGCTCTGGCAGATTGCAAAACTGACTTTCTGAGCAAGTGTTTAGCAGGAACTTTAGCAAACTTTTGGAGAAGCACATGAATTTTCCACTGACCCATATTTATTTGTTTCAAAAACTGCAGCACAGCAGCATTAGATTATTTTGTCCTACTTTTTCTCTGAAAGAAAATACTTATTAGGCTTTGAACAGGAATATTACCGAAGCTGGTGCTGTACAGTACGCTTAGCATATTTTACCTTTCTTTTCTGGAGCACTTGCAGCTCACCGTTTTCCTGCAGAATTGTTTCTTAGCATTGGCAGCCTCCGTGCTTTCACAGAGGTCCATAACTGCTCTGCCTCAGCACGGGCAATTTTCTGATTCCAGTTGCTTTTTCCTCGTATGATTTCTGTCCTACAGGAGCGGAACATTTAGAAATAAGAAAACTGTATTTTATGGTGAGCTGAGCAGTCCTCTCCTGCCAGCCCCACCGGCTGAGGGGTAGGCACAGAAACCATCGGCCTGACGTGGAGCTGGGCGGACCTGGGAACTGATGGAAATTCGAGGCATGGATTGCTGCAGGGGCTGCTTGAATTCCCCTTCCTCTCAATTCTGTCTGTTTATTTGATCAAGCATTAAAACACATCTGTGATTTTAATATTCAAGGATAGATTAAGACAATAGCATCCTGATTGCTACATTCTACCAGGTCCTCCAGCAGATTTAGTCAAATCAAATCAAACTCTTAAGTCCTAAAAGCTTTATACATTCTCCAAAATAATGACACCACAGTACCACTTTTAAAGCCGTGTTGCTTTTTGTTCATAAATACATGAGTGATTGTTGGATCCATCGGTTTAGGAAGCTCTAGCCAGGTTAGTCGTGGCCCCCTCTTGGTGAAGCCGTAAGCGAAATGCCGATTCTTGTGGCTGACTTACAAAGTCACTAAACAAAATGGAAATGTTGATGTTTGCTATTGATTATATTCCTTGCTGCCATGGAATGGTGCTAGTGGGAGCTGTTGTAATCAGATTACTTTAAAATTTACTTAGAGAATGAAGTGCTTAATTTATTCCCCCTTTTTCCTTTCCTGCAGTGGTATAATTTCAGGGTGTCACCTGCGCTTCTTCTAGAACAGCCCTTCTCTTTTTGGTTTTCTCTTTGGGTTTGTGTAATTTGTTTGTTACTGCTTCCTGGGATTTTGTTTTATTTATTTATTTATTTATTTATTTATTTTGGGGGGGGGGGGAAGGGGAGAAAGAAAGAAAAAACGTTTTATTCCCTAAAGTAATTGCTCATATTCATTATGGAGTAGCACAGATAATGATTTTTAAAGATGCAAAAACGTTTCAGATTTCAGGAAATATCTGTCAAACGCTGCATTTGCCAAGCATTCCTCTAGAGCTCAGCGTGCTGTCAAGTCACAGACGTGTGCGTGTGCAGCCTTCGTGTGCTCGGGATTCGAGGCAGGCAGGCGGATCCCCATCTAACGGAGAGGCTGGGAGACGCTGCGTTTGGAGCGATGCATTCTCTCCTAATCCTCCAGTTTAAATGGGTTTTCTGATTTGATTCTTTACTGCCTTCCCTGTTTTGCATCAGATCAAATCAGGTGTGAAATGATAGGAAATCAAAGCAGTAGGCTCACCTGCCCTCCCACCGCTCGTTCGCATGGGCGTGAGTGCTGGCAGCGAGCGCAACAGAGAGCGAGTAATTAGCCCTTAATTGCCCCTGATTAGCCATACGCAGCGCACTAATATCAGTGGTAATCTCAAAGGGCAATGTGTCTGAGGACCTGCTCTGTCGTTACCCGAAGGGGCTGGCGGGGCTGGAAGGGATGGTGGCAGGGCCCTGCAGCCGTGGGGAGGGCTGGTGGGACCTGCACAGGGTTTTGGCCTCTGAAACCAAATACAGGCCCTTCCTTGATGCATCCTGGCCACGTTCCCCACCAGGGCTTGGCAGCGAGCATCTCTGCTCCCGGCTGTGTCCCTGCCACCGCTGACCACCCTGCGAGGAGGGGCGATCTGGGGAGAATTTAGCTAGATAGCAGCAAATCCTGGTACCTGCCTCGTCTGGCTGGAGGGTTATAATGATGTATTTGCTCGAGCACCTGAAGTAAGTGAATTATATTAAAGCCTCTGCAAATGGTCATAAATATGATAGTCTACGTGAGCTGAGGTAATTGCCTGCTTTATATATGTGTTTATCTTCACCACATTGCATACACAATGTGCATTGTGTCAAAAAGATGATAAAAAGCAGCCATAATACCCCTGAACCGCATAAGTCTTTTTAGTTTACGGCTGAGCCTCCAAGTTGTATTATGCAGTTACCTGCAGCAGGCTTAATGTAAATTAACCTACTTACAAAATGTCAAGGAGCATTAATTGATAATTTCTGAGGCCTACCTCGCTAAATACCAACTCCATGCTGAAACCTGTAGCTGCACGTTTCATGTATGGAAAATAATGCTTATTCATGAGAGACTTATATAAGGGAGTTAATCGTGTGGCAGCCTCAGCTAGCCGGTGCAGACAGCCCTAGAAAACAAGGTGCCGAAAATAAAGTTTCCTTCCTCACCAGGGAACTCCTGAGATGGATGTTCAGCGCTTCAGAAAACCAGGCCGCGTCGTTCTGTGTGTAAACATCGCCTCACTAACCTAATTCTGGACCCATTTTTGACAGAGGGCTGGCCTACATGAAAGCCTTTGCCATCAGCACGTCTTCTGGACTTGGAATGAACACGGCAGAGGTGTGCCGGAGCAGCTCCCCCAGATCTCACTGCTCATTGAAGGCAGAAACCTCGCCTCAACAAGGCTTTGCAGCTCCACGGCCTTCCTTGCCCCAGTGCCATACCCTCGGTGTGATGTGCTGCAGCCAGGATTGACTCCGTTTTCACAAGGCAGAAGAGGGAAAGGGATAGGGATCGGCACCGACCTTCTTGCGTCCACCACTGCATCTCCAGGATGTTTAGGTAAACACAGAAGAAGAAAACCAGCCTCCACGTCTGCAAAATGGGGATGATGCTGAGCACCTCCAGCTGAAAAAGGTGAGGCAAGCCAAGGTTTATTTACCTGAATAACTAGAAAATTGCTGGGGGGTTCCTTTGCCTGTCCCCTCCTACAGCTGGCAGTGGTCATTGCAGTGCGCCAATCCTGAGGAGCCATAAGGAACATTACATTTTTATTATGGTAGGCCTGGCTTGTACAAAACCTCAGCTTCTCCCTTGGGTGCTTGGTGCCAGGCCCCAGGAAGCTGCTGGCGTCCCCACAGGAAGCTGGGCTCCTCCTGCCCGTGGTGTGAGGCTGTGCAGCTCCTGCTCCGCTCCGCAGCGTGCCTCCCATCAGGGCTCGTGGGACCGTGACTGCCTGCCTGAACAGAGCTGCAGAAGGCTGAAAGATGAAATCTTAAAGCATTTATAGATTTTCCTTTAATATGTTCTTATTTCTTTTCCATCAATACAGTATTCGCTTTATCTAGCGCACTGAGGATAGGCATGCTCCCAGAAAACGATGCCGATAATGTTATTTTCATATACAGGTCTAGGGATATAAAATGAAAGATTGCCTGTAGTGCACGTGGTGGAAGGAACACAAGCCCCACGTAGGAGATTTGGCTATATTAGCTCAGCAGCCTGCAGCTCTCCATGCCCCGATTTTCTGGGCTGCAGCGGGGTGGGGAGGTGTTCCACATGCAGAGGTCGGCTTCGGTAGTGTCAGCAGAGGTTTTGCAGTGGGTTTGGGACCAGAGAGCTGTGCGGTAATGGGTTTCTGTGGCAATGGCATGGCCAAGCCAGGGATGGGTGTTTGCCCAAGGGGGCTTGGGGTCCTGCAGCCACCCACGTGGTTGTCTTTTAATTCCTTTAAAGTGCTGTGCGGTTTGGTGTTTTTTTATTTTTAGCTCTGAGACCTTGTGGCATCTCATTCCTTGGAGATGCTCAGCCCGGCCCTGGGCTGTGAGCAGAGCTTGGACAGGGAGCTCTCCGGGGTCCATGCTGGGCTCAGCTGCTCTGGATCTCACTGGCTCTGGACTCAGGATAGGGTTTTGGGGTGGCTCCTGTTCCCCTGCCAGCCACCTGAGTGACCTGCGGGGAGGTGAGCCCTCCCCACTCAGCACCTGCCCAAAGCACTTCATTTTATTTTTTATTTTAACCATTCTGACAGCAGCGCTGAAGCCCTGGGGAAGACATTTCTCTCCCCACCTGGTGCTGTGGATGCTCTGTCATTGCCTAAGACCGGGGCAGGAGCAGGGGCCAGGTGTTATGCACCCCAAAACGCAGCCTGCAGCTTTCCACCGGGATCAGCTCCCCTTCCGCACCAAAGCGGATGTTATTTTCACACACCGCAACAGTAATCTTTTTGTCTTCCCTTGCTTGAAATGTTAAAAAAAAAAAAAAACCTTTAACCCATCTGCCAAGCAACTGCCTCAAATTAAATTTTGCGATATAAACAAATGAAGCGTAATTGAGGAGAGACAAGAGAAACTTGCCCTGAGAAAAGAAAGATAAGGAATTCCTGGAGATGGTGGTGCAGTGCACACCGTTACCCGACGCATGCCCAACGTCCCTGCTTGCTGCTGCCGGCCTTACAGCACCTCCTTCCCTTCCCCTTCTGTGTGAGACCTCCCCTCTAAACCCTTACATTACTGGAAGATTTAGGCCCATCGGCTGCCACCAATTAGTCAAAAAACGCACTGACAGGGTGCTGGAGATGAGGCTTGAAGGAGATGCATTTCACAGAGACGCTTGGATACCGGCTGAAAACAGCAGGACGTGCCTCCTGTCCCAGGTGGGCTGCCTGGCCAAGGAATTGCCCATGAAATGCGAATCTATTGTTTGTCATGCTAATTAGTAACCCAACAACGTTCATTTAAAGATCGCTGGAAGGCACCGAGAGATGTGTGTTAATGGGAGAAAAATCAGGAAGTCATTTTTTCCAATTATTTAGTATAATATTATTCTTGGCATTTAAGATAATTTAACGCACATCTCAGAAAGTAACAAGGGAGTTGAAGGAAAGTTTTAATATAACTTAGTGTGAAAATAGCCTTCAGAATTTGTTTTATTCAGAGATCTTTGCATCAAAGCTCCTCTAACTATTAATTTCCAAAATTCCAGGATTTAATAGCAAATACGAAATATTTCAATGGAGCTTTAGAGCTATTACTTCATGAAATACTTCACAAAGTACTGTCCTCTAAAGCACTAGATGGCTTTCAAATGCCATCAAGTACTTCAAAGAACAGTATTCTTTACAACATTTCTATACAATATTTCTTTTCAGTCTTCTATGCTGGGCACAGCTGACTCATTTCATGTAGCACAGAAACATTTTCAGATGGGCAAAATCAAGTTATTGTTACATTCCAGCAAAACGCTGGACTCAAAGCTGCTTTTGTCTGCTGAGCAGGAAAGTTGGCAGTGAAGGTAGGGGAACTTCGTTAAGGGGTCCAGACCTGGCGCATGCCAAAAGGGGACCCCAGATGTTTACTGGGGAGAGAGAAGTTCCTCCTTGGATGCTATAAAAGAAATAGGAAGTTGGAGAGAAAACCTTTTCCTTCCTTCACCGTCTTACCGTCCCAGCGCCGAGCAGGATTTGGGCACTTCCAGTGGCTCGGGGTTGCAGAGGGCAGCATTAATGACAGCTGGAATCACACCTAAATCCCATTACCGGAGCGCTGCTAATTGTAAATTCATGCATGCTGAGGATTAATTGCCAGCAGGTGTCAAAGACATATTTCTCTCTGATCTGGGTAGGGGGTAGCTTTGTGGTTTTGCTTCTATTGTTCTGCTTTTACCATTGTTCATTGGAACATAAAATGGATCTTTAGGGGAAGAAAAGGGATAAATAATCTCCCTGTCATCAGAGAAGAAAAGAAAAAATAATAATTTGCCAGTGCAAGACTTCAAAGGGCAAAAATTGTTAATTGGGAAATTACTATTTGAAAAAATATAATTGTAGAGGCCAGACGGTTCTTAAACGCTAGCCTGTAATTTTACAACCTGCCTGCATTAAAGGGCTGCGCATACTCTGCCCCAGCCATTTACTTGGCCTACCTGCGCCGTAAGAAGATGAGCAAATGTAGACAATTAGTGGAGCTGGCGATTGCCAGGGCCCTCCCAGTCACCACCAGTCCGCCTGACCTCGGGGGCTGGCCGGTGGCCGCCCTGCTCTCCCCGTCCCTGGGCACAGATCCCAGCGAACGTGGGCTGGGTGGAGCAGGAGCTCCTGCTGCCGCGCTGCAGAGGTGAGCCGGGCTCAGTGCTAACTAAATGCTTTAATGAAGGGGCTAGTGGTCACGGAGAGCAAATGGAGAAGGACATCATGTAGGAGGTGACTCTCCCAGCTCTAAATTGCCTTTTTGCTGTTGTCTTTTAGAGGATGCAGGCATTGCGGTTTTTGTACGTGTTTGGTATGTGCAGGGCATTCGCTCCTCTTGGAAGCGAACAAGGTCGCATTCAACGAGGCACACTAGGAGCACCCACAAAGAGAATTACTGCTGAGAAGTAGCACTCTATAAATTCATGCCTTGCTCTGCTCCTTGTCCAGATGGATAAATCCTGATAAAGCCACAAATGAGCTAGGCCTAGGCATGAAGAAGCTAATTTAAATAGTCTGGTACTGGCCTGCGGAGCCAAACCCAGCATCGCAACAGGAACAGCCAAGATAGAGAGGAACAGTTTAAAGTTCAGGGACTCATGGATTCTTACAAGATGTGCAAAATATGCCATCTCAGTCAATATATTTGAGAGAAAAGCCGTGGCACTGCTGCGGTAATGACAAAGCAGATGGAGCAGGCAGCAATAATTAATGACATGGGAAGCACGAGGTGGTCTGACTGGGCTGCTCCAGTAGCCTCCTTACAAGAGTTTGCAGTGCAGTAGATGATGATGCTGGATCTGGTATCCTGATGTGAAAAAAGACTCACTGGGTACTTGAAATTATAAAATAATAGGGCTGTAGGGACTGTTGTCACCTGCAACAGGAGCTGGGACACAGTCATTAATTGGGAGCTACTCTACAGCACTTACATTGATGAGAACAGGGAACGGACCTTTTGGGTTTACTTTTAAAAATAAAACCCACTGCCTCTAGCCTTGCGTGCCTTTGCAAGCATAAGGCTGCCAGCCCACACACCCCATAAAAAAGCCAACTTTTTTTTTTTTTAATTAGCACCCAATTTTTTGCCAAAGGAAACAGAAGCAAAGCAGTCCTGTGAGTTTCTCTGTCTCCGATCTCCCAACAAGCCAATCCAGCTAAGTATCAAAAGCAAATGCCTGTGAGGCAGGACATTTATTCAGTGCAGAAGGAACTCACTTATTATGCGCATCTGCTGAGCTGTGAGTCTTGACCAGCCATCCAAGAAATGAGAGATCCCTGTGCTCGTAGCAGGCCTTATGTTAAAGGAAGGCTGTCGATCTTTGACTGAAAGATTTAGAAAATAGAAGTAATGCTCATGTGCCGTGCCTTGTGGCATTCTTCCGTTGCCATTTTTCCAGTAAGTAGCAGAGTTAGCACTTGTGCACAGTCAGTGTCCATTGCAAACCAAGATAGCAAGGATAGGCTTTAATTATTTTGCCTGTACTAAAACAGCTTCTTAATGGTATTGTGGATGGCTTTTTGTTTAGGCTTCAATCTTAAAGTAATCAAGGACAAATTTCAGCTCAATACAATGACATTTTTCTCGTTTATTCATTCTCTAAAAGAACAGTACTTTCAGGAGTCACTCCCTCCGAGTATGCTGAGCAAGATCTTTATCTCCTGAAATAGCAAACACTTGCCTTTGGTCTTTGTCGCTGTATCCATTTTGGACCAGATCAGTGCATAGCAACAAAGTGAAGTAAAACCAAACCTGAAGCACAGAGGAGGCTGTAGTGGGCATTTCTCAGTTTGACAGCTGTCCTTGCCATCATGCCCAGCCGTCTTCTCCAGGCCTAGCCAGGTGATTCCTCTAGTAGCGATCTTGCAGAGCCCACTTTGGTGAAGAGAAGAGCCAGGTTTCCATCTGCATAGGTTATTTTTCCTTCACTGCAGTTAAAAGAACATTCAGTCAAGCAGAATTTGAAGTCAGTAGCACAAAATAAAGCAGCAAGATCACTTGAAGGCAACTGGAGGAACTGCAAAGGTGTAAGCAATGGATGGAATAGTAATGAGGGAATTAGATAAAAGCCAGGGAACATGTAACACTTTGAAGAGTAAGAGATAAGCAAAACAAAATGCCCAGTGAATGTCCCAGCAACAGTTTCCCAGCAACAATAAGTTCTGCTCGTGATAGGGCAGGCTGAGGAAAAGCTGGGGACTGCTGGTTTTCCCATCTCCTGCCAAAACCCCACGGTCAGTGGCACCATGGCATAATGCTTATTACGACGTGTAGAAGTTGCATTAGGTTCGTATGGTTCTGTGCAGCAGCTACTGCCAAGGAAATTATTCAGAGAGAAGCTGACAGACAGTGCTGATGATCGGTGCTCGAGCTCTTTGAAGATGTATCTGTCTGCTCCGAGACTTAATTTGACTTCCAGTTCAGCTGGAGGATGCTGACAAAGAAGTCATATTGCTAGGTGGGCAATTTGAGGGCTAGGTTTTCTGCGCAGAAGTGATGTTGGCCTCTTGCTTATCTGTTACCAGGAAACAGGAATGGGATGGCTTGTTGCTGCATGGATCGGTTTATCAGTGTAACTGGGTCTTGCAGACTGAAATAAATTGGTATTTCCTGTGGATGAGCATCTGTGTGGCAGTAAAGGGTATCAAATAGCTGAAGGCTCACACAGTTGTTGAGGTGAAGGAGAAATGAGGCTCACACAGGTATACTTAGATATTCTACCACTGTAAGGAGAGAGAGTGACTAATAGGCAGGTGTCTCAGGAAAGCCTGGATGGAGGAATAATAGCCATCGGTAGTGAAAGATATCTGAATCAGATGGATTCCCACTTCTAGGAAAGAAGTGTATTATTGATGCGCTGAAAGTTTTACCTTTCCTTTTCTTGTTCTCCAGTGCTCTGGTTGGTATTTCAATGTGCAAAGGCAGGTGATGGAGGGATGCTGGAAGGAAAGTGAAAACTAACACAAATGGGCTAGGACAACAGCTGTGCATTGGCGAGGCGTACAAAGACAAGCAAAAAGAACTGGAAATAGTCCTGTATGACAAAGTTTGTTATTCTAGCAATTTCTAAAACATGGATGAAAGGGAGTCAGGTAAAGGCAGGTCACCACTTCCATGGGCTTTGAATCTCTCAGTCTTCTTTTCTCCTATGTAACATCCTAGACGAGATTTTAAGGGTACCTGAGCACCAAGAGGTTCTGATTAGCATATAGAAAATTCACTGCTCCCTGTTCAAACTCTTACCCATCTGCCAAATCTGAAAATTCTGCCCTGCATCCTGCTGTAAGGGATGCCCAGATGGCACTGCGCGTTGTCTCAGGGAGAACCAGGGAATATTCAGGTGAATAAGTATTTCGAGGCTGCTCCATACCGAAATCGTTTCACGCAGTGAATCATTTCTGGACTTCCAAAAGGTCATAGTGAGTTCCCCTGAACTTTTAAAGTTGGCTGCTTAATAAAACAAAATAAAACGAAAGAAATGTTAGCAGAGAGAAATGCCAGCCACGGGAGATACCCGAGGAGCACTCCGGCAGGTCGTGCCACGGCGGCTTTTGGGGAGAGCAGCCAGCAGCGCTGCTTTGCCCGATAATAGCTTGAAATTAAATGCAGTCTCTGCTCACTGCAACATACTTAAATTGAAGTTCGTTGCCCTCCCGGGCACCTGGGTTTTACCACTGAACTCTCAGAGGTGAGGAAGCCAAACTTCTGCCTGTGCTTCTGCTGGAAACTGAACCCAGGCTGGCAGAAGGCAGCTAGGTGAAGGAGACCCGGCTGGCACCTGCCCCTTGTTCCTGGACCTCCCCAGGGACAGCTGTGGATGACATCTGCGTGATTCCCGGGGCAGGTAAGGTGCTGAGCATCGCTTTTGTTGGTGTTCACCCCAGTCTTTAACTCTACCGCCCTGCAGGTACCGAAGGAATTTAATTACCGAATTTAAAGCTGCATCACGATGTTTTCCTTTGTTGGTAGAACTACTTCAGTTCCAGGTATGTAGACTTCTTTTTCTTCTCCAAATCAGTAATCAGCCTTTGTCAGAAATAAGGAATGGATTGGTTTTTCAGCTCTGCTGTGCTTCAGGTCAGCTTGATAACATGGGAAATGGCAGCCTAATGACAGTTTAACACCAATTAACAGACCACTTTATAATAGATTAGCATTCTGAGTCTGTTGAATTGATAATTACAATAATTAACTCTCTGAGCTTGCACGCACTTCTGCACAGAAATTCGGTACCTTTGTTTCTGCTGAAGCAGGAAATGCACAAAGCAGACATGGATCATGTCAAGCACTGCAGTCACTCACAATCATAAATTTACTAAAATTGGGCTTCCTTTTGAAATGTGCTTGCAGGTGACATCCTCCAGGTGGAAGAGACTACAAAGATGGCTATTTTGGTCTTTGCTAGCCGCGGCTGTGAGCAGAGCCTGTGTTTTAACATCTTCCTGTAGTTCAGAGAAGATGCAGAAGGCGTTTGTTCTGCAGAGCTGCTCTGCTCATCCCTGCTTCAGGATCCCTGCCTCCAACTGATGGATTTCTCAGGTATTCAGGGCAGTTACCTTCAATGTTTAGTACTCATAGTCAAAGTCAGATTCCCAAATATGTCCTTTTTTGTTGGGAAAGCTAATAATGAGAAGTGTTTTGTAAGAGGCAGCTCTGTACAACTGTTTACAGGGAGACATAAAAAGGCTCCATGTCCTGTGTGACCGTGTCCCCAAGTTCCTTGGGCTAACTGCGTTTGCTCTTGAATCCTTCAGGAAATGGGAATGCGGCTGCCAGAGAGATTTCAGTAAATGGTTTATGGAAGGCTGCTGGCGCCCAGGTGTGACTGCACTTATACATTTCCTCTGAGGACCAGTTGCACAGCACAAAGTCAGTTTGACAGAGACTTGCTGAGTCTCAGGATTCATGGACAGGTCTCTGGCCACGTTGTCCTGATGGTTGCAAGGTCTTTGGGACTTTTTTATATTACAAATATTTCTTCAGTCCTGCTCAGGTTATCCAAACAAACCCCTCAATGCATGCAGCACCAGCCCTGGAGAGCAGCAACCCCAGTCCCACTTGCTTGGAGGGTGCAGTCCCATATCATTAAGGAGCCAGCGTCTGGCCTGGTCACAAGGAGAGTTTTAACAGAAATATGGATTTTTAATCTAAAGGGGTTTTGTTTGGATTGTATGGATGGATTGTTTTTGTCAAGCCATGCTGTACCCGGATAATTGGATGTATGCAGGGCGCCGTGACAAGCCTGGGTGACAGCGGGTTTGTCAAGGAGCTGAACAAGAAACCTGAAGGCAGAGACTGCAGATAGAAATCATCAGCATCTCCCTTTACCCCAGCAGAGCTTACGGCCCCTTTTCTTGACATTTAAGTCCGTGAATCCCTCTGGAAAAATTGCATGTTTGACCATCTTGACAGAAAAAGATGGGATCAATGACAGAGTTATGGTGTGTTTGGAGTGATTAAAGCAACAAACCAGGGACATGCAGACAGGGTCCTTAAAAGAGCAAATTTCGTAGGCCTGAAAGCAATTTTGGGCTAAATCAGCTGGGAAAAGAAGTATTTGGCTGGAAAAAGGGAGTAATTGGCAAAGGTGATAAGGAGTCCAGAATTCCTTGGTCAAGAAGAATAACTGCTGCTGTAAGGAAGCTCTGCCTTGCTCAGAAAACTATAAATTTGTGTTCCTACAACATCAGTAAAGGACTGTTTTTTTTAACATTGCTATAGAAGAACTATTTTTTTATTAGTATTTTTTATTATTTTCATCTTCCTGCATATTACAGGGCATTCGCTTTCATCACTTGCTCTTCAACATAAGGTAAACACTGTGCTGATCCACTTAAAATATAAATAAGTGCTGCGTGCACTCTGTGGGGTGTGGAACAGATGTTTGAAAGCACAGCTGTGAGACGCTCTTATTTTTAGTCACTCTCAGCTTTTTAGAGCCTAATATCTCTACCCGGTTATATTACAGCACGTCTTCCGTCCCCAGAAGCTCCTCTTTGGCTGCTGCCCTGGGCCAGGAGGGAGCTCAGTCCCATTCCTGGATTTGGCTCGGCTCGCTGCCCGAGGAGCTGGGCTGGTGGGCACTAGGAAGACTGGTCGTTGGCACAGGTGATAGAGCAGTTAATGAAATGAGGGTCCACACAGATGCATCAGCTCTTCCCTGCCCAGCTAGGTGCTGGACCAGGTCCTTGGTCAAGGGAAGCAAAGGCAGCAGAGCTGTCACAGATCCGGTTCGCAAGAGCTTAACTCTTACAAGTAATATCGTATTTGTGGCCTCCTCTGCCATATATCAAATATTGCAGTTGCTTGGGGGTTGTTTCCTGGTGAGTGTAAAAGGAGGACAGATTTCAGACCTCTCAGAGCCCTTGTCTGTGATTGAAAGCCTGCGGACAAGACCGCGTTTCTAACAAACGTCTTCATAATACTTAACATTCAGTGGAGTAAAAGGAGAATAATGAGCACTGCAGCTATCCCAGGTTAGTAATTACCACCGTCATTATTAATTTTCCAGAGCAATCCCGTCAAATGAGTCATTATTATCTCAATTCCTTAGCCAGGACTGATTGATTCTTTCTCCCTGTTGTGCTTAATTTTATATAATGTCTGAGTACAATATAGGACTATGGAGCCAGTGTAATTCTAGTGCAGAATAATTCTAAATAACCAAATCCCTTGCCTACAGCACTTTTTAGATATGATGCTTTATATTACTTAACTGAAATAAATACCCCCATTCAAAAAAACTCACGTTACTTGAAAGCTGGTTGTAATTATGCCAGAGGAAGAAAAATGATATCAGAGGTGATTCATTTGGGTGTACGTTCCATAAATACGTCTGTCACTGCCCTTCACGCCTGGATCTGGTCTATGTTTAAATGCTACATCTGTGCTGGCACCTACCAGCAGTGCCACAGCACGTTGCAGGAGCCACATGGAATAGTCTGGAATAAGCGTTGGTAATCTTTCTGGTTTCATTAAACTCATCTTAGCATGCCACAGCGAGGAGAAATGAAAACGTGTTTCTGGGAAGGGATGTCTTGGTTGGTATTTGGCTGTGTGGGCATTTCTTGGACGGGAAGGTGTTCCAGCCCTGCTTCGTGAGCACGCCGTGGTCTTCAGCCAGCAGACGTGAGTATGAAGAAGTTCAGTGCCAGCTGAGGAGAAAGCTCCCTGAGGAAATTTTCAGATGTTTCTAACCTCTACAGAATTAGGAGTAAAAAAATAAAAGTGTCTTTGTGTGTGGTGCAAGGACTGGGTTTATGAAAGCTTCTAAGAAGCCTTGAGATGAGGTGGATTGGTTCCCTTTCCTTTAAAAAATTGGAAACCTACTTCTTGCATTTTTGTTGGGCTGTCAGGAAGGAGAGGAGACAGCAGTTGTTGTACAGCTTTGACCTTTTTGTCTTCCAGACATCCTACACAGCTAGACTGGAGAGGAAAAAAGAGTAGACTATGAAGCCAGCAACAGCAAATGGCAGATGATATCCATAGTACTGGGCATTTTTTTTTCTTTATTTTTGTATTTTTTTAGACTAGGTAGATAGGATGGCTTGAAGTCTGTCTGCTTTGGAAGGAAGAGCCCTTTGGGAAGGGATCTTCTGCTGGGGAAGACTCTGTGCTGCTTTGCCACGTGAGCTGTGTAGGATCGTAGTTCTGCCTTGCAGGGCTTCATCTCGTGGTGCCAGGAGCCATCGCTTCTCACAGCCATGGCTCAAAATCTCCAGCTGAATTTTACCTGCACTCAGCAGGCAGGAACGGTGCCAGCAGGCTGGGTTTATTGCCCGAGTGCTGTTATGTGTGAAGCAGAGGACAGGCTGTGCATTTCTGCCCAGGCACCCAGTGACCTTTATACTTGTGCGACTTGCAGGGGAGGGGGGAGAGGCACCTGTGCCACCGCTGCGAGCAGCTCTTGGTTTTGCATTTCTAAAGCCAGCCTGGCTCCCCAGCGGCAGGCGAGTCCTGTGCCAGCCTGGCTTGTTTCTGCTCTGACATTTAAGGATATCAACGTAGGTTGCTCTGGACTGGCTTGGGGGAATTAAAAATATTGAGTTGAATGCTAAATAAATGAGGAGAGTCTTGCGACATTTCGATATCTTGGCTGCCCAGCATTCATTTATTTCTATGGGTCACTTCTTGAGGCAGTTCGGCTTTAGTTTAGTACTGCTGAATTAAAAACTGTATGTACTTTCACAGTCTGTGAAAGCAGAACTTGGTTGTGCACTTGGAACTGTTCTTAGCTGGTGCGTGTGAATAGTAAACCCAGCAGGAGCTGTGTTGCACCAGGACTGGGGTGGTCCTGTCTCTGTCTTTTGCTGTCTGAAGATGCTGGGTGGTGAAAATCTGTATGGGGCGTGTTGTTAGCTCCATGCCCTGGAGCTGTGCTGGGCAATGCTGTGCCAGGCAATGCCGTGCCATCAGGTGGCAGAGCCACTGCTCGCCCCAGGATGGGGAACCTCGTGTGTCCCTCTGAGCCTCAGCCCCAACCTTGCTCTTCTGGTCCTCTGTCTTCTGCTCATGTAATGGAGTGCACCCTGTCGTATTCCTCGAGATGTAGTGCGTAAAAAGCTGTGAAATACGTACTAAAACTTTATTATTTTCAGATTTTGATAGGAATACATTATAACATTAGTGCTGCCTTCTTGGAGACATTTCTCTCCCACGGTTGGTTTTTTTTCTTTCTCTGATGTTCCTCCTTGCCATTAGGTTTTGGTCAGCAAGAAGCAGCTAACGTGATAGTTTCACATATCATTTCTTCTTATTTACGGTAAATAAGAATACCTTGCTAATTGTTACCTTATCAGTTTACTAGGTTTGAAATGCTGAAGCAAAGCAAAGCAAACCTTGAATCAATGAGAGGACACATGGAGTCCTCTGCTGCAGTCAATGGAGATGTCTGGGCTGTTGGCAGAAGGTAAGCACACAGCTGGTGAACAGTTTCTGCCCCTGAACGGGAGCTGATTTATGTCTAAATCCCAGT
Organism: Nettapus auritus; assembly: GCA_011076525.1. NCBI lineage: Eukaryota > Metazoa > Chordata > Aves > Anseriformes > Anatidae > Nettapus > Nettapus auritus. The sequence goes on along the minus strand of CM021776.1, from coordinate 19,542,607 downwards.
GTATGCATAGTGCATCTGAAGTCAGTGAAGAGAATGTCTGCAGAAGGGAAATGTTTATAGGTGCAACAGTGTGAGATTGTAGCAAGCTGGCTCAGTTAAAAAAAAATAATTTTAAAAATGATATTACAGCAAGAATCTGAATATAAGTTAAAATAAATGCAACTTCTTACACACAACCAAGCTTGGAGATAAATCTCCATGTTTTTATAATAAATGTTATTTTATGGCAACCACCATATGCTACCTCTGGTCCTGTTTTGAGTATAAATCATAACAAGTGTGTATCTTAAAATGCTTTATTGTCTTTTTATGGCCACATACGGCTTCTGTTCTTTCCATTTGTGATTAATTTTTTAATGGTTCCCCCTAGAACCTAAAAAATAATTAAAACTAATGAATACTCTGCAGTGACAGTAAAGGAATGAGAATATTGCATCCCTTTTCACTTCCCAGATCTGATCAAAACCAAGCGCAGAGCTGTGAAGTTGTGACACTGACATTTTGTACTGAGCTTCCGACCACCTCCTGAGACCAAACGATGACTTTGGGGAAGATCATGAATTAGAGTTCTCATTGTTTCACAGGAATAGTGCTGAGAGGATAGAATTAAAATTAGTTGAAGTAGCAATGTTTATTTCTTCATGGAGGCTTTTTAACAAATTAACCTAACATATAAAAGATTTCAAGATGGACAGATTTTTTTTTATTATTATTTTTGTCACTGCCTCTGGCTCCAAGATTTGATATATTTGATGTAGTAGGAGTGGCTGGACTATTTGTCTCAACCAAAACATTTGCATTTTTTTTGCATTTGTTGGGTCCCTAATAAGCAGGGGGATGTCAACACAGCTATGGAATAAAGTTTTACCCTCAAATCAAGACGAGATTCTGTGAAATGTTGTAAGTATCGCGGCCCCTCTTCCCGTGAAACGCCACTGTGCAGCTTCCAGCCACCTACACGCACGTAAGCACATGCTTCTTTGAAGTTATGGCAAGCTTTGCATGTTGGCATGGCAGCCCAAGGGTGGCGTTGGCTTTCCCAAACTAAGCAGCTCCTCCTCCACCATGCCCAAGCAGATCTTCAGCATTCGGGGGGCACTAACCTCTTTGGCCACTCGACTGCTTGGCCTGCTTCCAGCTTGGATTTGGCCAAGGAGCTGAAGACTGGAAAATACTGTTCTTTTACTAAAACAGGCTCAGCTACAAAAATAAGCAAATAGTGGGGAAGAAGAGAGTTTCATCTGATAGCCAAGAGTCACCCAACACGTAAGAAGCCAGCAGTAGGATCAAAATATTGAGTCTCAGTGTTCTGAATGCCAGTTTCCTGTCTTAAGCATGATACCATTTCTTACTCTTCTACAACTTATTTTGATTAATCTCTGGTTATGAGAGGTTTAGCTATTTAACTCAACGTGCTTTACAAGGGAGAGAAAAGCAGAGCATTAAGAAACTACTTTATCAGTTCTGAAGGTATTCATTACTGAGGGAGGAAAAGTTATCGTTAAAAAATACATGTAAAAGGAGAAAGGCCATTGAAAGCAACGCCATGATTCTGCTAGGGGGTCAAATTTTGCTATCCGTACTCCTTAATTTAAATACATATATATATAAATTACAAATAATAATTTAAAAGAAAATGATGACCATAAAGTTAACATTTCCTATGCTAGGTTTCCAGTGAGCTTCCACCCTGTATAGTTATACACTATCATGAGTTAGAGTGAACCAAATCTAAACTGTTGTGGCATATAAAGCAGCAAACAAAGGAAGGCAGCTTTTTTCCCTAACCCCCTGAGATTTATTCTGACAGTTTGCAACTAGATGAAATGGATAATGGAAGTCCCTTGTCACAATAACTCAGTTTAAATGTATTGTCACATTAATAGACTCAGTTAGCCGCTCTTCCAAGGAGAAAAACGCCTCGTGGCTCCAAACGATGCCCTCACTCCTAGCATCCAATCAAAGTAACCCAACAATCCAAATTTAGGCTCCCAGCAGAAGCTGGGCAGTTTATGTATCATGCCATAAAAACGAGTTTATTTCTTTGTTTTTAAGGCTGGCCAAATGACTTCCAAGTGCCCCAGCAACATCTGTTGGTGGCTGTGCAGCCGGGAGCCACGACAAGGCCCCATCACGGAGCCAACCCATGATGTCCCAGTGGTGTCACCTTGGCTCTTGGAGCATCCTCATATGGCCACACACACCTCTGCCCCTCTGGGGACATCACCCCAAGCTCACATCCATCTCCCAAGGCACATGAGGCATCTAATTGAATTGCTGACTAAACAGGGTGATAAAAGCTGCTCTTGAAAGGACCGCAGGGCTGTGTTTGTGCTGTCTTCACCTCATACAGAGGAGTGGTGCTTTACAGCTGATGGAAACTTGGTTTATGGACCTGCTGCGGAGGTTTGAAGGCATTCTGTAGGATTTACCGTAGCCAGCGCACAAAAATGCCTGCAGGAAGGCTCCCTCTGCCCTTCTGATCCGAGGGACAAGTACCTCAGGTCAGGTCTATTCACACCTCTCCTGTCCCTTCAGCCTCACGAGATAATTTCACTTTCTTTCCAAGGCTGCAAGTTCGCTCCGCGTTGCACCAGGTAGGCAATAAAAGCCCGCGCTGCTGGGGATGTGCCAGGGCAGGCCCTTTATGGGCTGCAGGAGCTACAGCAAATGATTACAGCCACAGCAGCCACTTCTCCTGCCCTTGGCCTCTCTCAAAACTGCTGATTTGCAGCACGGCCACCCCGGTAGTACATAGCTTCATGTTGTGCTGGCAGCACATCTGCGTGGCTGCGGTGCCATTTATTAGTGCAAGTGCAGTGAGTTGTCCTGGTTTACGTCTGGAGAGTGGCAAATTGTTGGGTTTAATAGCCGTAAGCTGCTCTGATCTGCAATCACTGTCTGGTAGATTTTTTGATCTGACAAAGCTTTGTGTGAGCACTGCCAGGATCCTGCCTCAGCCTCTCGGGGGAAATCCTGCTGACAGGCTGCAGACGTAGGGCACGTGAAGTGGTAATTTTGAAGTCTGAACCTCTCTCGAGCTCGAAATACTCCTAGGCAGCAGTTTGCCTTCAAAGTTGCCTCTCTGGCTGTGCTTGCCACCTCTTGTGATTTAGCACTACAGCTCACACTTCCTCCACGAATAGTCATAAGGTTTACTTGCTAAAATCTCATCTTCTCCTCTTAATTAGGCGTTTTCATGCAATGAACCATATGGAAGTCAATGAAAAAGGTGTTGATGTGCAGCGTGGATGCTGATTGATAAAGCTGGCAGATGGGGAGATCATCGGCTTTGAAGACTGTGAGGTTTCCTCTGAAACTAAATAAATAAGATGGGCAGAACTAGATGGCAACAAGGATGTGCAGTGTGGCATCTTCCCTGCGTCATCAGCAGTTGCTCAGGTCAGTGGGCCTCCTGCAAGCATCTCAGCTCACCATTTTCCATTTTGTAGAACCATGGGGCTGCATCGGATTCAAAAGCCATGGCATAAGCAGAGAAGGCAACATTGGCGTGACCCTTCCCTGACTAGGAAAATCACTGAGCATATCATGTCCCTGAGGCACGTTGGAGCTCTTTTACTTTAAACTATAACCATGAAATAGGAAAAAAGCCCAATGAAGCAAAAGCTCCTGCCCTTTTATTTTTGCTCTTAGCAAGTAAAAAATGGAAGCACCTGCTGCCTGCCGGGCTCGTTAAGGCTTTTTATTTTCATAAATCACCACGGTAGAATCTGAATTATTTACTCGGTAAACTCGAGGCTACATTAATTTCCCTGATCCAATTTCTCATAACCGCTTTTTGTGCATTAGCTCTGGAGCTGTTTCCCACCCACCTTTTGTTCGGTGCCCACCCCGAGCGGGGTCCCACCCCCCGGTGACTGCGGGGCTTTTGTGAACTTCAAAAGCAGCCCGAAATGCCAGCCACGCGCGGCCCTTCTGCAGCCGCTGAATTATGCAGCAGAATACAGCAGATCAAACATTTCGGAATTATTCACTTGTGGGTCTTTGGTTGGTAAAGTAATAAAAAACTCAGCGTTTCTTCTTCACTAATATGTGGGGTGGTTGTTTTACATGCTCGAGAGGAATGTTATCGGGGGGTGGGGGTGCGTATGGAGTTTTTTAAGCGAAGCACTTCAATCAAAGCTTCATTCTCCTGTAAACCCAATTAGCTTCAGTCTGCCAAGTCAGCTTGACTGTCTGCAGGAATGTGTGTAAGGCTATGAATAATTGCTAAACACGGGTTTCTTTCCATCTAAGAAATGCCACGAGGCTTTTGTTACCACTAGATAAACCCTCTGCGCTTGTCTCTGAGGTTCCAGCTGAAGACATCCGTTCAGAAGTGGTAAATGTGTTTGAATAGCATTCTGTGTCTGAAGAGGCTCAATAAAAACCGTGTGCTTTCTTTGCTTTGGAGCAAAAGGTGGCTGAACCCAGGTCTTGGCCTCCTCAAAACCGTCAGGAGTTTTGCCATTAGCTTTAGCAGGAGCGGGACTGACAATTTGTGTGACTTTATGGCACGTTGCTGCAGAATGAGCCCATTACTGGAGGAAAACACTAGCAGGGCTGTCCCCTGCGTCACACGAGAGGAAAGGTTAGAAAATGAAACGCTCCAAAAATACGTGCAGAAAATGGGTCACCTACTTTGTGCGAGGAAGCGTGCAGGATGCTCTCCCTGTGTTTTAATGCGCCGTGCTCTGGTTTCCAGCACTTTGGACGTGGTTTCAGGGCCAGGATGGTGCCAGGTGAGGTTACCAGGCTGTGCTGGCGCATGGGGTGCTGGCTGCTCCATGGCCCTGGCTGGCGGGGGCTGATAGGGGTGACACTGGGGTGCCCAGGTGACTCAGCTTCACAAACCCCCACCCCAAATCCCCATGGAGTGGTGGGGGCAGAGGCAGCCGTGGGCATTTCCTGCTGTGAGTTGCTTCAAGGAAATATTTCCTTGTCTTTTGTGCAGGTATAACATCCCTTTTCTTCCCTCTCTATCTATAGGCCATAAAAAGGTTGTCAGGGGGTGGTGAATCACCCGGCTAACTCCAGCCGAGAAACTGGACCACGAGTTCTTTTTAGCATCCCTCGAGGATGGCCATATTCCAATGGCATCTTGAAAACTCTGTAACTGTTTTCTTTCTTTCTTTCTTTTTAAATATTCCATTAAGTCCAAGCTTCAGAAAGCAATGTTTTACTTTGTGTGATGGCTATTGGTTATGAGCTGTGCAACGAAGTTTTGACGCTTCAAGGAAAAGGTTAGATGTTTTGCAAGATTTGAAAATGTTCAGTGTTAAATGATGTGTATTTACACTGAAACACACATATAGACAGCATTTTTTTTCCAGATAAGGCATTATATAAAGCAGCATGACATTATTCCATTTGTCTTTTGCAACATCTGCCGAAGCAATGTGTTTGCACTAAGACTGAAGAATTTAGATATGAAAATATTTGCAATGCTACGGGGGAAGATAGGATTTTGACTAATTTTATAATAGCAGGTACATAAGTGAACGCCTGGCCTGACAGCGATGAACTAAGTTGCACAAAGCAGGAGTGACAGCGTGCTTCCCAGCAGCAGAAGTCGGTGCCACGCTGGTTTGTCACAGCTCCGGCTTCCCTTTCCTACAGGAGTGACGCTGGTGTCTGTTACCCTCTGTACACAGGCATCTGTCAACAACTCCTTTCTCAATTACTTCAGTGCGTGGGGGTGGCACGGAGGAGCAGATGATACCTGATAATAGTACATTTTCAACAGGGGAAGGTTTCGTTTCCTTTAAATAGAAGCCATGTCGGAATAGTTGCGAGGCTCCCAGACACTGTGAAATCTAGAGGGGAATTTAAACCTTTCTGTGGGATTATGGAGAACACACATGTGCGTCTTGTTCCTTTTGGTATTGATGTGCTGATGACTGCTGCTCTGTCTGGGTATGAAGCCAGATATAGAGGGGGGCCCAAGAGGACGGGGTGGTCCTCTGGTGACTCTTCCAGGTGGTGTAAAGTGCACACAGTGTGCAGGAATTGGGGACAGCCCTCCAACAACAAAAATCATGGGAGGATTTTCAGTTGATGGAGGACTTGTCCCAGGCAGCGCTTAGTCGGTAGCTGTTTGTTGCTGTGTGAATTAAAGGCGGGTTAACAAGATGAGCAATAATTCAGTGCCGTGATTCAGCTGGGTCCTGTCAGTGCCTGGTGACACCACCTGGCACCAGGGTTTGCCGTGTCAGTCCCTATAGCCTCGCTTTCTTGCCGGGTAGACCCCATCCCTTCTTTTTTGCCCAGAAGCTCTTCAGAGCACACACTGTTCCTGGTGGGCCTTGGTCATGGGGGCGTCCAAGTAGGGGGGGTTATCTGGAAAGAAATACTACATGTATTAAATTCGGTAGTTGAGAATTGTCTTGAAAAATGTCATTTCTCCAATGTCTATGTCTTGAGAAATGCCATTTGTTACACGAGGGTTTGGGGTTTTTTTGCTTGGTGTGGAAGCTAGCTGCTTTAACTCGAGGAGGAGGAGTGTCAGCCTTCCCTGGTGAGCTGTAAGGAGTGACAAAAGTTGTTAATGTGCTAGGTGGGGGGGGAATACAGGAAAATGGTCATGTTTCTTCTTCCCGATTTCATTAGTAGCCATTTTGGTATGTTCATTACACAAGGACATTATCACAAATTCTATTTTGTCCTGGGTGATTATGCCGTTGAGTAAAATGTCAATGATAGTGCGTAAAACAGCTGGGAAATTAGGGATAATTTCAGCAGCTATTAATGAACTACAGACTTCCTTCGTTGATGGAGTTTTCAGAGAAAGGAAAAATCAAGAGAAAAAAGGCACTGGGAGCCTAGCTCAAGCTGGGCTTTGTGATACCTGCGCGGAGAGAAGATGGGAGTCAGTGGGATGCACATCTCAGCAGAAATTAGCATGCTTATCTCAGCCATTGTAAATAAAGAGCTCTGCAATGGAAAAACATGTGCAGGCTATTTTAGAAGATTTTATTTATTTATATATATATATATATATATGAGCGAGAGAGAGATTTTTATATATATAGAATCTATCTATACAAATATTTATAGATTTTTATATATAGGTAGATCTTATATATAGATTGTGTGTGTGTATATATTTATGTTGCTTTAACTGCCACTAGGGAGATTGGGCTAAAGGTTTTACATTAACTTCTCGGAGCATGGCAGTTGTAAGCAGTCCTCCCAGCACAGAGCTGCAGCTTGCTCCATGGGGAGAGGCTGCAGAGCCTCTGCTCCTGGCCCCGTGTCAGGGCTGGAGTATTTTGGGGTGGAGAAGCAGGTGGGCTTAAACACTCATCTGCATGTTTAAGTGAGTGCTGCAATGTCTGTATTCATTAGAAATGATAGGGAAGGACTCTGCAGGATGCAAAACCTCAGCGTGCTGCTCCTGGCTTGGTCTGCAGCACCCATGGTATTCTGGTGAGGCAGAACTTAAAAACGTTGGAGCCCATAAATGCAAATACTGTGAGAACGTGTGAATCTCTGGGATGGTGCTGCAGTTCCGGGGCGGTCAGACAGGACATTGGTGGTGCAGGATGGGACCCACACGCCAGGCATGCAGGGTTTGCAGGGATTCTGAGCCCTGAGAGCCGGAGCCTCCAGGAGTGCCTCAGCTTGGAGGTTGGACCCCCCTGCCCTCGGAGATGCCCGTGAGCAGCGGGCACGCTGCGGCCACTTGTCGCTTGGGCTGGCTCAGCTCTGCTCAGCTGCAGCTTAGAGCCAATTAATTTTAGGAAACCTATTTGTAGCTCGCGTTCCTCCTTATATAATCCTCATTTGTTTCAGATGAGCAGAGAGTGTGCCCCTGAGATTCTAAACATATTTCTTTAATAAAGTTTAAACAGAAATTGTTACCTACAGAAGCTAAACTTAGCCCTAATTTTTGAAATCAGATGAAGAAGATGCTTTTAAATCTCCTACCAGGTGTTAAATAACACAGCACTTTAAGGAGAGGCAGGGAAGGTGACTGCAGTGTTATGAACATCGGCATTAATGATCTATTGTATTTATTTCTGCAAGGAGCAGAACTAGATTAAAACCAAAAATGCAGAAGTTAATTGGGTGATTGCACAGCAATTGGCTTTCGTTTTTGTTCTCTGCTCCCTGGGAACGGCAGCACGTGGCCGGGCAGCGCATCTCTCACCACAGCATCGAGCACAGGGATGGAGAACAACCTTAATGAAGCCCTGGCCGGGTAAACCCTTGGGCAGGGAGCAGTACGGTGCCGTGGGTGCTGACAGGAGAATGATGGAAATGCAAAGCCTGAAGGCACGGTGTGGGCTCAGAGCTCAGGGGTGTGCTGTTGCTGCCTTTGCTGCCCAAAATAACAGGAATCTGGTCTTACCGAGGCCCTTAAATGCTCGCATCGGGACATGGGGCTAATCTGCCAGCAATTTCTCTCAGATTTGTGTTTTGACTTCCACAGGTATTCCCATACATCCTGAAGTGTGAGAGCAACAGGACTGGTTAAGGCATCAAAGATTTTAATGAGCCCAAGTGCAAAACGCTCAGCTTTCCTAATGAGCGGGCTGAAGAGCACGAGGAGAGAGGCAGCGGCCGCCTCCAGCTCAGGAGCCACCGACTTGCATTATCACCCTGTCGGGCACGCCTCGCTGAAATCAATGAGCATCAGCGCCGCCTCCGAGTGATGGATTACTTGGAGATCTCCGTGGAATTTTTCTCCAAAATGCGATGTGAATCGGGTAAGGGCGTTACAAATTACGATGGCCCTGGCCTGAACGTACGTTAATTTCCTAGCGTACTTTTCATGCCGTGGTGGGAGCACCAGGCAGAAATAAAGAAGACGAGAGGTTATCGATGGGCTCTCCAGTGGACATCTATGCTTGGAGGAGTGGGGCTGGGCTGCCCCAAGCCCTGCTTTGGAAGAAGGAGCTTTCTTTTATGAGTTTTTGGAGATCTGCTTTAGCAAGGTGCTGTCTATCCTATCCCAGGTCCAATTTAGAGCTGGCTGGATGTGCGGAGAAGGCAAATTCCATACTACCATGAGCAGCTCGCCCTGCAAAAATTGTTAAGGTGAATTAACTTGCAGGGATATCTATGAAAGAAGATTTGCTTTTCCTCTAAGGTATACGAGGCTATTTGTCAATTCCTTCCCATTAGAAACCTAACAAATTCAGAGTCAAAGATGAAAAGTGAAAAACCCGTGAAGATCAGACGAAGGGATGGAAATTATCATTCAGGTAACCCAGCTACCTTAACGCTGTCACCATGGAGACCCCCGATTATCTCCTGCTCTTTGCATGCAAAGTGCTGAGAAACACTGGTTTCATAATTGGCATCATATTTCTCCGGGTATATTAAGCTTGCCTGTGGAATGAGGCTCATCAGGTTCTGAATGATTTCAGATAACTAGCTATAATATATGGAATCAGATGATTTGGCATTCTGGTTTCCAATCCAGGGATTATTCGATGTGTGTCCATGCCCAGTGCAAGCACGGGGAGGACCGTGGTGGTGCTAGGGGTGAAACTGAGGCTCGGGGTCTCGGGCTGCTGAGCAGATAGCAGCGGGTTTGGGGGATGGCTAAAGCGGTACAACAGCCTGCTGGGGCTTTCTGTACATTCCTTGTATTTTCTTATTTCTGTAGTCTAAATTGCATTGTCCTAGGTTTCAGATTTCAGGAAAAAAAATAATAATAATAATAATTGCAGTGCAACACCTGTTCAGAAGTAATATCTTTTTACTTTATTATTGTTGGTTGGTTTTTTTTAGGTCAATACATGTGAGTTCAAGCAAGTACTTTGCACAAGAAGTACAAGTAAGCCTTTTAGATTGTCTTTCTAATCTGTCTTCAGTGCATCAAATAACTGTCCTGGATAACTCAGCTGGTGAATTCCCTCCTGCCCCATGAGCATGTTTCAGGGTTCATGGCAGAAAGGTGCCGCAGCTGAGGTTGTGTCTGTAAGGGAAAAGCAAAATTTGTGTTCCATACTCCTGTATCCCTAAAACAATTTAGTTTTATAATTATTAGCATTCTCATTAAAAGCTGTTTAGCTAAAAATCAAGACACAGAGACGCAACACAAATCCAGATAAAGCTAGGTTTCTAATTCGACTTCTGTGCTTTGAAATAAATCCTCAGAGCATCAATTACTGTATCTGTTGTAAAGCAATTATGGGCAGCCTCCATTGCTCCCTTTTAGAGATTTTAATTTAATTATTATTTCCCCTTTAAAATATGGGTAAGAATTTTACAGTTCCTCACGAACAACAACAAAAAGCAGACAACAAAAAATATCCATAAAAGCAGAAATTGCTTTCTTTCGTAATCAGGTTGATTAGACTCATGTATAATCATACGCAGCAGGTGGGAAGATTAACATTTCACTAATTCCTAGTGGTCATTACAGCAAGGAAATTTAATCTGCAGAGTTCACAAGGATTGCAGTTGCATGCTGGTAAGGCTCATTTAAAAGACAGAGCAAAAACAGCACAACTTTATATTCCGGAATCCAGTTTCACTCAAAACTATTTTGGCCTGCAGGCAACACACAGACAAACAGCATCTTCTGTTCCATTGAAAAATAGATTTTTATTGATCATGGCCACTTAACAAATACAGTCAAAATCTGTGCCTGTTTTCAGTTATTTTTGGGGGGAATGCAGTCAGACCCTCAGCAAGTTAAGCGCGTTGATAAGATGGATATTTTTGCAGCAATTGTATTTTTTCTGTCCAGGGGCTATATTAGTATGCAGTACTAACAGAATCAGCTCTTACATTTGTATCAATTCAGGATAATTCTGCTGAAGTTCAACAAGTTATGATGCTTCTATCTGAAAATAAAATGTGACAATTCTTATGATCAGATTCTGCTTCATTAACCAGGATGTTATTCTTTGTGTTTTGTTTGTTGGTTGCTTTTTAATTGTTGTTTGGTTTTTTTTGTTTTTTTTTTTTTTTAAATTCAAAACCCCAACATAAGCCCAGCACCTTCAGGTGAGGAAGTGATAGTCCTTTGCTGCTCCTGCACCTCTGATCTCCAGACGGTGATGATTATGATGATGACATTACAATGACAATTATTGTGTCCTTTTTCTTTGAATCTGAGCCCCAGTGGGACTGGTGATGTTTTCCTTCTCCTGCAGGAAAATGTGTGTGTGGCTTAAACCTCTCGCCCAGCCCTACCGCTCTGTCATAGTTAGGCTAAGCTCAGAGCTACTGACATTTTATTGGAGATTAAAAAAAAATAATCAAATTCCTGTATGCAAACCCAGTGCCCAAGGCCAGGTCAGGTGGGTACTTCCCCGTGTCCTATCTTCAAGTTAAAAAAGATGGTCAGGAGCCTTGTGGGGCTCTGGGAGGACTCCAGGGAAGAGTGAGGGGGAAGATGTTAAGGGACTGTCACTGCAAAGATAACAAAATTAAGCAGTGAACTATACCATCAATATGCACAGTAATAAATGGCAGTGAATCACTGGAGATCTGTTGCTTTAATGATGCTGCTGTAAAAATGATGGCCCTGAGCTATTTCAGACCACATATACTGAATTTTGGCTGATGCTTATCAGTTTATATGCAAGACAATTTATAGCATGCAACCTAAATGAAATGGTCCTTTGGACAAGAAGAAATGGATTGCAGGTGCAAACAAGCATGAAATGAAAATCTACTAATGAGTTTCCATTAGTAGCTAAATACATAATCAAATAATTTTAGGCAGCATAGAGCAATGAGAAAATCAATTTATTCATCATAAGTACTATGGTATAGATTGATATGGATTGATGCTCTAGTACATCTAAAACTGGTTCCCTTAAGTGAGACCTGGGCTTTGGATGAAGTTAAAGCTCAGCTAATAGCAGCAGAACATGAGTTTGCTTTTATGGAATATGAATGGAAACTATTTTCTTTGGAAACCCTAAATAACATAAGCTAAAAGAGGAATTAGTTAATTTGGAGTACTTCTGTGTGAAAGTAGAGGCAAAATATTTCAGAATGATGGACTAGCATTGGCAAACCTGAGCTTACCTAGGAATATCATAAATGACGTTAACATTACTTTTTATCTGGTTTGAAGCAATAATATCCTCAATTTCCTTCCTTTTTGCCTTAAACAGCATCTAACCTGACATTTGTTTGCATTGTGCTTTCACTCCTTATTTAACTACGGTAAATATTTCTCCTTCAGCTATGGAGACCCTCAGCTCAAGGCTCTTGCAGCTCATACACAAACAAAATGTGTAACCAGGCTGCTTGGAAAGTGCTTGCAAGGAGCCTTTCCACTAGGATTCTGGAGCAGAAGACACACTGGTCTTATAGGGGTGCCAATTCAGCAAGGTGTGTAACAACAGCAAAACATGCAATTTCTAAAATGTATGCTGACAAATTGACTGATATGTACAGTACAAATAATCTGCTGCTTCTTACAGGCCAGATTCTGTTCACCTTTGCTTCCAGCAAGGCATTTGTCCCATGGACCTCCACAGCTCCTGGAAGAAATAAAGCTCTGCAAAGCAGAGCCCGGCTGGCCGTGACTCGCCTTCCCCATCTGGCTCTTTTATCAACAGAGAGGTAGGTGAGTTTCTGCAGCATCCCCTGGGAGCCACAGCTCTGCAAGGTAAGAGCCCTCGGTGCTTTTCAGGACAAGACACTGAAACCAAGAGGAATTTTAAATGGGGTAGAGTTGGAGGCTGACGTTAAGTCAGTCAATAATTTAAGATAATAGTTTATGAATCAATGTATGCATATTATTTACCAAACCAGCAGTCAAGGGAAATAATAATAATAGAGGAGAAAACCAAAAGTTTTTAAGATAGCTTTTCAAGAACTCATTTTGATGAGTCAGCTTTATTAGGTTTTACAGACAGCATCAGTGATCGATGTCGTGAGGATCTTAAATCAGAAGGGGTTATGCAGTGGGGACGGGTTTCAATGGCCATTATTCCTCAGTGGAGCTTATACATGGAAGTCAAATCTCACAGTAAGTGCATCAGTTGAAAGCCAAATGGACCTGCTTGGACATGCAATACCAGACAAGCTTTCAATAAATGCATGGCTGCGTATAAGTTTCCTGTTTTGGCATGGCAAATATATCCCATTGTAAGAGAAACTTCAGCAGCCTCTGAATGGCAACATGCTGCCGGGTTGCAGTCCGGCCGAGGAAGAGGCTGGAGCCCACCACGGTTACGGCCACATTAAAAGCCTGGTGTTCAGCCATCAGCTCTACCCAACGAGCAGCACTGCATTCTGCACTGCTGCGTTGGATTCAATGGGCTGCCAGCCTGTATTCACACAGCACATGGTGTTTGATGAGATCCCTAAAGGATTTACGAATTTGTCAAACTGAAATCTCATCCATTCACCACTGAAGTCGGCTTTCTCGTGCGAAAAGCACGGAGCTCTGCGAGGCACCAGTTTAGAGCAGGGCACGATGAATAATAACACACTATGGAAGCTCTGAGGGGGAGTTTGGGCAGGTGCAGTGCAGTGATCTAAGCTGACATGTGGTAAGAGTGTGGGAGTTTTTACAATCCCATTTCTGAAAAATACAACATGGCATCTCTTGTGTATTCAACATTTCAGGTGTGGGTTTCTTCTGAAAGCAGATCCTCTCGCTTTAGGCAGCTGTCAGATCCAAGGGCTGTGAGACAGCAGGAAAAAATCTCTTTTCACCCCAAAAAGGATGTATAAGAAGTGAGTAACTTGTCTGTTTCTGATACTAGAAAAGGTTATTGCCTTTATCCTCATTTGTACCACTGCCACGGAGCACAGCTTCATTAGCAAATGCTGCTGGCTGCAGGAGCATGGGGTCTCCGTGGGCACTGGTTCTGCTGGACTGCAGCCTGTCTTCCTCACCCTCCTTATCCTCTGCTTCCCACAGCAGCCTCCTCTGCCTGCCCACAGATCCGCAAGGTGGACATAAAGGTCATTTTCAAATCCATGAAGTAGATTTTTTGAAAAGTAATTTTCAAATCCGTGCAGATTGCAATTCACCCAGGATATTTTCTTCTGATTCACTGTAAGTTAGTGCAGAATGAATGCCTGATAGGAACCCACAAAGAAAGACATCTTTCTTTCTGGTCCTTCCCGATGCTCATTGCAGCACTGCTGGTTTTCACTGATTTTTTTTATTTTTTTATTTTTATTTTTTTGCTTTGTACTTTTGTATTTGTATTTCTGCATGTCCCACGGGCAGCCCTCATGGCTCAGGACTATGCTGTGCTTGGTGTCTGTTGCTCAAGCAGGCTGCAAAATGAATTTCTCCCCAGAAGCTCACAATATAAGATCAGGTAAGTGATGACAGACAAGAGACTAGGAACCAGACGGGTAAATATTGCTTCGTTCCCAACTAAGTTTGGTCAGAGCATTAGGAATGTCTGCACGGCCCATCCAGCTCCACCTCAAAGAGCCAGCTAAGGCATATCTTCCTTCCCATCTTCCTCTGAAACTCCAAATGAGAAACAAATAAAATTTTTGTAACCTTATACAGCCGCTGTCACAGCCCTCTGTATCAATCGTCATCCTTTATCTCTCACCAGCTGGAAATCTCACATTTTCATTGCCCTGAATCACCAGATGCATTCATCAAACATGACAAATGCCTCCAAAACACTAAATCACCCCACTCGATCTCAATGGGCTACATAATCATTGTCATACTGACAATAAATTTTAAAATATCTGTGTTGCAAACTCAAATACCTACAGCTCCTAGCAGGGCTGAGAAACCACAGAAGGAAAACTGAATCCTAAATTAAGTTTTAGAGTTTTTCACTCCCTCAGAAATTTGATAACCTCATGCATTTTTGGGAGGCTTTCTGATTTGTTTTTGAAAAAAAAAAGTATTTTTTTTCTACCCACAGGAATGATTCATGGACTAAAAGATGTTTTCCAAGAAATAATGTAATATCTTAGTAAGGAGGAAAATGTAGAAGTGAAAAACTTCTCTGCTTTCCTGGGGAGCTGCCAGTTTAGTGGGCTTGCCCATGTGTTGTCCCGATCCTCCTGCATCCCACAGCACCAACCCTGCTCCAGGGCGGCCTCGCAGGGACCAAAAGCACCTGAGCATCCCCCCAGCTCTGATGGGACCTCCTTGCATCCCAGAAAACATTGGCAGGAAAACCCTGAAGCCATTGCAGGTCAGACTTTGGGTATTACATAAAAAGGAGATTTGGGCTGCGGACACATGAACACATTGCCCTGAGGATCCCATAAATCAACTGACCTGTGAGAGCCGCTTCTTATCTGCAGCAAAAACCAGCCCATGCAAGGTAACTTGATTTCCTTAATTAGAGAGATTCTCGTTTTCTTTCCTTGGAGTTGGCCAAAGCCGGTGGAGCAGCAGTACCTCGGATAACCCCATCTTGTGCAGGAGCACACAGGCAGGTCCCGCAGAGACCCTGGCATTGCTGGCGCTATGCTCTGCGGCTTCTGCGGGAGGCAAAGCCAGGCCTCCCACACTGGTACACTTGAACAGATGTTTTAAAGTAAGCTCCACAAAAGACACGTGAATGTGAGCACTTCCTCCTTGGTGTTTGTCACCTCAATTCAAGAGCCTTGTGTGTGTATGGAGGATCGTATCATAGGTACGTGGGAAGTCTTTGTACGCAGTCCATGCATGAATCTTGCATTTTTTAGGGTATATTCAATATAAGTATCTACTTGAATAAAGACAGACATCTCAAAAGCAAGCACATTTGCTGCCATGCAGTCACACAGCGTTTTCTTAGATCTCTGCTGCAAGCTATTTATTGCATTTTTAATTTTAAGTTGGTTCAGGAAGGAGACTCGCCTGGGATTTTTTGCTGCCGTTCGGCCACCCAGTTCCCACTGAAGCTGAGTGTGGGATTTTGCTGTGAAAAGATGATGATTTTGCAAGAACGCAAAACCTGTGCTGACATGGGTGGGAGTTGTGCCTCTGGAATGATTAAAGACCAAAGCCAATGAGATGACTGCAAGGCATTAGCCCGGGATCTGGGAAATCTGTACTCTTTGCTCTGCAACTGCGTCTCCTTAATAAGGGGCATCTTAAGGTTACCAAAAACTCAATCCTGCTGATCATCTGCATCACGAACTTCTAAATTCCTCTCTCAGCAGCTGCCGGGTTTGACCTTGAAAGCTGCGATCAGCATCTAGGTGGGAGGACAGCTCTCCTCCAGCCTTTTCTCCTCCAAGCCCAGGGCGGTGCGATGGGCCGGGCTCTCCGCCTCGCCTGCTCCTCCGGCTGCACTCCTCGCCACGTTATTTCTTGTGCCCAAGAGACCACCCACAAGACAGGCTTTCCCACGTACTGTGGTAAGGGGGATCTGTTAAATCACTATAGCTGTAGATCCCTTCCATTACTATTTTTTTCCCAAACATCTGATTTACTCCAGTGATAAATCCAGCGTTCTACATAAGCATTTATTTCCCTGACAGTCTAGTTTTCCGTTATAAAAATGCCCAGACTTGGGACCTGTTCAGGCAATTGACAGGTAAAAATGCAGCTTCTGTAAACTGATGCTGTCTGGGTTGCATACCCAAGTAACGAGAAGATGCCATGCGTCACAAAGCCGCAGCAGCCTCATTATGTGGAGGCAGCCACGGGGGATACACACGGTGAGGAGGAAGCCAGGTTCCTTTCAGCCCTTTGTCATAGCCAGTGTTAGCAGCGCCAAGATTAAAGTATCAGGAGCGTTTGGTTTTCTTGGTAAGAGCTCTCCGGGCAATGATTCTTGCAGACTAATCGCCCCCCAAACAACCGCTTAACCCTGTTTGATGCAGTTTTAGCTGTCAAGCTAAGGAGAGGTGTCAGAAAGCTAAACCTAGGAAGCTTATTTCACTTTAGGAAGCTTATTGCACGTGAAGAGCATGGCCAGGAGCCCACCTGGGGAGGACTCTGTTCTCGGGCCTGGTGTGCTGAAGGGACACCAAACACGAAGCTTCAGGCGCTGCCAGCATGGGCAGCATGGACCTCACAGCCACCCTCAGAGCTCCTGCGCCGCCAGAAGCAGTGGGGACGGGTCCAGCAGGCTGTGCCCTATTCACGCTTGCTGGCAGCGGCTCAGGACCGGCTGTGAGCAGAGACTGCTCCAGACCTACTGGAGTGCTATTACCTCTGGGCTGCTTCCTCAGCATTTTTTGTATGAAGAGCGTTTTAGAGTGGAAAAATGCTTTGTGCGATTTAAATATCAAAGAGGACTAGGAAAGCTAGAGTGTAAACAACCAAGTGGCCAAATCAGCTTTCTCTTCCTGGGACAGATCCACAGCACAGATGCAGCTGAGCACTTTGTCTTCTGAACGGCTTGGTCTGAGCCTTTGCACAGCTGCCTGTACCTCTGCTTCTGCTGTGGCACTGCGAGGCTCCATGCATTGCCACTCTTGATTTGTCCAAATAATGGCCTTTTGGAGAATAACGCCCCTTTCCTCAGGGCTGAGGAATGGCTGAGTGGGTGAAAGCAGCTCTGGGAAGCTCTCCTGGAAGGCTGCTGTCGAGGGCTGGCAGGGCCTCATCCAGCATCACCACTCAGAAGTGCTGACATGGCAGACCCAGCTGGTTGCATTTCAGACGGGAGTCTGTCACGTCAACCCCCCCAAATAACCTCCCTGTTACAGAATGAAATAGGAACCTCTATTTTTTTGTGATTTCCACCAGTCAACCTGTTAACCCCCTGATACAAAGCTGCTTTCCATGTTGGCGGCCATCCAAACCAGATGCAATTTTTGAGTGAAATTGTCATTAATGTCACAGCGAGTATAAATCACAGCTTTCTATAGCTGGGTTAACTTGACTGCCTTCACTTAAATGGCCCAAAGCATTAAATCTGTATTCTGAATCTGTTTGGTCCAAGCAGGCATGCGATACCCTGTCAGCTGCTGTGTGTGCAAAACCTAACGTAAACCTATGCCATTATTTTCATTAAAATCAAATCTAGATGTTAATGAACCAGCTGCATTTTTGCATCTAAGCTGTTCTGTTAAAGGAAATATTTATTTAAAAAATTAATAATGCTGATATTCATTCTGTGAGGTGTGCATACTTACTGCTCTGACTTTTTCTCTGGGAATATGTCACTGAAAGGGAAGGATGCTGCATTAATACTGGCAAAACTCATCAGCCACAGCCTTCCACCAGAACAAAACAGCCCGCGTCTAAATTAAATGATTTTTGAATCAAAACCATTGACCAGCTAGAGCTGAAGTTACGGTTTCACTCCTACAAATACTTAAGGTGTTGCTGCCTCTGCTCTGGAAGCATTTATTTCAGCACAGAGAAGTCGTTTCCAACGACTGATCTGAACTTTCTGTCATTTGTCTCTCCTTTCTGTTGCTGCCAGAAGGAATTGGCTCTTTCCTTCTCTACGAAGACACATGATCAGACTTCCACAGCACATCCAGCTTTGCTCGAAGGTCTGTGCCTAGCAGAATACAAGAGGCTGAGAAATGCTGAGAAATGGCGCGTTGCGTGTAAGGTGGTGCATTCATGGAGAATTACGGCTCTTCCAGAGAGAGCCCAATTGCCTGGACGCGCTATGAAAAAGTAAGCACCTGCCTGTTTTTATTCCTGAATGACAATTTATGTTGTTCTTATCGGTACCTGCACAAGGCTGAGCGCTCTGGCCCCGATCCAGCCAAGTGCTCGCTTTACTTGAAGGCCACAGATAAAGTCATTGCCTGGAAAGCAGTGCTCACCTTCCCACAAATCTCATCGCCCCTTCCCGACAGCCGCTCTGAAAGAAGCCCCATGAGTTTCTACCTTGTTCAGTGGGTGGGTGAGGCAGACAGAGGTGATGAGACCTGTACATTTATTGCACCTGGTCAGGGATGGAGGAGAAAAAACATTGAGGTGTTCAGCCTCGCTGACCTCCATTAGAGGTCAATCGGAGCTGCTGGGCACTTGGTGGTCTGGGCTTAAAAAGGAAAAAAATAATAAATAAATAAATAAATGAATGAAACACCATGGAAAAGTACCATCTACTCAGGAGGCATTGCTGCTATTTCTCTTGCCTTCTGGTGTTTTTCTGGCTTCTCCACTTTAACAAACCTTTGGTTTAGCCTGTAGATGGAGAGGCAATTCGCCTGAGGGAGCGAATGGTGATGGCATCACGTGTAGCTGTAGTTTCCCATAGAAAAGAAAATGGAAGCAGTCAGTTCTCCTTTCCCCCCTCCAAAACCAGGTCCCAAGAGCTCATTAATTGTAATAACACGATAAAGAGCTAAAATTCACCTAACAAAATAAGAAAAATCATTTTCGGCTTAGTGGAAACGATTAATGGATTTGGATACAATTTGTCAAAGTTATAAACAGAAAGGAAAGAAAATGATCAGAAAAAAAATGACAACTTCAAGGGATGTTTCTGACTTTTGTTTTCAAAACAGTGTTTTTTATTTATAGCTAGCTAAAAATGCGCTCTTATAGACTTTAAAGGCCTGTAAAACCTGAATGGATTGGACAAAAGCTTCAAAGTCACCTTGAAATAAGTTTTTCAGATATTTCACCACTGAAACACTGTTTTGGGGCTGGATCAAGCCTAAAATATATTTTAATGCCTTTTGCCTTTCTCCTTTACATGCTTTGGCTACAAATTGAAAAAAACAATAAAAAAATCTCACGGTTCTGTAGACACCGTCAGGCTGGTCACATCTGCAACAGCAGCTCAGAATTTACCTAACTAGCTCTCTAGTGTCTAAGTTCAATAAGAAGGTAAAACTCTCTCATGAGCCTTTTTTTTTTTTTTTTTATCCCACTCCCTTTTTGAAGCCTAGAAGGCACATAAAATGCGATTCTCAGCAGGACAGTAATTGGGAGAAAATGTAATAGATGGTCCACATTCCTCTTTGAAGTTCCCATTGATCAATGTTGCTGAGACTATTTTTCCAATCCATAACTCAGAAACATGAAGAAATTGTCACTTTATTCTTCGGGTATATGTGATTCACCTCGTAAAAAAAATAGACTCTAAGCTTCTGTGTAGCCTTTATTCAGGTTTTTGGTGGAAGATAGTTTAAAAGGGGGAGGAATCAAGACCCCAGTTGTAGGATTTTCTTGAATACAAATGTTCCTGATGTTAGCCAAAACAATAGTGGTTCTGCAATTTCTTTTTTATGTCTGAAATTTGTGTAAGAAAATTGGATACAGCCAATACCTTCCCCTCAAAGACCGTGCTCTGCAGCCAGCCCCATGCTGAGAGCTGGTGTTAATTAGGAGGCGATTACCCCACCTCCTTGTGCTGAAAAATGAACCCTTTTTCCACAAACATGGAAAAACCATCTGTCCAAACGATGCTTAAGAAAGAGATTTTTTGTTTATGCTCACATGAGTTGATCCTACATGTAATAACTTGTTTTCCTAATGAAGCTAGTTAGTAGGATGAATTTCCGTGCCCCTAATTGACAGAGCTGGGCTGCCCGTTTCAGCTCTGGCCGCAGCTGCTGGGCAGGTCAGGGATTTACAGCCCAGCACCTAACCAGCACGGGGGTGATGCTCCTGGGTTGTGTACGTGCGGCACAGAAAAGGCAGAGGAAAGCTGATCAAAGTTGAATGTAGAGAAAACCCATTTGGATCCTGCAGTCAGGAGAGGCAGGCAGAGGGCGGTGGTATTGCTCTGAGCTTTTAGATTGCTTTGCAGTCTCCAAGCAAGAACACAGTGGATTTCTTGTAAATATTTAAAGAAGGAGTCTGACCGTCCCTGTGCGGTGCTGTGCTGCTTAAAGGTAAAGATTGGCAGCGATCTTCAAATATTTAGATGTGTTGACTCTAAAAATGTAGCTAAAATGCCTGCTCCCATCTTGGAGGTGCTGCTTTTTAATCAGTACATGACTGTTTAAGGACATAAAACATCTAAGTGTTGTTTCTGAGAGGCTGGTTAACTTAATCAGTGGAAGCTTTGGATAAAAGCGTGCCAGGATTTCCTCAGAGATGACAAGGGGCTATCAGAGGAGGGTAGCGCATCACTAACCTATATTAGTTAGTCTTGTCTTGTGGTTTCATGCTTTTGAAGTTTTGCTGTGTAGTGGCCAAGGCATAACCCTTATTCTGCCCATGGTGGAACGTGACATAAAGGATTAGTTTCTGGCTGAAACTGTCTCTCTGAACTGAACAATCTGTAAGATGTTGTTGTTTTTTTTTAACTTTTTTTTTTGTTGTTGTTACTTTGCAGAAGTAGGAAGGCAGCTTCCTACGTGTTTTCACAGGAGATGGCATCGCTTCCACCCAGGTGTGCAGCAAGGTGCAAGAAAATTTCTTACAGAAATTTCTTTCTCATGGGCCCATGCTGCAGCACTGATGGGCAGCACTGCCCATGAGCCTGCCCTTTCTTTTACCCATGTCGGTGAGAAATCAGTGCTTTTTAACAGAAGCCCAGGTATTGTCTGTATTTCCCTTGTGGTGGTGGTACACAAACAGCCTCTGAGCTGCTCTGCAGCTTCCCTTCCTCCTTTTCTAATGTCTTTTCCCATGCCTGCCATGGATCTAGATCCATGGGAGAAGGAAGCCCTTTGCTCCATCGCAGCTGCCAGGCATCATAGCTCGGTCTCCAAGTCTGTGAGCATTTTAACTTATATTATTCTTATTATAGATTTATTTTATTTATATAAATTTTTCACCCAAAATAGATGGCAGCATGGGTTTAAATGCTGGGAAGCAGGATGCCTGGCCAGAGGAATGCAACGTCCTGGCCAACCTCACCTTACACGTCGTGCCATGGAGCTGTGTAAGAGGAGGGAAAATCACATCACAGCTTGTGTTTGTGCCACAGAGCAATGGTGGGGACAGCTCATGCTGCTGCTGCTGCCTCCGGGCTGGCACTGAGCAGCACCCAGGGAGCACTCATAGCACAAAAACCATCCAGGAGACATGCACGTAACTCGCAGGTTAGCATGAGTTCGAATCGATTAGGGCGACAATGTCATTTTGTTTTGTGCTGAACAATCCCGTGTCTGGAATTGAGACCTGCCAGGAGCTGAATGAGTTAGTGGAGCAAATTGGAAAAAGCAGAGCTATAAATTGCAAGGGAATTCACTTCGTGGTTAACACTTGTGCGTGCTGTGAGGGACAGGGTGTGCGCAAACTGCCCTTCCATGCAAATCCCAATCAATTCGCTGACAAAGTGTCCTGCTGAACCCTAGTGCCTCGCTCAGTATTTCTTAAAATAGCCATGGGTTAGGAGGCACAGGGAGACGTATTCTTACCTTAAGTGATGCGCTGATGGGAGGCACTGGGGAATTAATAAGGAGTGTATGGATGAGCCTGTAGCAGCCTTATTGCATTTCATTTCCTATGTACTGCTAAACCATATGAAAGAGTTGTAAGTGAAAAAGGGCCTATTTGATATGTGTAACACCATTTCCTTTCTCCGGTAAATGTTCTGAAAAGTTAGTACAATATTTTTTCATGGGTATAACTCCAGGAACTGACAGAAAACTAGGTCAATACATTCATGCAGGAAGCTAGTCAACCCACACACAGCAAGTTCACGTCGTGCCAGTCACAAATCCCCTTCCACAGCTGGTACCTGAGCAGCATCTCTCCCCTGCCAGGAGCTGCAGGAACCTAGAATCCTCCCAGGAGCCCCAGGTCTCTTTGTGCCAACAACCACGCTTTGCTTGGAGGTCTTCCCCAGCTGCTTGAAGGCCCTCCTCAGTTTCTCAGGCATCTCTGCCCGGATTACCTTCCCTGCAAAACCTTATTACCCCCAGATTGCTCTTCTTTAAATTACAGATTATCTTTGTGACCAGTGGGAATGTGCCATGCTTCCATCCAAGAGCAATCGTCCCTTCACTGGGAGGCCCCCGAGCAGCCCGCAGCGGTCCCCCCTCCTCACCTCTCCCTGCCACGGGTCTGTGGAATTTGGGGGAGGCACGGAGGTGGCTGGGAAAAATACCAAATTGGAAAAAATTGGACCAGCGCTTGACAACTTTTCTCTGTTGTCAATTCTAGAAGAATTTACATTGAGTGATATGTTTTCACTTGCAAATGTTTCAGATATGGTATTTTTTTCTCTTTTCCACTTATTTTAGGCCTATAGCATTGCATAATTTATTTTTTTTTTCTTCTGTCCTTACAGAGGAACATGCAGAGAGCAACATCTCAGGAATTTGTACAGAAAAATAATTCCCTTGGAACAGAGGTTTGGTTTTGGCTGAAGAAAAAATAATCCTGAAGATGTTAATAGTTTTAATTTCCAGTTGTGTAAGAGCTGATGCTTCTGGAAAGGCGTGATCTTTAAATCTGTAGTAAACTCAGATGTCCCTTGGCAGAGCTCTGTGGGAGCTCCGTGTTTGCTGGAGGAGCCAAACATTGAAGCTGTGAGGCTGGTTTGTCTTAGTTGCTGGTGTTGAAACGCAGCATTTTTTTTTTGAGGAGCAACTGAAGAAGAACAAGGAGTGTTAAACCAAAAGGTCTGCAGTGCAGTGCTGGGCTGTGTTATGCTAGGAAGGGCAGGAGAAGCCAAATGTTTAAGGAGGGCTGGAAGGGAAAAAGAGACAGCAGTGGGGGATGTTTACATAAACAATACACAACCCGCTGAGCACAAGGATTAAGAGACCGGTGGGAGAGGCGTAAAGAGAAATAAAGGAGGAAGAAAGGATTCTAATAAAATGCTGAGAGGATCTGGTCCTCAGTGCATGCAAATGGGATTTGTGTCCCTCACGTCAGTGCCCACCAGTTCCCACCACTCTCGGGGGGGAGGCTCTGGCTGCCTGTGAGGGCTGCTTCAGGCCCGTGGTGGAGATCCCTGGTCACACCGAGGGAGGCATGGATGCTGAGGTGGGGAGGAGGCCTGAAGGGGACGGGCACTCTTCTCTCAGGGCCTCTGGCCACTGTCTGTCATGGAGGAGGAGAATGAGGAGGAGGAGGAAGAGGATGATGATGAGGAGGAGGCCAGATCTTCCATGGGAGAGGAGGAGAATGGAAAGTTGCTGAGGAAACAGGATTATGTTTCCTGGCAC